>QLSR01000005.1:4212705-4237816 GCA_031780015.1 Citrullus colocynthis | reverse complement strand
TTTTTTGAAACGAAACAACAAATAAAAGAAACATCACAGTCCCACATCCATCCCAAAATAATAACAACAACAACAACAACAATAATAATAATAAATAAATAAGTAAAAATTCCCCTAACCTTGACCAAGAGTGAACTTAAACGGGGTTCCACGATCGCGGCTGGAATCAAACTGAGTCCCATCAAGCAAAGTCCCAGTATAGTGAACTACATTACAAGCAAACAGAACAACCCAAAAACTCAGAATCAAAAAAATTGGGGGAAAAAAAAAAGAAAAAACCCCCCACGTCTAATTTGAGGTTGAGAAACCCAAATTCGTGTAGCAGCCTGTAGTGGGTGACATACCTTCAACCTCATCGCCATTTTCAGGAGTTACCCATCCTTCACCTTCTTTAAGAAGCTTCTTCTTCAAGCCTTGATTTCCAATTTCTTTCTCCTCCCCAACCTTGAGAGCTATGGTATCATCAGGAAGATCCAAGTCCTCGTTCATGTCAGCGGCAGCAGGGATATCAAAATCTTCATCCATGTGGGTAAATTAAGAAGAGAGAAGTGGAAGGAAGAGAGGAAAGGGAGGTATGCAGTCAGAGCAGGGAATGAGAGAGGGAGAGTTGGAGAAATGGAGATATGGGAAGGATTATAGAGAAGAAGAGAAAGAAGGGTTGTTCTAGAGAGTTCTAAAAAGAGAGGAACCGAGGGTTTTCAGAGATTTAAGATTGAATCTTTTAAAATAAAAGGGAAAAATTAGAAAGAAAGAAAAAAATGAAAAAAGTGTGAAATTAAATTAAGGAATGCTGAGGATGGTTCTAGAGAGAGAGACGAGAGGAGAAGAAGAAGAAGAACCAAAAAAAAAAAAAAAAAAGGAAAAAAAAAAAGCTCAAAGTTCGAGTAAGCTTTGAGAGTATTTTTCAATATTTGATGAAGCTTTTATTTGTTGAGTGTATTTCAATTTTCATTCAATATTTGAGCATGTTTTGTTTGCTATCCGAATTCAGATTCACTGAGTTTAATAAATATATTTTTGTTGACAATTTGAATTTTGTTTTTTAAAATTATTTTTGAATTTTGTGATATAATTAATATAAATTCTGAAAACAATGTTCTTTTTTATGTTTTTATTGTATTCCAAATTTTAAATTTTAAAATGCATAATTATATTGAATGAAGACAAAAATGTTTATAAATACATTTTATCATATTATAAACTCAATTTATTTTTTAAATATTAAAATATGAACTATGTAATGTATTATAAATGATATAATATTAAAAATAATAATTATACAAAAAAAAATTAACATAAAACATATTCATATATAAAATTAGTAATAGTTTATTGTCAAATAATATTTACTGGATAACTACCGCTAAGGTTTATAATCTATATGTATAGTATCAAATACATTCTAAACATTTGTTTAAATGAGGGAAACATGCATTTTTTTCATTCATAAGTTTTGGGTTTAGTTGCTATTTGGTTTCTAGTTTTTAAAATGTTACATATTTAGTTTTAAGTTTTGAGTTTGATTTTAATTTAGTCATTATATTTCAAAATGTTTCAATTTTACCATTGACATTTGAATTTTGTTTAAGTTGGTACCTAAGTTTCAAATTTTCCATTTTTAACCTTGATTTTAAATTAAATACTTATTATTCATTTTTAGTGTTAATGTATGTTAGTAAATTTATAATAATTATAATAATTTAAGTTTCACTATTTTTCATCACTTTTAAATATAAATATAAATTTTTACTTTTTTAATTATTTTATATTAATTAATAGACATTGACATCAATTATTGAAAGTATGTAGTTAATGAAAAATTGAGATTAAAAATATAAAATCTTGAAACCTAAGGATCAAATTGAAACAAAACTTAACTAAATGTGTAACATTTTGAAATTTAAGGACCAAATAAAAACTAAACCCAAAACTTAAGAACCAAAAAAGGTTTTTTTTTCCTTTAAATTAAAATCCAATTTCTAAATCAACTACCAAACACATATATCTAGAAACATAAAATACAATTCTATTTTTATTGAATCCCTTTTTCAAATTTTTTTTTTTTTTTTTTAAGATTCCATACTAAAAATGCTCTAATATATCATCTTAAAATTGTAGTTGTATGTCAAAATTTATGCAACGTTAAAAATAAGTAATAAAATGTTATTAATATAAATATAATAATGAATAGTAAACATGTAAATTTGTTTTAAAATCCTAAAATGCTTATTGATTAGTTTAAATATATTTTTAATTTTTTATATAATTTTTTCAAAATTATCTATTAGACATCGATAGTTTATTGGTATTTTTATTGACATTTCTATAAAATCAAGATATCGATATTTTTATCCAGATTGAACACTTGAAATATTGGTTACGACTAGTCGTAAATTATTGCTAATATATTAGGTTAAAATTGTACTCTTCTTTTCTATATGACATAATTAATTGTACTTGTATTCCTCTTATAATTTGTAATTGGTAACATTTTTTCTCTCTCTCTTTTTTTTTTTTTCCTTCCGACGAACATTTTTGCTTTAATGAATTTCATTCTCAAGAAAATTAAAAAAAGGACCATTTTTGTTGTTTTTGTCTTGGAAATCAACATTTAGGAGTGTTTGGAAAAGAATTTTGTGGATAACCTAACTTTTACTCTCACTTTGTCTTGGAGAATTCTTAAACTCCCTATCGACTCAACAACATATTTACATCAATTTCATAACTTATTAACTCCTTGCATTATGATTCTTAAGACCAAACAATTTTATTTATTGCCCTAAATGCCCCCAAAGTTAAATTACAATATTAGTCCACAATTCTTTTAGGTTTATTTCAGTTTTAGTTCTAAATTTTCAAAATTTTCTTATAGGTTTTTGAACTTTCAATTTTGTGTCTAAAGATTGTTTTTTTTTTTTTTTACCAAATATGAGATGGTAGAATAGTAATTCGGGCTTCAAGATTGATAATATAAACATTATGTTAACTCAATTATGCTCATGTTAGCATCTAGTTGAACTTTTAAGGTTCACGATAAATTATTATATCTTCTAATCTTATTATTTTATATAATAAATTTGATTTTTATTATTAATTAAGTAATGACGAATGGGGTCAAGTGAATAAATAAAAGAGTCTACAATTCCCACATACATTAATTATTGAATTAAAATGTATCCTAATTCTTTAACTACCATTTAAAGAAACTTTGAAAGTCTTTGCTTAATAAATCTACAAAGAAAACATTAATACCATCTTATTACTGACTTCAATACACAATTAACCTAAAACAAGTTTCACATTTTAAAGTTTAAATTTTAAATAGGATTTTTTTTTTCTAAGGGAGGTGAACCTTTTTACAATTGCAAACATTCCTCCTGCCCTATTATCTTCAAAATAAATTTTCGTTTTACTTTTTATTGCAATTTTTTAAAAAAAAAAAAAAATTTAGCCCATCTAAAAAGTAAGAAGTTAAAAATATTTTTGGTCCCTAAATTTGTATTGAATTAACAATTTAGTCCTTAACTTTAACAAACAACAATTTGATCCCTACACTTTAAAATTTTTAAAAAGGTAGTCTTTATCATAAAAAAAAACTCATTAAAATTAAGTGTGTCAATTTTTATTATGTGATCACTTAATATTTATAATTTATAAATAAATTTTATTTTCGACCAGTTCATTAATCAATAAATTTCACTAAATCTAAATAATATTTTTTATAATATAGACTAAATTATTATTAAAAATTTAATAACTAAATTATTACAAATTTGAAAGTACATAAACTAAATCGATCTAACTAAAGTTTAGACAACGTATTAGTTTAATTTTAAAAGTGTCACAACATAAATCTCATTAATTATGGATCATGAAATATGCATATATCCTTTCAATTTTAGTGCATGGTAATTCTTTTTTTTTTTTTTTTGTTACTTTCTTTAAACTAAAGAAATTTATAAATGTATTAATTGTAAGTACTTTTAGGAGATGTATTTTTATTAAAAGTAATTTGATAAAAAAAAACCATCCTTAATTATAAAACTCGATTTAGTTAATTACATGCTTGATCTTTCCATTTGAATAATGATTCTCTTTCCATAATGTTAAAATTATCATGATTAAACTGTATTGTCCGACTCTAACTAGTACAACACGCAAACGACCTAATGGCTATCTGTTTGTTGTTTTTGCTCCTTTATATAGATTTTAAAAAATAGTTTCTTACATTAAAAAAAAAAAATTAATTATCAATATTTGTTAACAAATTTATGTTGAGAAGCGGGAAAAGGTGAGGCAAGGTAGTAATGAACCCACTTCTTACTCTAAATTTAGTTGGAGTGGAAAAAAGTGAGTTACACTTCGCCTCCTATCTTTCATTGAATCGACTTGCGAATTTCTTTAAATTACAATATTTTTCTAAATAGTTTGAGTAACTATGTATTTTTCTAAAAAAATTTAAAAATTATAATGTTTATTTAGCTTAAGTTGAACTGGTCTTTTACCAAGAAAAAGAGAAGGGTAGAAAGTGAGAATAATGATCAAAATGGAAGATATCAAACTTGGAGAAAAATTGCTAAGTATCTCTATAATTCAATCAGACCCTTTTGCCATAAATGTCCAAAACTAAAAGCTAATTGGTTTGACTGATAATGTAATCAGTACATCTAAGAAACCAAAGGGGAAAGTGGTAGAATAGTTGCTTTCACTATAGCTCACTGTCATCATCATTTGAGTTTCCACCACTTGATGGTTTCCCATTAACAGCAACAAGCTCAGTGTCAAATATGAGTGTTGCACCACCTGTAAATTTACACAAATAATAATATTAATTAGAAAAAGAAAAAGAAAGAAAGATGAGTTCAATAGGGATTTGAACCTCGAGAGATCGAGGTTATCTACTTAAACCAATTGAACTATGTTCATGTTTGGCTTTTGACAAATCTAAAAATATTGGAGGTGAGTCAAGAATTTAATGTAAGGAGTAGGCTCCAGATACCGGTTATCACGAAAAAATTAATCAACATTATGGTTTCAAATCTCAACTCAAACACACAACAAAAATCCAATGTAGTCTCCCCTTTCTTTCATTACTGCTTTTCTTTTGGTTCTACAATATGTAAGGTGTAGGATTGGAAGTTTTGACCTTTTAATAGATATACCTTAACTAGCTGAGCTATGATCAAGAGAATCATCGTAGTTTCCTTTTAATTTTTATAATTATTAAGTTAACTAGCATCTCATAGTACATCATATCATTATTCTTTTTAGAACCGAATGACATGAAATAAATTAGATTTGAAAACTTAACCAATATTTCTGTGAAAACAGAAGATGCTCATAACAGAAGATGCTCATATTGAAGTACCTGGTATGGTTGGTGGAGAGCCTTGGGGTCCATACCCCAACTTTGCAGGAATTTTCAGTTTCCGTTTCTCACCAACGCACATTCCCAATAACCCTTGGTCCCATCCTGAATATGAAAGAATTTTCAGCTCTCAATAACTTCCATGCACAATATCAGAATAGGTATGCAAATTTGCTCTGTACAGATCTTTACATAATGACCGTGTTCATATTCACTACATTGAATCTTCTGAGCTTAACATAACATTTGTAGATTTGAGTTCACAGATCACAGATCAGAACAACTTGGACAAGTGAAGGAACAAATTCAGGTAAAATAAGGGAGTGCAGCAATCTGTACCCTACGTTCAAGCAATATGGACGGGTAGATAAGCTGAGTTTTAAACCAACACCAGTTCCAAGATATGTTCTCATTTTAGATCACGAAAATTGCAAAAAGAAAAAAAAAACTAATTAATATGATGCAATGCTATTCGTGCCCTTTCTTTTTCTTTGGAGATGTCCGGAAATGCTAAGAAATAGGGGCACTTTCTATAACATGAATGGAATATTGGGGAGGTTTAAGAGGGACAGTAATTCAACATTTTTAAGAAGTTTAAGAAGCCAAGATGCCAATGACTGAGAACTTGAAGGAAGACATTTGTTGTGTTTCTAAATGGTTAAATGCCATAGCTCAGAGAACATTGGAAATAATCCAAATTAAGTAAACATATTTAAACGATTCACTGTCCTGTGAGTTTTAACAAACAAATCCAAATACAAAAATCTATATGATGGTAGGCATAAGCAAATATCCTCTGATGTAACATTGGAGTATTGACAGGCCACCGATCAGGTATGATTAAGCAAGAACTGATAGGAAGGGAGATTTTAGATAGTTTAGGTGGAAAATTATTTAGTTAGAAATATGTATTTAGTGGAAACCCTTGTAACTACTTGGTGTAAGTGAACGTTTTAAGCACCGGTGGGGAGTGAATACGCAGGTTGTTCTAGGGAAGTGAATTATGATGATGAGCTCTTGAGGTCTTCTCAGTTGTATAACTTTTGATAATGCATAAACTACTTGAGATCTATCATAATAGACAAATTATTTCTTGACCACAGGTGAGCTCAATTGGATCAACATGGAGTCCAGGACAATGGTGACCAAAAAGGAAACATTCAAGATAGAAAGAAAAAAGAAAAAAAAAAAAAAACAACAACAAATAAACTATCTTGGCAGCAAAAGTTGCAACCAATGGCTAGATGTATGTGTTTTGAGCAAAAATACCTTTAATTACTTGACCAGCGCCTAGCTCAAACTCAATGGGGTCACCCCTTTCAAAACTAGAGTCAAAAACAGTGCCATCAGTGAGCTTCCCCTATTAAATCATATGACAACAAAAATCAGTCAAGAAGATGGTGGAACCTGAAAGAGGAAGCCTCATTATAAAATGAATCAACTGTGTTAACTCTTCAAATGCAAAAATGCACATAACCGTATTAGTGAAATCATCAATTTATCATGTTTGTTTAGGCTGCAACTGGTTTCTTATTCATTTCAATTAAGTAACATATCATTCCTTCAAATGAAGTTCTTGGACTGAATTCGAATTTTGTAGTCATCCAGCTAGTTATTCTTATTTATGAATTGCATGCATCATCAAATTAAGAGCCCCCATTATCTTACTGGAGTAATGCCTTATCTTCCTTACTCTGACATCTCGCTAACTCTTCATTTATGCCATTGGCAGGCATTAACACGTCGAATGCTATGTAAATATATATACAAACACAAACAAACATAAAAGCAAGAGTCAAACTAAGTTATTGGTGCAACTTACACGGTAGTGAACTTTGATTCTATCACCCTTATGAGCTTGAATGTCACAAGATGTTGGCCTACCCTGCAAAAAAGAAAAAGGAAAAGGGAAATTCAAAACAAAGAGCTAGCAAGAAAAAACTTGCGACAGTGATCCTCAGTAACATATTCCAGAATCTTGACACCAGCAGTTCAATATCAAAAACATTTATCATTGCAATTGCGAAGAGCTATGGAAAAAAGTGCAGCTTGTAGACATGCTGACATTTTGCTCACAATTATCACCTTTCCTTTCTGAAATGCCAGTGTATAAAAGACACTTGATACTAATAGAACCCGTATATAATGAAATATAAAAGACAATCAAACTACAAAATAAACCCAAGTGTTAGATGTACTTGGACCCTCCCAATCTTGAGATCACTCTCAAACCCTAATTCATTCCCCAAAATATTTACAAATAGACATGTTCAATTGCACTATACTACCATATGCTTAAAGGCTAAGAATCAATTTAAGCATGTGAAACTCCTTCCTCAAATAATACCAAGCTAATGAATGGCCAATGGGATCAAAAGTGGCTATTGATTTTAGAGTCAGACTATAAATCACTTCAAAGAAAAGCTTTATATTCCATTTTCTACCTCACTGGAACAGAGTAATGACAGTCTCAGAGTGAATTTTTTGTGGAGAAGATATCACATTCAGATGAATTTAAATTCATATCAAGACATGGGGAAAACCCCATCTCATAAGTTGATCTCAACACCATCCAAAAGTTACCAAATCTAATGCAATGAACACTTTTCAATGGAAATATGGATCTCATTTTGACCACAACGATTGTCCAAAATCAAAGTCTCATATATACCGTGTCAATGACCACAAACCTTTTGCTAGACTAGAACAACTTGTAGAACATAAAATCCCTTCATAATATCAAAGATCTTTAACTTCCTGTCAAATATGAAAATGGGGGAGCCTCCACATTCATAGCAAAAGGAGTTCCAGACAGAATGGAGGCTAAAATGTACGAAAAAACAAAAACCCATTTCTGAAATCATAGCATAAATAAGCACATTACCGTAACACCAATCTGTAACTCAGTTACATCCTTAACCGTCTTCGCGTAAACTGAAAATCAATTGAAACCCCAAAAAATTGAATGAACGAAACACGAGATCTATAAATGCCCATACAAAAAAAAAAAAAAGGAAAAAAAGGAAATACAACAGAAGAACATACCTAAAGTGCACGCAAGCAAGAAGAGAAAAACTAGAGAAGGCCTCATGCTCGTCTTGAAATTGTTCTAAGAGTGGGACTGTGTTGATCGAATTCTAAAACCCAAATAATATTATTTTGCAAAGGGAAAGACGAAGCTGAATAAATCTAAAAGTGAAAAATGATTTTTTTCTGATTCAAGAAATTGGCTGAGTTGTCATAAATCTAGAGAGACGCGTCAGAAGAAGCCGTGATTGGGTGATATGTCAGACATTTTCGTCATATCAACCAATCATATTTGAAGATCTTTTTACAAGATGACAGATTGTTTTTTTGGGGGGAATTTTTAAAATTATGATTTAAAAAAACTAAAAATAGGGATAATTTGTACCAAATAAGCATGGTTGGTGATTTATGACTATATATTCAAAAGTTTTTTAATATTTAGTTTTTCTTTTAACAATGACTTGTGGGAGAGACTAATTGAAAAATGTTAATAAATAAGGAAGCTAAATTCAACGACCTTTTCAATTCTGTGCATAATAAAAAAATATATTTTTTTAGTTTACGGGAGAGGTGGAAGATCGAAGCTCAAGCCTCGAAGTGGAGATTGATAGTATAAATTCTCGTTGAGTTATGTTAGACTTTATTGCATATTGTTTAAAAGATTTTAATTTAGTTTTATTTAAACATTTTTCAATTATAACATTTTCTTTATTGAAGGTTTAAATTGACATACGATAAACTAATATGACTTAATAATTAGCAGTGAATAGAAATTAGTAAAAGAATTAAACCATTTAAGTAGGAGCATTCACAATAATACCAAAAGGCAACACATTCGATTGAAATCGAAAGTCGGTTGGTTGGTTTGGCTAAAAATAGGCCGGAGTCAATTTGTTAGTTCATAAAACTAACCAATCGATCCGATTGGTGAGTCCAAAAAAACTCATACCCAACCAATCAAATTGATTATGAAATAAAAATAAGAAAAAATAAATAAACTTACCTACATGCACCCTCAAAGCCCCGCTACAACATTAAAATTGGAAGGCCATTTATATTTGTTACGTGATGTTATCTTATGAGTAATGAACTTACTACACGCACCTCCAAATATATCTTTTTAGTTTTTAATTATATATATATATTTTTCAATTTGGAATTATAATTATATTTCAACGGATGTTTTTTTTTTTTTTTAAATATTGTAGTTTTAAAAAATATTTGGAAAATTTTGTTAGTTTTTAAAATATTTAGAAAAATATTGTTATTTGAAAATAAAAAATTATAATCCCATCTATCACACTCTCCCATCGCATCCCATCACTTCTTTTTTTTTTTTTCATTTAAACCATTCACTCTCTCCCTATCTTACATTTTTGTCTTTTTTCTTTAGTATAATATATTGTTAATTTACACTTATTTTTTTTAAATATTGTAGTTTTAAAAAATATTTGGAAAATTTTGTTAGTTTTTAAAATATTTAGAAAAATATTGTTATTTGAAAATAAAAAATTATAATCCCATCTATCACACTCTCCCATCGCATCCCATCACTTCTTTTTTTTTTTTTCATTTAAACCATTCACTCTCTCCCTATCTTACATTTTTGTCTTTTTTCTTTAGTATAATATATTGTTAATTTACACTTATTTTTTTTAAATATTGTAGTTTTAAAAAATATTTGGAAAATTTTGTTAGTTTTTAAAATATTTAGAAAAATATTGTTATTTGAAAATAAAAAATTATAATCCCATCTATCACACTCTCCCATCGCATCCCATCACTTCTTTTTTTTTTTTTCATTTAAACCATTCACTCTCTCCCTATCTTACATTTTTGTCTTTTTTCTCTAGAATAATATATTGTTAATTTACACTTATTTATATTAAACATGTCTTTTTTAAAAAAAAAATAGTTTTCAAAATTTGTATCTTAATTTTTGAAAATAGAGGCGGAAGGAATTTATATAGATTTAATTTTCAATAACAAAAAACAAAAAAAACCAAATGATTATCAAACATTGTCTACCTTTTTTAGTTTCCGAAACTTTATATACAAATTAGGCGATTTTCCATATATATCAACTTGATATCATTCAAAATGTCAACTTTTGCTCAAATTTTAACTGTGGTTATTTTTTTTCTTTCTATTATTATTAAACTTACTTATGTACTACTCAAACAATTAAGCCTACTAAAGTGATCGACATACTTAAATATTAATAATAGGAAAACAGTAAACAAATTTATAAAAATTAAGCATAACGGGATTTGACATACAAAGGGGATTTGAAAGATACATAGTTTTAAAGATTTTTTGTTTAAAAAAAATTGAAAAGATATAAGGTGGCTAGATACTCAAATATGAATGTTAACCAAAGAGCATTGACATGCACTGTAATAACAAATGAAATTAACAGACGATTAAGGAGAATTGGTCACAGGAGTTGGTAACACAGTTCGATGATAAACCACATACGTTTGGGGGGCAGTATGTCCAAGAAAGATAATCCACTAATATTAAAAAAGATAATCCATTAATATTAAAATGTTAAGCGATTACAACAAAATACTTATCTGTAAAGAAACAACTTCTACAGTGACTCTTGTAGAGCTTAACAAGCTAACCATCCAAACTCCCTCTAGATGTGAGACTCTTCTCAGTATACTTAGGCTCCCCCTATATTTATCAATTTATACCTATTTACATTAAAAATGTCATGTGGTAGATTTATCATTGTAATAAGGGTAATTGCATTGGATATCACTTTTAGGAATAATAATTGCGTGTATAACAATATTTTTTTTAAAAAAATGCAAATATAGCAAAATCTATCAATGATAGACTTCTTTAAATTTTATCATATTTGTAATTTGTTTTGCATTGTGCTATATTTGCAAATAATTTGAACCTAATTGCTATATTTACAACTGCCCCTTATAATAATTAAACTCTTGAATTGTAATATGTAAATCAATGTGGACAATTTATTAAGATACCATTGAACATCATCCAAACAACAATTCTTACATAGGTAGATTTCTTGAAATAAAGGATTAAAAAATGGACGATTAAAATTGATGCACAAACAATTTTCAAATATTATCCTAATTGAAAGTCTAAATCGATTAATTTAAGAAAGTTCATGGTTTTAACTAAATTGGTTTTCAAATATCATCCTAATTGAGACCCTAGATGCTCATAATCTCTTTCTTAAATACAAGACCTGAATTTTTAGAAAAGGATTATCGCGATTTTTTTTTTTGTAGTCTTGTCAAAGTTAACATAAATCTTTCAAACTTATTATTTAAATTTTATAAATAAAAATTAAATATTGATAAATTAGAAAAGAAAATTATAGATTTGTAAAATATTTAGAGAAATATTGTAATTTTAAAATTATTTGGAAAATATCGTAGTTTTAGAGATATGATGGGTGAGAAAAACATTTATTTAACTAATGAAGTATTAAATTTCAAAATTAAAAAGAAATTATAACGAAATAAAAAACACTTTGATTTAAATTAAAATTTGAAATTGAGAAGATAATCAAATAATCCAAATCAAAATAAGAAATATTTTTTCAACTAATAGAGATTATCAAAATAAAAAACATAAAATTGTTTCTATATTTTTTTGATCAGAAGTAATTTAAAATATTTCGAATTATCTAGTTTTGCAAGTTTAGATTTTTGTACTATATCTTGATTATCAATCATAATTAAAATAAAATATTAGTTTTGAAAGTATTAACATACCTTAATAAAAAATTTGGGAGTTTAGTTAAACCAATTTATAGAAAAAATTAGATTCAAGTAGATTTTATTTTGAAGTGCATAATAAATTTTTTATCTTTTAGACATAAAATAACAATAATAATAATAATAAGTTTTTTATGGTTGAAATTAAGTTAAAATATAGTTATCATCAAGGTTTAAAATATTGATGTCAACGGAAATTTCAGGAAAAACTATGGAACTTGATGGAAATTGTTATAATTAGTTAATGAAAATAGATTGTGGCTTAATTAGATTATAATTAACAATTTTTAATCACAATTTCTGTAAAGTAAGACAATATTTAGATGTCTATTGTAAATGTATGTACAAATGTTGATGTGAGAGCATAAATTTAAAAGAAAATTTTGAGGTGAAAATTACGAAAGTTTTGGATAGTAAAAGAAAAAACTCACATCAATTCAATTTTGAAGTAAAATGATATGAAAATTTTATGAAAAATGTTTGATTGAAATTGAAATCTATCCCAATCAAGATTTAGATGAAAGAAAATTAAAATATGGAAAATAAGGAGATTTAGGCCTCCCAAAAAATTAAAAAAAAAAAAAAAAGAAAAAGTCGCAAGTCGAGGTTGCGACCTATTTTTAGCCAAATTTTCTACCATACTTGCAGCAGGGAGGCAGAGATTCAGCTTTTAAAAAAAAAATCTCTTTTATCAATAAAAACAACTACAAATTCATAAATATTTTGTAAACAACTATATTTTTTCTAAATATTATTTTAAACTACTATATTTTTGTAAATTTTCCTATTTTCAACTACCTTTTTTATTGGTTACGTGATCTTATTAAAACTTTTTATCTTTTTAATTCATAGACATATATTACCACAATTTTTTTTTTTTTTTTTTTTTTAGAAGTTGAGAATCTACGTGGAATAGTTGTTTCTTGAGTTCCTTACACTAGTTGTAATAATATTGGCTATGCTACATTCTTCTATATTTTATTTATACTTATAGATCAAAATCTTATTTTTCAACTTTACCAATATAACTATTTTCAAATTATTTTAAGTAGAGATGTTTTTTCAACACATACTGGTATCTTATGATGGATAAGAGATGATAATGAACAATACTACAACTTCAAGACGATGGATGCATGAGTTTCAACCACAACAATATACAAAGTAAAAATTTTAATATTTTTCAAAACATGCTTTTAAAATTTAGATATGTTTTTAGTTAATAAAATATTTTAAAAGCTAATAAATAGTTTTCTATAAATATATATTATGAAAATTATTATAAATAAAAAATTATCAAACTATTTACAAATATATAAAAATTTCATTGTCTATCGCAGTCTATCACGGATAGAAAGTAAAAATTTTATGTTTGTAAATATTTTGACTCATTTTGCTATATTTGAAAACAACCTTATATATTAAATGAAACATTATAATTCCAATAATTTTATTAAGTAAAGGCAATTAAAAAACACCTAAAATTTTAAAATTAAATTAAATATGAAATATAGATTCAATACACTTCAATACCCCTAGGTAAAAAAAACAAATTTAATCTATTTTGGTTCCTATACCTTTGTCTTTGGTTCATTTTAGTTCTTTCAAAATGTTTATTTTTATCCTTATACTTACAAAATGTTCATTTTGGTCTTTTAACTTTAGTTCATTTTAGTCCTTGAAGTTTCAAAACGTAACCATTTTGATTCCTTAAAAATGATAATAAAATGACTTAAATAGTCACTTTTTAAAAGTACAAGGACCAAATTGAACCAAAATTAGAAGTACAAGAACCAAGCTGAACTTTTTGTGAAGATAGGGATATAAACCAAAATAAACATTTCAAAAGTACATGGACCAAAATAAGTAAGGTAAAAAATATAGAGACCAAAATAGTATTTAAAATATAATACATATCAGAAGAGGGTTAAATAATTAATATTTAATAGACTTATACAAGCCCAATTCAAACTCGGCCTAATTTTTTATTTAACGAGTTAAAATCATTAGTTAAATCATGAACTAGATTATTGAAGGTTAAGTCGATTCTACCAAATTCAAATAGTGGTTTATTAGAACAAGACATTTGTGGGTAGAACTTGCTAAAGGACAGGGTGTGAGGATTATCAAAATCTTTCAACAAAATAATTGAATAATTAAAACATTCAACATAGTTAGAATCATATATATATATAAACATAATGAATCTATCAACACGACATCATCCAAATTATAATATTGTGTTGCACCCTGTTCGTTGACTTTTTCAACATTATTTAGTTTTGATTTCTAAATTTTCTAAAATTTTATTTTGGTCTCCTAAATTAAACAAATTTAATTTTTAAAATTTCAAAAAGTCTATTTTATCTCCTAAATTTTAATATCTAATTTTATTATTGTAGCTATTACCCTATCAACTAATAGTCAATCAAATACTTGAGGTCAATAATCTATGTGCTCAATTACATGCCACAAAATGAACTTATTAATACATATTGATGGACAAACACTTGTGTAAAATAATAATAATCCTTTAAAACAATTACTTCAAATTCAATTGATTGGAGAGATATATTTTGAGGCATTCTTTTAACCTTTATTAGTTTAATATATTCTTTAATTATTTCGACCTTAGACTTTTATTTTAAATTAAATTGATATAAACTTTGACTTATTCTCTCGTCTACTTGATTTTCTTACTAATTAATCATACTACGCAAACTTACCATCAATCACATTTAACATATTATAATTGAAAGAAAAAGTACAAATTCAACTATCTAATATTGGACTCTTTAAAACTTTAAAAAATATTTAATAGGTTCATGAACTTTCAATTATTAATAAATTTTGAATAACCTCTTAAATTTTTAAATTTGTATCTAATAGGTCTCATATATATATATATATATTTTTTTTTTTTTGCAATTTAAGTCTCTCATATATTAATCAATACCATGATCAATGAATTTATTAGCAGATTAAACTTTTAATTTTGAGTTTCTAATAGATTCAGAATTTAAAAAAATAATAATAAATCAATAATATATTAGACACAAAAACTAACAAACTTATTAGACACCAAATTGCAAGTTTAGGAACTGGTTCATGAACTTATAGTCTATAAATTTGGAAATGCATCAATTTTTTAAATAATTTTTTAAGTTTAAAGGCATATTCAACATAGACCTAAAAATTTATGGACTAACTTTTCAATTTTGCCCATAAAATATTAAAAAAACATGACGAAGTCAATCGAACCCTTTTAAATAATAAAATAAATACATACAAAAAATTTAGATACAAAAAATGGGAGAAATTTCTTCTTTAATCTCCAAGTTTTCGACAACAGATGCATTTGGCTTCAGAAAGTTTCAAAACTTATCCTTTTTGTCTCGAAAATTTTAAGGATGAGTTTAAAAGAGTTCCAATTAACCTTTAAATTATTTTAAATGTTGAGATGACATTTTGAATTTTAAAATTTTTACTTTTTCCTCATTCTTTACTTATGATTATGATGTTTAATTTAAAATGTCACGTCAATGTTTAAAATAATAATAAAAAAATCAACTTAAACCTTTTTAACCTATATTAAACTAAAATGATAGATTTAGAAATGTTAAAAGGACTAAATACAACTACCCTTAAAAGATATAATTTTTCAAAAAGAAAAAAAAAAAAAAAGAAAGGTAATTAGTGAGGAGATTTAACCTAGTATATAAGTAATAATCATATTCACACTTATGTTAGCAATGCTCACAATAATCCCTCGAATTTCTTCCATTCTTAAAACCTCCAATGCAGCCCTCGTCTTCTCAACTAACCCTCCAATAGTATAGCCAGAATCAACCACCAAATTAAAAATGGTTTTCACAACTTCAAACAGACCAAATGTTGAAGAACTCGCCACTCCAGAACTCGTATTCATCATCTTCTCTATAAAGCTCCCAACAATCCCTCGCACTCCTTCCAGGGACGAACCAACCCCCTCCATTAATGACCCCTTCAGCATCCCTACTACCCCTCCTGTGCCCCAACTGGGCTCGTTCAATAGCGTAGAAATGCCCGTCGTTGCAAACCCCAACACCCCGCCTGTTAAATCACCAGTAAATCTATAAACGTAAAGCATGGTAATAATTTTGTGCTGCATTTTCGATCATATTTACTCGTGTATTATTGGGTGAAATTTCAATTTAGCATCTATATATTCTTTAAAGTTTTAAATCTTCATTTTTAGTTTTTTAAAACAATGACAATCAACTTACGTAATTACCTAATTTAGAAATTGCTACATGGAAAAAATTGTCAGAGCAATTTTATTAGGCCTCCTAAGAACATGAAAAAACAAGCATATAAAATATGATATTTGTCCACATCCAAACTAAAATTTTTCCATTTACATGGACTAAATTGAAACTTTTAAAACTATAGAGATTTTAAGCTTGAACTTTATTCCGTTCATAAAAAAAAAAAAAAAATATTGAAACTAGATCCAAACTGCATATAAACTTTTAAAATCCTTGAAATTTGACTTGATTAAACCATTACTTGTAGAGATTAAATGAGGACAAAGATGAGAAATACATCATCCATCCCCATCCCCCTCAACCTTGTTCTCATCCTAATTTTAAATTTTAATATGTTTATACCTATCTTTAAATCTAAACTTTCACGAAATACTATTTTGTTTTTATTAGAAAGCATTCAATGATTTTCCTTTCACATAGATATTTCATCTTGAGAGAATAATTATTTATATAAAAAGATAAAATATATATATTTTTTTATTTAAGACTCTTTTCAAATATAGAAAAAAAAATCAAAATAGTTATAAATATAACAAAATTTTATTGTATATCTACGATAGACTACAATAAACTATTATATGTGTTTATCAAGACACAGATTGTAGTCTATCGCGATCTATCGCAAATAGACTGTAATATTTTGCTATGATTTGTAAATATTTTCATTAGTTTAGTCATTTAAAATAATTTTTCGTTTATTTAATCAAAATAAACAAAAATAATTTTCGGGAGAAATCCCAAAATAAATTTTTTACGAGATGTAGGATTTGCTTGGATTGACTTAAGAAAAAACCGTTGTTCATAAAATTCGTTTTTATTTAAACTCTTTTGATAAGAACTATTTAGAATACACTTCAAAATCCATTTTTAGTGGTTGTCAAACATTCTAATATTTTTCAAACTGACTTATTTTTTAAAATTAAACACTTGAAAATGTGTTCCAAATACACCTGTAGATTCAAACGGGGAAGGCGGGGATGAGAACGAGGCTACCCACCCCAAACATATCCCATGGTTTAAATCCAAACTCTTTATGTTCCTTAATCTTTCAAGCCTTGATTTTCAATCATTTTGATCTCTGAACCCTCTTTAGTTTTCAACTAAACCGACCATCTCAAAATTCGAGAGAGACTAATGTTATAATAATAACAAGAAGAAGACAAGAAGAATATATAATCTTGATGTTGAGCCCCTTACCTGCAGAAGAGGTTGCTATTTCCAAACCCTGTTGAATGATAAACTCAGAAAGGCTCCCAATGATCTCCCTCACTTGTTCCAACAAAGACCCTTCCCAAGAAGGCTTGGTGTTCTCCAAAAGCCCTCCAAAGGCAGAGCCAGAGTGAGCAAAAGAACCAAAAACCACATTCTTCACAACTCCCAACACTCCCATTACAAAAGAGCATACAAGTCCCAATCCCATCTCAACTGTGCTAACAAAAATAGACTTCAAGGCTTCACCAAGGCTTTGAAATGCACTCAAAGAGGCCTCAGCAGGGAGCTTAATGGCCTTGAGAAAGGAAATAATAATACAAGGTGGGGCCTTCAAGAATACGCAAATTACCAAAGTGGATAAGGAGTTTAGGCCATTTATGAGGATTTTTAGAGATGTGATTAGGAGGAGAAGGAGGAGGAAAGTTGAAAGCATGTGAGGAATATTGGAGGAAGAACAAGAAGACATTGAGATTCAATTCAAACCAATGGGGGTTTTCTTTTTTATCATTTTGTTGAGGTTAAGACTATTTAAGATGAGAGAAATAATGGGTTGTTATTTGTTTAGTTGGTGTGTATTTTATTTTTAGTTTATGCTTCTTTGATTGGGGAGCAGGAGTTTGATATTTGAAGAGTTCAATTGTTTGGTGGCTAGTCATGAGATGTTTTTTTAGGAGTTTTTAAGCCAATGGGAATTTGGCATTATATTATTTGCGCTAATGAAGAAGTTTTAAAGTCATGGGTCAATTTTTTAAAGTTGCATTATTCATTATGCAATTTAGTAAGGTTTTAGGGAACATGACGATGTTAGTTTTAGAAAAATGTCGACCAATCAAAATTTAGGAGAAATGAAAATCGTTGGATTGATATTTTTATGATATCTTAATTAGGTTACAAGTATGTATACATATGTGTGAAAAATATCGATGCTGATGAAAATTTAGAAGAGCATAGAAAAATGAGAAAAAATGGAACACATTTTGAAATTTAATTTAAGGTAAAAATGACAACTCATTTTCAAGTTTAATGTAAATATTGGAACTCATATATTTGAGATGTAATTTGATGAAATTTAAAATATTAGTACGAGTATTATTTTGCTTTCTTTTACACCTACCTCTCATATGTGATGCACAAGTTTTTTTTTTCTTCTTTTTTTTTTCTAATTTTTTTTAACCAAATGCGTTTCAATGTGTAACTACCTTGATCTTGAACAAATGCATCAATTGTATCTATTGGACTAAAAGAGAAAATATTTGCATTCCGTCGTGAAGAGTCACATCCCATTAACATCAATTTGCATCTCTTTAACTTAAAACTTTAATTTTGAAATAATATAAATTTATTTTGTAAATTAAACAAAAAGGTCACTTCCTTTGTCTTTCAAACGGATACCTACATTCAAAAAGTCACATATACTCTACAAAGAACAACATATGAATTCATCAATAAAACATAAGAACAAAAGTGGTATGTAAAAATTCTCTCCTTATAACTCTTTTTTAGATTCTACTCTTATAACTCTTTTTATATATAGCATAGATGCGACCGAAGAATTATCATTTTAAATTAATATTGGATGAAGTTGTGGTTATTTCATTTAATATATTTTTGCGATTTTGTTGTTAAAAGAGATGTTTACTATATCGTTTATAAAGATAGCAATTTATTCTCTTAACATGAGATGATAATCATTTTGTCTCTACACTTTTAAAATTGTCAATTGTATTCGTAAACTTTAAACGTGTAACACTTTATTCACTATACTTTAAAACTTTGTAAGAATTTAATCCTTATCATAGAGAAAATTGTAAATTAATAAAAATTTTATTTTAAAAAAACAAAGACTACATCATTACATAATAAAATTTGACAATTAATTTAGAAGGAATTGTTATAACGGAAGCAATTAAATTACTACAAAATTTAAAGTGTATGAAAAATTTTGTTATAACGCTAAACTTCATGTCTAAGGCCGATTTGATAACTATTTGGTTTTTGATTTTTTGTTTTTGAAAATTAAGTCTACTAACTCTCATTTCATCATTAAATTTATTAATTTGTTATCTACTTTTTACCAATATTTTAAAAACTATATCTTTTGAAATAAAAAAAAAACTTGTTTTTGATTTTATAATTTAGCTAAAAAATCATTATAAAAAATAAAGAGAAAAATGCTTAATTTTAAAAAACAAATAACCAAAAAAAAAAAACGAAATAATTATAAAAGAGGAGCATAGATTTGAAAGCAAGGATTAAACTGTTAATATCTAGATTTAGGGGGTAAATTGTTATTATTTGGAAAGTAATGGATAAAACATGTATTTGAACCTAATTTTTCATCCCAAGGATGATGTGAAACTTGTAAGGTTGAGTTGAATTAAATTTTGGTTATAAAATTGCAAGTTTTTAGGCTTCATTAGTTTGAAGGTGATTGTAGTCCAACCCATTTAGAGGAGAAGTATCCAAAATTAGTCAAAAACTAGTAGAAGGAACACAGCGATTCAAAGCGTTTTCATCAATCGTCGTCGACCCATAAATATTTCACATCGATTCGTCTTCCACGTTCCTCGCTTTATCCATCGCCTCCTCAATCCTTCCCAATTTCTCTCTCATTCATTGCCTCTTCAATCGTCTTCTAAGAAGAAAATCACGGGCCAACTTTTTGATTCTTTGGCATACTCCCTTTGAATCTTCAAATCGCTTGTAATTAAGGTAAGTTTCCTTGTGGATTATCATCGGAAGTGAATCCTTGTTTTGATTTTTCTTGCTTGACTGCATTCTTGATTGGACAATTGAAGTCATTTCTGGCATGTTTGAGAGGATTCATCTGATATTCAAATATACGATTCAGTTCAATACCAGGAATCTTGTTATTTGAATGGTTTTTGTTAGATGGGATTATAGTTGGTCAAATTGTAGGACTCTACATTGGTTTAGGACTTGGGAGATTGGTGTTTTTTGGTCGTGAAAATGTTATTTTATTTGTGAAATGTTATGAGCTACATAATGCACATGGAACAGGATGTTCATCCTTTTGCTCTCAAAGTGTGGGATTATATGTACTCAATTTCTGGGTATTTGGCATCAACCAGTCGAGCAGCTCAATTGGTTATGACATTGTAAGCTTGTCCAAAAGGTTAGAGGTTCAAATTTTCACCAATACATGTTTCAAACGAGTAGAAGGATGTATATATTTGGTTACAAGGAGATACGAGAACGTTTTTCGTACTTAGAACGTGAGAGAAGGTCTCCTTCGTTTTTAGCTTCTCACCTTTTTTTGGGTATTTTATGTCTTTCTTTTATTGTTAGTAACTTAGGTTTTTTTTTTTTTTTTTTTTTTAATCATTATTTTTGTTGGACCTCTCTTTGTATATCTTAACGAGAATTGGTTTTCTCCTCGAAGTTGATAATCATTTTGACAGAGTTACTTACTTGGATGGCTGAGACAGGCTAATTGATTTGGATGCTTGGTTGTGTGAAGCTATCTGGGATTCTTATGACGAATACTGCAGCCACAACTGAGCTGGATGCATTTTATCCAATTAGAGCTGAATGCCAAGCAGATATTCCGAAGACCCGCTTTAAAATTAAGGTGTGAGAACCTTTAAAGCTTTTTCATCAGTAAAAGTAGGAAATGAGAAGAAAACTCCTCTTTGTGCTATTTGTGCTAGTAGCTGGCTATCCTGGAATTATTTTAAAAATGAACTCACTCATTCAAAAAATTAATTAAATAAACAAGGGAACTTGTTTTGTTTCAGTTAACTCACTCATAATTCTTGATGGTTTGCTCTCATAGAATTTGATCTTCCTCATGATGAAGACTTCAGCTATTTCAAGTATATTGTAATATGCATACAACTGTTTTTATTTTGTTATGTCCAGCCAGGGAAAACTCTTAGTGCAAGAAGGTGGGATGCAGCATTTTCTAAAGATGGCAATTTGGATATAGCCAAAGTGCTAAGACGAATTCACCGTGGGGTAATATATATATTTATTTGATAGCAATTATAATCTTAACCTTGTATGCATCATTACATCATCTATCTTCATAGTACACCTATTATAATAAACTATAGCACTAAAGTTTATTAGGCTGAATTTTCTCTTTATTGAATTAATTGTTCAATGAGATGATTTTGTATTGTTAATGTAGCAATAAGCTTTTTCTTTATTGAACTTCTTGGGAATGGGGTCTTTATTAGGTGGGTGCATTACCTTTTTTTGCGGTGGTTGAGTATGAAGTTCTACCATATACCCATTGCTGAGACAGCTCCAGTTTTTAACAAGTTTAAGTAATTTAGTCCTATTTGTAGGGTTATGTAGGAATGTGAAATTGAAGCTAACTGAAACCTTTTATAAATCCTTTGGGTAAAGAAGAATCACATGACTCTTTTACGAAGGATTACACTTAAAATCAGCCGGATTTGTTTGACTCACCACATGCGGCAGTCTTCTGTATTGGACGACCTCAAATTTTCCAATAACAAGTTTAAGTTATTGATTTTAGGTTTGAACATGACAATATTCTTAGTCTCTGCACAGTTAATGCTGATTTAATATGTCAAAATGTAGCAAAAGGCTTGTGCAACTATTTCTAACACTAATTATGTTTTTGTTCTAATAGGGTATTCACCCTTCTATCAAGGGTGCAGTTTGGGAGTTTTTGTTGGGTTGTTATGATCCTAATAGCACATTTGAAGAAAGGAATGGAATCAGACGACAACGTAGGTATATTTCTTTATATTTATGCTTGGCTCGTAGAATTAGGAACTAGGAACTTGTGCATAGTAGGAAGCATTTGTTACCCTCAAATTATCTTGTAACCTTGAGTTTAGTTCTCCTCTTACTCATGGGATGGAATTGATAAAGTCTGCTTTATTTGAACCTCATTTAATGATGGTATTTTTTTACATATGCACGTTCTTAAGAAATTAATATTTTCTTTTATATGCAATAAAAAAACAAGGCTTCTCATTGATTTGATGAAAATAACTAAAGGTTAAAAACATAAGTAGGGGAGCTTAATATAAATCTCTCCAATCATGCTAATAGAAATCGAGACAGGTTTCTTCATAACAAATTTAAGAGAGTTTTACATAATTTTTAATTTACTAAGTGCAGAATTGACAATTTCAAAAGAATAAGGACAAGTTGGGAATTATCTAAAAGATTACTGTTTGTTATATTTAGTCTTTTTATCATTAAGACAAAACATTGCGATTACAAATAGCATGGTCCCTATTATATATTAGGCAATCCGCTGGATCACTTGTGGTGAGCCTTGGTTCCATAAAGAGCTAATAGTCCTATTGTAAATATAGTAGACACTAAGAGTTGCATAAGAATATGTGAAACCGTACGTGCCCCCTTTTTAGAATATATTCCCATCCTCAAGTTATCAGTAGCATGATACTCGATCACATTCGATTCATTTGAGTTGTTCAGATTTTCTGGTAGTTCATTCATTAAGCATCAGGCTCCATCGTTTCAGTGTTTTGCAAGGAGTACCAGATCTCAATCTGCGAGTTCCTTGGATATATAACTGAAAACTATATTCTTCTTACACAAACATGCATGCTTCTATTTTTATTTTTATTTTATTTTTTAATATATATATATATTCCTCAAAAATTATTGTACAGTGTACTGCGGTTTTTTTCCACATAATTTGTAGTTTTTTTTTTTTTTTTTCAAATGAATCATTCTTTTTCTTCATGGTATCTTATCTTGATTCAATTTGTTGCTTTCTGATTTGTTCCAATGATTTTTTTTCTGTTTGGGAATATTTCAAAACACAGTATTTGGATTGTATTTGAATTTTGTAAATTAGAAATAGGAAAATTGTAAAACAATATTCACATGTTTTTAGTGTTTTTATATTCTAAATTTGCTACCAAGTATATTCCTAAAAACAGTGAAAACATGGAATGCAACTCTATTTTCAACATCTTGTTTTTAGATCACCAGTGAACTCTTATGATCTCAGGAAGCAGGATGACACCTTCTTCTTCTTCTTCTTCTTTATTTTATTTTATTTTATTTATTTTAATTTTTTTATAAATAATTTTTTTAAAAATAATATAAATAATTTATTGACTTTATTAAGGGAGCAATATGGCATCTGGAAGGATGAATGTCAAAAGATGGTTCCAATTATTGGTACTGGAAAGTTTGTTACAACAGCTATTGTCACTGAGGATGGACGGCCAGTAGAAGAGGAAAGAAGCAGAAATTTACAAGAAATAGATACTGTGGGCATGTCCTCCGATTCTTCTCCGGGTGCAAACAATTCTGCTTTAGACAAGAAAGTTACTGAATGGAAGCTAACCTTACATCAGATAGGTAAGAATTTGATTAACGGTCATATAAGTCAACCTTAATAAATAAGGTGGTTTGGTTTGTTTATATTCGTTCTTATCTTTTTTGTAAATATTCGTACTGGGTGTTTGATTTTCTCTCAAAGAATAGAAATTGAGAAATATTTTGGTACTTGAAAAGTAATTAGAGGGTATTGAGGATAAACAAGGAAACATGGACATGGATATGTCCAGTCACGCTCTGGGTATGTGTGTGGTGTGTCCAACATGCAAAAGGGAATGTCCGCTTGTTTTCTTCTTCTGTTTTTACTTTTATTTTTATTTTTTATTTTAAAATTATTATTATTAATTTAGACTCGTGATGGACACGTGATATACTCATGGATACATCCCTTTGGAAAAAAAAGGAGAAGTAAAAAAAAAAAAAATCACTTATGTGCTACAAGGGAAAACCATTCAGAAGGAAAAAGGTCAGTTTGAGAGAGCCCGTATTATACACTGCAATGCCCCACCCTAAACAACGAAAGTGAAAATTTGCTGTAATTGCAATCCTCCAAAGGTTCAAAGAAAAAAAAAATTCAATCAACTTCCTTTTTTTGTTTCTTTAGTGAAGTACATTTTCTTCATGTTTCATGTATTTGGAAGATTTAAATCTATAATCTTATACTCAGAGAGAAACATATTAATATAAATTAAACACCATGACCTAGTGCTGTTTCATCTGTGTGGATGTGTTGACCTCCGGACCACTGACATATTTGGCATTTTAGGTGAGATGTAAATGTTCTGTTTGTGTAAGAGTTGTGGGCTAGTGATTTGCCCTTTAAGGGAAAAATGGATAATTGGTCTGAGGTTCCAGTGTTTTTGCCTTCAAGCATTGTATGCCATATTTTACCGATGATTTTATTTACCTTATGCTTTTTTACGAGTTGTGCTTAACTCAAGCTATAGAATTTGGCTTGCAGGTTTGGATGTAGTTCGCACAGATCGAGCTCTTGTATATTATGAGAATGAAGCTAATCAGGCAAAACTTTGGGATATTCTTGCAGTTTATGCTTGGGTTGACGGTGAAGTTGGTTATATGCAAGGCAAGCCCCCCCCCCCCCCCCCCCCCCCCCC
>QLSR01000005.1:4199781-4212600 GCA_031780015.1 Citrullus colocynthis | reverse complement strand
CCCCCCCCCCCCCCCCATCTTAGCTTTTTGGAAAGTTAAATTTTCTTTTATCATATGAAAGTTAAATAACAGAACTATTTGGAAATTAAAAATCCTTCCTAGTTCATAAACAAAGAAAGAAATGCTCAAGTTCACTCATTAAAGTTCTTAGGATGCGAAAGTAAGCTTAGCTTAACGGTAATTGGCATGGTTTTCCTTTTTAGAGGTTGAAAGTTCGATCCCCCATCCCCACAATTATTGTACTAAAAAAAGTTTCTATGATATACATATTCCAAATTTCTTGTGATGTACATATTCTAATTTGAAATTCTGATGGATTCTATTTGTTGGCAGGGATGAACGATATTTGCTCACCAATAATAATTCTGCTCGAAAATGAAGCAGATGCTTTTTGGTGTTTTGATCATGCAATGCGAAGACTGGTGTGCACTGTTATCTTCTTATGTTGGTGATAAATTTTTTTGAAACATCTTATGTTGGTGATAATAATATGGTTAAGTTACGGTTAGGTGAAAAAAGATATGGTTAAATTACAAAGTTGTCTTATAGTTTGGCCATAGTTTCAATTTGGTCTCATATGGTTTTAACCGTTTCAATCTAAGTTCGAATGGCTCTCCATGATTTTAAAATTCTTAATTTGGTTCTCATAGTTTAGATAAATCTAGCAAATCTTTTTCATTTTGCTAGCAGTAAGAGTGGACTGTGTTAGGGATAGGATTGAATAAAAAATGGAAGGAAATAGGCAGGTATTCCAATTGGAGAAAAGACATTTTAGGGATGATTTGTGAGGTTCAACTAAACCTTAGGGACCAAATTACCAATTTTGAAATTATTGTATAAAGACCATAATAGAATTAAATTCAAACTATAAGGATTGAATTGGAATTTTACTCGGACAAATATTACCAAGATCCTAGGTAGTATATTCCCTACCATAGGGATTGTGTTGTGGGCTCATTTTTTTAGTACAACAATTGTCGGGATGAAGGTTCAAACCTCCCACCTCTAGGATAGAAGTTCATGCCAATTACCGTTGAACTAAGCTCGCTTTAGCTGTTGTCGGCTTATTTTGAGCATAATTGTTCAGTGTGCCTTGCAAGCTTCATTAAACTAGCATTGACAAAGACTTATTAGATACAAAATTAAAAGTTCAAGGTGTTATTGAAAACTTTAGTACAAGAGTGGACACAATCATGAAAGTACATAGATTAAATATGCACATTCTCGAAAGTTGAGTGAGTAAAACCGTTTTAAACTTAAGGACACAGTTGTACAACCTATAGGAAAAATCTTGTTCAAGTAAATGTCAAAATTTAACCAAAAATTTATAACAAGGGAGAGAAAAGTCTTAGTTTCTAACCAAATTGAAATGCTCAATGTTGTAAATTCTATAATCTATTATTTACATGACCTTTTTTCCAGTTCACAGTCTCATACTCTGTTCGTTTCCCTTCTCCGTAATGGCAGAGAGAAAATTTTAGGTGCAGTCCTGGTACAATAGGAGTGCAGTCTCAGCTGAGTACATTGTCACAAGTAATTAAAATTGTTGATCCTAAGCTTCATCAGCATCTTGGTATGGATTTTTCTTTTCAAAATCATCTTCTAATGGTAGGACTCAGACACTGCATTTTTCGCTTGTGTCGATTACCAAGATACAATAGGAGTGCTTTCTTCTTCTTCTTCTTCTTCTTCCCTTTTTTTTTTGTGTTCCAATTTTATATGCAACTCCAATGTCAGGTTGGAATTAATTATTTGCAATTTCTCTCTTTATATCATTGCCTTGACCATTCTCCAAATTCAAAAAATGTATGCTCAGTTTCCTTATAATGCACATTCAATGGTCCTTGTGGTTTTAAAATTTTCAATTTAGTTGTATTGTTTGAACCGTTTAAAATTGGTTTTCATGATTTTCAAAGGTTTTGATGACGCGTGAAAACTATTGTCTTCTATTTTTAACATAAATCCTAATAAAGTCAACTACCACAATTAGCCAAATAGGAACCATTAGCTTATTGCCATTTATTAAAAGGTGTCAATATGGTAAAAATAGGGATAGTTTATGAGATTTGACTACATGGACCAAATTAAAACAAAATCCAAATGAAAGACTAAACTGAAAGTTTTCAAACAATATGAACTAAATTTGTAATTTAACTAAATATATACTTTAATGAAAACAGTTACTTTAACCCAACTTTGACTTTAGAGACCACTGACTTTTGAAGTTACTTCCTAATATAGAGCCAAGCACCACAATTTCTCCTTAAGTGATCTATAAGTGATCTATAAAGTGGTCCCAGAAAAAAAAAAATACTTCACTTGAAAACACAACCAAGTACCTTGATTGTCTAGCTGGTACAAAAATTTGGTCAAGTCAAGTCTGTCCACGAGGTGTTGGCTAGTGTACTTAAAAGTTGATTGTTAAAACTCCTTAATAAAGTGCTAAATGCATTATATTTGGGGCAGAATTCTAATTACATAAATGAATACTCATCCTAGAACCTTGAAGGTGGAACATTCATCATCTATCATTTTCTGAAAGATGCTCTATTTTTTTAAAATTATTATTATTTTTTTTTAAAGATTTGATTCAGCTCAATGTATTTAGTTCCAAAAGTTGATTTGAGATTTGAAATAAAATACAACATATTTATAATTCTCATAAAATACCAAATTTTAATTTCTTGTCTGCCCACAAGATTTTTGTTCGTACTCTACTCATGTTTCGTGGTTCTTTTTGGGGTTTGATTTTCAAGATTATGTTACAGAAGATTACACTTTCGTATTTGCAGAGGAGTTAGATGGTGGAGAATATTTGTTTGCATTTCGGATGTTGATGGTGCTTTTTCGCAGAGAGTTCTCTTTTGTGGACAGTTTATATCTTTGGGAGGTAAAGAGTTATTATTTGACGAGCTTGGTTGGACTTCTTGATGTGAAATGCTGTAACATGTACTAACTCATTCTCTCCCTGTTCCATTACCACTTCAACATTTGCTAAGCCAACCTATAGCGGTGAACCCAATCAAGATTGATTATAGACATATTATAGAGTTAAACCCTCGAATTTAGAATACCAAGTGATCAATGAAGTTTGGCTAACACCAAGACTTGTTCCTGTTTTCTTGATTTTTTGTAGTGTATTCTATTGTTCCTTTCCAACCTCTGCCCGCATCAATTTGGCTGTTAACTGTGTGCATTCTTTTTGTGAAAAGAAATCACCAAAGAGAATTCTTTATTCAGAATTCCATTAGAGTTTTCCATTTTCAGGAAAAGAAATTAAGTGGAGAAGTCTCTAAATCATTCTTCCATTGATTGAATTTGAAATAATAACTTTCAGATTAATATTAAACGAATTTTTTTTTCTCAAAACTATTCACTTTACAATTCCTTTAGAAGAAATCTGACCTCTTGAAAACATGAAATAAAAAGTGGTGGCTATAAGTACCGGATAAAATATTATAAAAATAGTATTTTAACCTTTCAAATCTACAAATTTAAAAATTTGAACGAGGGACTCTGTATTACTCAGTGTTAACTGTGTTTAGGCTAAATATATGTTGTCCTTGGGGTGTTTATGCAATGTGGTGTAGTCCCTGTTGTTTGAAAAGTTTCCTTTAGTCTCTTATGTTCTAATTATACTAGGCCGTATGAGGAAAGAAAAGTGGAAATTTCTGTCAAAAAGTGAAAACTGAGGGAAGGAATTCAAAACTTTCCTAGATCAATATGGATATGGCCTAAATAGATTTTTGGTATGTATATATTAAATTTGTTTAACTGATACAGTAATATAGACTGGTTTCAGATGATGTGGGCCATGGAATACAATCCAAACATGTTCTTATCCTATGAGTCAGGATCTGCTTCAAAGGGAGGAGCGGGAACCAGTGGGAACGACAAACAGCTAAAACAATATGGCAAATTTGAGAGGAAAAATGTGAAGATGGGATCCAATGACCAGCAACTTCCACTTCCAGTTTTTCTAGTTGCAAGTGTTCTTGAGACTAAGAACAAGCGAATTCTCAAGGAAGCCAAAGGTTTGGATGATGTTGTAAACGTAAGTAAGACATACTTTTATTCTTTTTTCCGTCTCATTATATCTTACCTTTCATGATAGGATCATTGTGGATATTTTTTTTAATGATGGATCCATGACTTTGGCTCTAGATCTTGGGTGATGTTACTGGAAATCTGGATGCCAAAAAAGCTTGTAATGAGGCGTTGAAATTACATAAGAAGTACTTGAGCAAGGTATGGATTCATGGAGACTTTCACTTGAGTTATTTATGAAACGTTCATCATCAAGAAAAAAAAGGGTTTAAATTTCATTATCTCTGCACTTTCATGTAAATAAATGATGCTGTGCAATGTCTATTTCAGGCTCTAAATTCTTATAAGAAGAACTAATCATTTCCATTTGTGCTATTAGTTTTCTGGCATCCAGATTCAAAATCAGTCAACTTATGTGACTTAAAAGCATGTTATCGCCATTTTTTATATTCAAAATCATGTTATCAATTTGTTTGGAAAGAAATAATTGTGAGGATTAAAATGGTTATTTGTTAAAAGTTCAAGGACGAAAACAAACATCTTAATCTTAAGGTAGAAAGTGTAGGAACTAAAATGAGATTTAAGTAAAAAAAAAAAAACAAAATGATGGGTTATTTCATTGATTATTCAAAGTATTGAAAAGGCGTAATGGTTGTTTATATTGCAGATCAAGAACTGACAAATGATGTACAACAGAAAGCCAGATGATTGCTACTTCAGCAATGGGTTCAGTTTTTCCACCACTGCTAAGTTTTCATCAATTCCCATTCTGTTCCCCATTTATCATTCCAAGGAAATGGTGGGAAAATTCCAAGTTTGGTTTGTATATATGTGAGATGTTTGTGTATTGTGACTTTGAGCCCTTTGGATGTTGATCTCTCTCTTTCTTTCAGTCTTCACTTATCGTCGGATTCTATTATTGGTTCTTTACTTTATTGCATTTATACTTTTTTTTTTTTAATATAGAAAATAAGATATATTTTTCAGGGTAGAAGACCTTTTTGAGACACCTTACTATTTTAGACTTGTTGGTCTTTTAAATATAAATTTCCTCCTTGCATTTTTTAAACTAAAAGTGTAGCTAACTATTATGGGTTGGTCTAGTGGAAAAAAAAAGGGTGATAATCTTAGTAAATGACCAAGAGGTCATGAGTTCAATCTATGGTTTAATATCCTGCAAGTTTTTTTTGACACCTATGGTAAGGTTAAGTGGTTGTCCTTTAAAATTAGTCGAGACCCGCCTAAGTTGCTCGAAAGATATAAAAAAAACAAAAATTAAAACAAAACAAAAAGTGTAACTCTTCCCATGCCTCTAAAATTTCTCATTCTCTCTTATTGCTTGAGTTTGCTAAGATATCGAAATCTTAGTTTTATGGATATATTGATAAAATTTCGATATCAAAGGATATTTTTTGTAAGTCACAACTTATTTGGATTAATAATTAAGTTGTTTTTATTTTCAAACTAAGGGTTGATTGACTAGAGAAAAAATGTTTTTTAAAAAATTATTTTTATTTAACCTATTTGGATAAAAACTCTTTAAAATGCATTTTGAGAGTGATTTAAAAACTATTTTGAGTAATTATCAAACACTTCAATATTTTTCCAAAATGACTTATTTTTAAAATTAAACAATTGAAAAGTTAAACCAAACACATAATAAGTTATGGATATTATTATTTGTATTCTTATTCATAGTGGACTAAATAGATTATATTTTTTATGTTCTACGAGCATTTATAAAAGATGTTAAAGATATTCATAGATATTTAATATTGATGTCGAACTTTTTTATTTATGGATATGTAAATTGATATACGACATATCAACGAATATTTTCATTGTTGCTCACAGTCACAGTTTGCAAATCTTTTGACAAATGTTGATGATTTGATTAGGTTTAAAATGTTATGTCAATGTTGTGAGAATATTCTTGAAGAAAATTGATGGAAGTATAAAAGATAAACTCATGTTAGATGGACATTTCTAAAAAAGTTAAATAAAATTTAAAATTTAAAGGTAGATTTGAATTAATAAATAAACATTTTACATTTTTAAATAAGTTAAAAGGTTATTATTAATATTAGACAAAAATATAGGTTTGGTTCTGAAAAATTAGGTTAGGTCACTTAGGTGTCAAAGTTTTTAAACTAACATTTTAACCTCAATCTCTAATTTTTTTTTTTTTTTCTTTTACTCATGGAGTTTGAATTGAGTAGTATTTTGGTACCTCCATCTAATTTTTCATTAATTATCTAAGGGAAGCTGTGACAATATTTTTTATTTCAGAAATTATTAAAATACTATATATTCTATAATTATCTTTGTAAAAAAAATACTTTCTTACCTTTTTTTTTTTTCCAAAAAATTTTCTTTCCTTATCTTCCTTCTCCTTTTTCTCTTTCTTATCATCAATGGTGGTCGGTGGCTGCAATTTTTTTTTTTTTTAATGAAAAATTGCTATTTCTAACCTCAAAAGTTTTTAAAAGAAAAATAACTTTTTTTTTCAAAAACTTTTTTTCATTAACATTTTTCTTATTTTTTCAAATTTTAATGGAGGGACCCACATAATGAAAATAACATTTTATTTGTCATTTAAGTGCCTCCAATTTCACCTTTACCTAAACTTCTCATATCCAATTTCAATCTTAAAACTTAAATTTTAGTGTCCTATGTTGTTTTCTCCATGTTTTTTTTTTATAAGTTTTGACCGATATTTGTGGTAGATTTATTGTTGTTTTTAAAGGAAAAAATTTGGAAAAAAGTTTCGTTGGAATTTTCCGTAATTGAAATTTTTTTAGCAAATTCAAATTGTTATGAAAAATTTGTGAGAGTTTTTTTCTTCAACTCAAAACTAAAAATGGTAAATAAAATAATAAAAAAAAAACTATCCCCTTACAAAAATAACAGTAAATTTAATTGAAATTAAAATTAATTTTAAAAAATTAAATAGCTCACCGAAATTGGAATTCCACCTTAAACTAAGTTTAAGTTGAAAAATATTAGAATTGGTTTAAGTTAAAATAAACTAAACTAACTTAAATTTACAGGAAAAAATTGGAATTAGAACTGGTTAAAAAAAATTAAACTAAACTTGAGTTGGGAAAAAAAATATGGAATTGGCTTAAAAAAAAAAGCAATTTCCTATATAATGCTCACTGAAAGTTTTCCAGTAAGCTTTTTAATTTAATTTAATTTTTTTTTACAAATTAGATTTAATTCATTAAATTTAATAAAAATTTAATTATTATTGAAAAAATTTCTTACAACAAATCTTGGTAAATCAACCCTTACATAAAATTTAAATTAGAAATGAAGATTTCTGGTAAGTTTTTTAAAAAAGAAGTTGACGAAACAAACACAATATGAGTTGTTGTTAAGGTAATCTTCTTTAATTTTTTACACTTCGTGTATTTGTTTTTCTTCTATTATGTTTACTTAGTTGTTTGCAGTTGATGAAACAAATACAGTACAACCAATTAGATTTAGACAAAAATAAAGTTGAAGGATCTAAATAGTGCTTGTAATAACAATGTATAAGTAATCAATTTGTTAGGTATTGACATTATATGATACACTTTCAATCTTTTAAGGATTAGGCCTTTTATGATACCCTTTCAAGATAGGTACTGTTTGTGAAGAAAAGTACTTTTGTCAATTGGTTAATGAAAACCGTATAGTTCATTAATTTGTGTCGTTTTGTTTATGTATAGTTTGTTTATATATGATTCTAGTTAGATTAAAAGTTGATATGCATGTGATGAGTGAACGAAACTTTAGATAGTTGTTGGTCTGCAAGTGCTAACTAATTTTATATAACTGATTAAATTGGAGAATTATTGCTACCTAGTTTTGCAACTATTGGTTTGAGAGATTTGGGACATTTTCTTAATTTTTTTTTTTTTTTTGGTAAAATACAAGTTGGAAACTAATATGATAACTATATTTGATCAGGAAAATGCAAAATTCAAGTTTTGAGCTTGTTAGAGGTAAATTATAAGTTGCAAAGAAGGGGTCTAAATGACCTGGTTTATATATATATATATATATATATACACACACATATACATATATAACTTTTTTCAAATAAATATAGTTGACATAAAAAGGCTTCAATACATCATTATAGTTGACAATTAAAAAAACGTTAATAAAATAATATATTAACAACTAATGCATGTCAATAAAGATATTATTATTGACTATGGAAATATTTCAATAAAAGTGTATCGCTAAACTGTTGGTAACTAAAAAATGTTAACATTACCCTACATTGACAACCACAAAAGAGTGTGAACAAATAGAGTAAAGTTGATAGTTTTGCTAAACAGTTGATGGCTAAAACATGGCAACATTACTCTTAAGTTGACAATTGAAAAGTGTCAACAAATAAGCTATAATCAACAAATTTTTAAAATAGTTAATAGTTGGAAAACGTCAACATTACTTTGTTGATGGCTAAAAAGCATCAACGAAGACTTAAAGTTGACATTTTTTTTTGTCATTAGCTAAAACCTAAAAATTGACATTTAAAAAACGGTATTTAGACCGTCCACAAAAGCCAATTTTATAGTAGCAAAAAAAAAAAAAAAATCATTTAATTTTTGTGGTGAGAGTAAATTGTTTGTGTTGGGCTAGGGAGTCTGTGTTCATTCCCTCTGCAACCCAGTTTTGGTGGGGAGTATATTGAACTCCTCATTATGAAACTTTAGACCATTGTCCGTTTGAAGATATTTGATGTGCCTAAGTTTGGTTCTCAATTAAAGCTTTCCATTCTTGAAATCTTTCACGTACTCAATCTTTGAATTTAAAAAAGAAAACTCACCTTTTTAGTGAGTATCAGTTAAGGATAATATGTACTTTGAACCACTTAAAGAAGAAGTTTGTGATAGTCTCCATACATCTGAATGAATGTAATCAAGAATTCCTATAGGAGGATATGTTCGTGATAGACTCAATGTTCACATTACATTCACATCCTATGGAATTTAGAATTCTCAAAGAAATCAAATTTTATTTGAAATTATAAGAAACATGTCTTACATTTGCTAGAAATTTAATAGACCAATTTCGAAGGGGCTAAACCATTTTCCACAATCTTACAAACATTATTTTTGTATACTAGTCCAGTGATCAAATCTAGACTTAATAACAAAGAGTTAAAAATAATAAATTCATTCATTTAAAAAAATATTGAAGAACTCAATTCAACTTATGTACAACTAAAAAAAAAAAAAAATCTAGTACGAATATCTACTCCTCTCATTCATTAATTGACACATTGTTAGATGATTTATTAATTTATTATTCGTTTATTTCATGGACCCTACGTAATTCTTAAATGCTACTTTTGTGGCAAGCAATGAATGGAGATAGTATGAAATATTGTAATACTAAAAATTTTCTATATACAACCCTTCTAAATTGTTAATTATTAGAATTCGATGACTAAATTATTTAAAACTACATGAACAAAAATATTACTGAGTTTTAACTCAATAATTAAAAACATATTTTCGAAGAGAAATAAAATTTCAAAGACAAAAATAAAAGGATAAAAAAAAAAAAAAAAAACATTGATTTGACTGGAGTGAGAAGTATTCAGTGAATATGGAAGAAGACAAGTGTCCTTCATGTAGTAAAGGCATGTGATTAATACCCTCCACCTCTCAGTTCATAAATCTTTCAAGATGGAAATTCAAGGACCCTTCTCTTCCAAAGGACAATTCCATTACTTAAATTACAACTTTACTCATCCCCTTTTCAACCACACTAAAATAAGTCAAAATATTTATGAATTTAAAAAAAATTATGGGTTTATAAGTAATAAATTGTAGTAGACTTCTATTGCAGTCTAATGTTGATAGATAATGACATTTTTTTATATTTGTAAATAGTTTGATATTTTTCATTTATAATAATTTTCCTATTGGCAACTTGAATTTATATTTATATGGTTTTTGATTTTTTAAAAGTGTTTAAGGGACTGCATGATAGAGAATTTGAAAATAATAAGTCCAACAAAAATATAATTGTATTTCATATTTTCAAATATGCATTTGGTAGTACATTAAAAAATCGAATTTTAATTTAAACAATTATTTAAAAATGATTTGATACTATATATTTATAAATCATAAAATCATAAAATTAGTTGTAGTTCTACTCTAATATTTAGTTGATTTATTTATTTATGAATATGATTTATGTTTATGTATATGATTTATGTTAAAAAAATGAAATATAATTATTATTTGTAATATTATATAATTTATAATATATTATATATTCTTTTTTTAAAAAAAAGAATTGAGTTTATAACATGACATAATATATTTTTCGATGTTTATATCTTTATTTAATATGCTCATGCATTCTAAATTTTAAAATTCAAAATCTGAATATAATGAAGACATAAAAAGATTGTTTTCAGAATTTGTACTGTTTAGATAATTCAAAAACAAAATTTAAGTTATCTGCCAAACATATAATTGTTGAGTTCACTGCTAACCATGAGCATTTTTATTATAAATTTTGAAAAACATGTTCACATATTTGTATTTTCTTATATACAAATTATTATAACTATTTAACAAATTTCAATTAAATTTAACTTTCAAAATCTAAATATAAGATTTATTAAAAGTAGATAAATTAAAATTAGACAATTGAAAATATAAGATTTATTAAAAGTAGATAAATTAAAATTAGACAATTGAAAGTATAGATGGTAAAATGACATTTAATATACATATATAAAATGTAGTGTCATATAATTGGCCACCTTAAATAAATGATTTCACTTTATTTTATTTCTTTATTTATCTTTCTCTCTTTTAATAGAAAAATACACCCATATTATTGACATTATTGCAAAAGTACCTCTATTATTGGAATGATAATGATATACTCCTTTTGAAAGGAGTATATCTTTCCAAAAATACAAGTATCTAAAAAGAATTATTTTGTTCAAACTTTGACTTAGAATAACTATATTTACATCTTGTATATATATATAAGAATATGATATATTTTACAAAATATCTCATAAAGCAAATATAGTGTAGGAGTTTCAAAAATTGAATAGTTCAAATCACTCACAAATTTAACCATACAAAAAAAAAAAAAAAAACAAATAGACTTAATTAAGACGAACTCTCTCAATTTAAATTACAATAATAATCAAATGAAGAAAAATTACATTATGAAAAACAGACACCAAAATTTTTGTGACACCAACACAACAAAATAAAGTAGTAAACTTGATCAAGGATTAAAATCTCTCGTCTAATTAAGACTAAGAAAATGGGATAAATCAATAATATGAAATAATTTTATATTACCTATGACAAACACATCTATAGTGATATGCACTATTGATTGGGTCATTGCCTTCAACAGGTACTTGCTCAGCTCTGCATTTGTATTTGCATCCTCTACATTCATTATAAGTACATATTGGTGCTGTTGAACCAATCATCAACCTTCTTGAATTTCTCAACATTTCATTTTTTCCCTGAAGTTTTCAATTTTGCATGAAAAGCACACAATTAGGACTTTTCTTCTTCTTCATTATTCATGCTCGTATATAGTATATAAGATGGAGGTCATATTGATTACTGCTGAGTTAAACTCACTTTAATAAAACTATATCATTAAACACTAATTAATTTGTTAAAAACAAAAGAAACGTAAAGATCCAAGTAGTTATTGTAAAAAATTTAAAGACTAAAATGGATATTTTAGAAGTTTGGAATAAAAATGAAATAAATCTATAGATTTATAGATTAATATAAATATTTAAAAATTTAGAGATCAAAATAACGTGTACACAACGAAAATGAGATTTTAATATATTTTATTTTCTTTCTCCCATAAAAAAATTAGAGTATACGTATAATAAATTAGTTTGTGAATAAAAGTTGAAGGATAATAAAGTTTCTATATTTAAAAAAGTAAAATAAATTACAATATAGCACATCATAGAAGAATTCAAAATTTTAGTTTTAGATTAATTTTTATGCTGATTTCATTTTGGTCCTAAAAGAAAATCAAATACATTTAGTAACTTAACTCCTATTATATGTAGCTACAAACACCGGTTCATATAAACTTTAATTAAATAATATATATATATATTTTTTTTAAAAGACCCAATTTTTATCTTATTATAAACATGAATTACAATCAGTAACTACAAAAGTTACACCAAAGTATAATTTCAATTTCAATTTCAATTTTCAATGAAAATGACACAAATTAGATTAATACCAACACAAAATTAGCAAAAACTAATAGAAGTAAAGAAAGAATAAGATCAGTAATTTGAAAAACAAGATATATAGTTGGAGAATGATTGTTGTTTGTATAGAAAGGAAGTAATTAGTTGATGTACAATAATGGACTTATAATTTGGGTAATGACTAACCTCAGGAGCGATGGTTGGTTGTAGAGAAAAGAATGGAGGTGGATCTCCAGTTGAAAATCCTGAAACCGAACAAAGATAATGAAGAGAAGAATGAGCTAATTGAACATGAGGAGAGAGAGAGAGAGAGAGAGAGAGAGAGAGAGAGAGACCTTGCACTGCCATTGTTGAGAAAAGAGAGGTCATAATTAGGGTTAGAAGAAGAAGTACTGAAACTGGTTTTGCAGCTTTTGCCATTGGAAAAGAGAGGATAAGAAAGAAGAGAAGTTTTGAAAGAATAATAATGGGAGTGGGAATTGATAGAAAAGAAGAGAGAGAGAGAGACAAAAAAAAAAAAAAAAAAAAAA
>QLSR01000005.1:4159977-4199300 GCA_031780015.1 Citrullus colocynthis | reverse complement strand
AAAAAAAAAAAAAAAAAAAAAAAAGGAAAAAGAGTGGTGTGGTTTTTTGGGATTTTGTGGTGTAATATTAATAGTTGTGTTGGTAAGGAGATAAAATGTTAACACTGTTAAAAAAAATAATAATAATAAAAAAAAAAAATTAAAGCAAATATATAACAGCCTTGGTCCCCACCCCACCCTTGTACCCATATAGCTTGTTTTGTCCCCACTTTGTGGAATAATGTTCAACCAAATTACACAAATGCCCCCCCCCTCCCCCATTTTTTAAAACATTCAAAACTTGTCTTTACTTCATAAATCAAGCCTAAAACAAAGCTTCACTCCAATTTGATCTAATTGTTATGACTTGGCATTAGTAATCTCTAACTTAGAGTTTTAGAGAGCTAAATAACTCATGTACACACACTTTCTTGTGAATGAGCGTCGTTGATGGCAAAATCTATACAAGAAAACTCACATAATTTTGATGTGCATTCAACAATGAATTTGTAATTTGGGAAAGAAAGACGACTTGTAAAACAAAAAGTAGGGGAAAAAACTTGGTGTTATCTATGACCCCTTATCTATAGTGGAGTGGACTTAGGGTTCCAAATCCAAGTGGGATTTAGGGGAAAGGGTTATGAATCCAAGTGGAGATTAGGGAATGAAAATTCGGACTGACCAAAGGGGTTTTGATCATGGTTTATGAGAAGCAATAAACCTTCAAGGATGGAAAGCAGTCTGCCTTAGCCTCGAAGCTTCAGCCTTGGCCGTGGAGGGTCATTGGGCCTTTTGGCCCAACACCTCTCCATTCTTTAGTTTTTTCCTCCCTCGGCCAATTGACCCGTTTCTTACCCTCCTCTTATCTGTCATTGTTTTGATTTTACCTTTAACAAATTGTCTTCCTAAGCTTCATGATTTTTGATCCAAAAGTGACCCATAACCAGAATTATCACACATTATCTATATAGGTAAAATAATGAATGTGGTTTAGATTTCAAAAAAAAAAAAAAAAAAAAAAAAAACTCATGTGGTCTGGTACCTTTTTCCCTACTCTTGAGCATCAAATTAGTAACCACTTTATTCTAGCCTCTTCTAAATAATCTCTCCAATTTAAAGTATTAGTAAACTTCTCTTATTGGTGAAAAGGAGTTCAAATTTAAAATGTTATATATTCTTTTAAAAAAGAAAAAAAAAGAAAAAGAAAAAGAAAAAGAATTAGAGGTATGCTCGCAAGTGACTTTGCCAAAATTGATTTTAAACTCTATTAGGATTTAGATATTAATATTTGTAAAAATGTTTAGGTATGTCTCAGTCGACATATGTGGCTTCAATATATACCAAAGTCAAAACATTAATATACGTAATTAAAGTCACAATAGCAACCCAAAATTTTTTATAAGAGAGGTGTCATCAATGTCATTGTTGAAAGGATCTTGACAAATACATTTAGAATTATTTTCTTAAATTTTGAATAGTCGAATAAGGTGACAATAAGACATCGGAGTTTTCAACTGGGTAGCTTCCAGTACAAAGATGAGCACCCCTCTTGTGAATTGGTGGAAGATTTTACGTGATTTTAGAGAACTTAATTGGTGCAATTTGCAAAAAGATAGAAGAACATTATGATATTTTTACGGGAGATTAGCAACTTTTTAAAAATCATCATTAAAAAAATTAGAAAGATAGAACAAACATAAATTTCATAAATTGAAAACTTAAAAAGAAAAAAAATGTAAACTCATCCACGAATTAAATGATGTTCAAATTTTATTGTAGATTGTATTATTTAAAGATTACCGTGAGAAGTGGATTCTAATAATGTAGGCCTTTAACTAATGTATAGATGTCAATAAAAAGCTAATAGCATTTTGAATCATGTATGGATGATGGCATTGCATCCATACTTCTACGAGCATTCTTAAACATACTGTCGAGGGTTCAAAGGAAATCAAGAGACAACACGAAAAAACGTGCATTTCAAGAAGGAAAAGTAAGAACTTCGAGCTTTGGGCTAATAAGATAAATTTAATAAATAATTGAGTTGAGCTCAATGATAGCACCCTGCAATCTAGAGACACACAATCTCTCTGACACAATAGACATTACACGTAGATCATAGATAGGTATTAGAGGAAGGACAACTTCGAGTCTCTAAGACATCGCTAGTGTTACACATAACTAGAGGCATGTGTTAGAAGGAGGGTCTATGAATATTCCCAGCTCCAAAATTTTTAAAGCACTCTCGTACTAATTTAGGCATCAAAGTGTGATAGGCTCGGCACCACACAAGTGCAAGGATTTCTTACACAGGTCACCTTGAAAAGCGATACTAGACGGAAAGAAGTGAGCCAAAAGTTAAGCCTACGAAGAGGCTATAACAACAATAAATGTGAACGAAATTCGAGCACTAACATACAAAGAAAGATATATATATAAAAGCTAGATATTTGTTTGTAAGAATAGAGTATACAAACCGAAATATAATTGTTACAGGATAGAAAGGGAATTTGAAGAGAGATATGAAGAAATCATTCCTTTTATTTAATTTAATTTAATTTTTATGGGTGATGAAAAGTAGGAGGTACTAGATGGATCTGCCAAGTTGTTCCATAGAGAAGGATCTAGGGACATTTAATTAATTATAAATCTTAGAAATTACTAGACAATTCATTCATTGCTACCAATTTCAAACAAACAACCACAAATCTCTCAATCCTGCCTTGCATCTTCATTCTCTTTATTACTTCAATAAATCATTCCATTCATAATTTCCATAAAAAAAAAAGTTTCTAATTTTTTTTTCTTATTTAATTATACCCTGCAGAAAAACTCCTATTATACCTATCTCTTTTCAATTTTGTCCTTGAATATTGTAAAAAAAAAATACCTGTTAGGGTCACGCTCTTGCTCTATCTTGAGGAATGAATTCTCGCTAGGACCCGTTTCTCCGATGGAGAATCCTCGCCCTCGTTCCCGCCTACAAGATGAGGGTAAATTTCCCTCACGGAGGTAGGGACGGGAATCCCCACCCACCCCGCGTTGCCAACCCTAAAATAGAGTAACATGTGCAATACACTTTTGATTCTTCAAAGCATATCACATCATCATCATGTGTGTCTTTGTCCATCTACGTACTCACACATTCTGCTACATTTTATTCGCAATCAACCAATATTAATATGTATATAAGGCTATTATTTAATTTATTAAATCATGAGTGAAGATATACGTTATATTCGTGGTGCATCACAAGATTCATTTTAGGTAAATTTGAGGTTCTTATAAGAAGCAGATGGATTGGCTCATTTTATGTTTTTTGGTGGAGGCAGATGTGGCCTCATTGCCATTGTAACTATTGAATGCTTTATTTTTCTCAAAAAGAAAAAAATATTATTAAATCATCCCTAAACTTAGTCACATCATCAAAAATAGAATTATAAATGAGAAAATAAAAATTAAGTGGGGTTAAATAGACACAACTATCCAAATTTGTATTTGTTGAAAAAGTATTGAATACTTCAACACTTTTTATAATTATTACGTTAAATTACAAATTTAAATTTTAGATTTGTATGTTTAATTATCCTATAAGTATTGACCATTTAAGACCTTCACCTATTCAATATTAAACTCATAAACCTATATTGGCACCAAATTGAATTTTATTTATCAAATATTGGACCTTCATCTTTCAATTTTATATCTAAAAAGTGTTAAACTAAAGAAAAATGTCTAATAGATATTGAAATACAACATAAAAATTTTAGAGATATACTAGATATATGCTCTTTAATATTTAGGAATCAGACTACGAATTAACTTCTAACTACGAATAAGAACTAACTTTAAATTTTATTGAATATACAAATACTAAATTTAGACATTTAAAAATATCGAGACAACAGTAAAATGAATCTCAATGTACAAAAATCAAAATTGTATTTTTTGACCTAAGCTCTTATTCTTATAATTGTTGTTTAAAATCTCCGTAAAGTCATGCCAAAGAGGAAAAGGGACATGATGTTGTGATGATAGAGAGATGGGTTATGGCTGTGTTTGTCATGAGATGGCTCTGTAGGACTCATTGTCCTTCACTTGATGGACCCAACTCTTTGTTTGTGGGTTATACAGGGAGATTCTCTTTATACATTAATATCCTCTAAAAATTATTCGATGAGATTACAACAATGTTATTAATAATTTTATACCATTGAATTTAAGAGAGAAAGGAACAAAGTGTACGACAATTAAATTGAACATACGTGAAAAGAAAGTTATTTATAGTGTGTTTGGTCTCTTGCCTTGAGTTTGGTTAAAATTGCTAACTCATTGTTTAGTCTACCAACTTGAGTTATAACCAACTCAACCTAACACTCTCTCCTTCTAATGTTTCAAATGACTACATTCACCAATCATTGCTAATGACCAATTCTGATAACAACCACCACCTACGACTGTCGCTACCTTGCTTTAGCATAACAATCATCGTCGGCGATATGCTTCGATGACCAACTCAAACATCTACCTTTGGCGACCAACTCCAATAAATACCACCTTCGACAACAACTTCAACGACCAATTTCCGTAAAGATCACCTCCAATGTCCAACTTTGTCGATCATCTCCAACGACCAACTCGACCAAGCATATACTCATAAAAAAAAAAAAAACTCGGCTGGTGAAAGTATTTTTAAATACAATTTTGAAATTATTAGTTCATAGTGTTTAATATTTGTCTTTATTATAATTTGACATTAATAGAAACACTTTGAGTGTACATCAAACCAAACAAACTTGTGTATAAAAACACTCTTGAGAAAATGTAACCAAACACATGAAAAAATGAAAATGAATATTTGAAGAATATTTTTTTTGTAAGCAATCCAAACAAACCCTAATTCAAGTTTTTTTTGGCCCCATAATACATATGCCGTTAAAAAAAAAAAAAGCTTTTATATAAAAAAAATGTTGTTTTCAAATATAGAAAAATGAACCAAAATATTTACAAATATAGCAAAATTTCGCTGTCTATCTGTAACAGGCGATAGACCACGAAAGACTACTATCTGTGTCTATCTGTTTCATGATGAATATAGATTGTGGTATATCATATATAGATTGTGATATTTTGCTATTATTTATAAATATTTTTAACAATTTTTTCTATAAAAACTTATATAATAAATATACATTTATACTTTAAAGAAAATTGGGATGCATTTTTTCTCAAGAGAAATGTATGCATCTGTTCAAAATGCATTTTCAATTATGGACACAATGTTATTAAAAAATTCCCTTGCCTCATATTTATGAATAGTGACATGTAAATGCTCTAAACCAACCAACAACATACGTGTATAATAATAAATTTCAACCTACATTTTTACATAAGATGTTATTTAAAAAAGGAAAAGAATTAAAAAACCTCTCAATGACCTGCTTATTATTATTATTATTATTTTTTTAATTATTTTTTTTTACATAATCCACTCATATATTTTACTAATGTGAAAGTATTTTATAATTTTGTTACTCATATGAAACAAAAGTCTTTTGTCTATCTCAAGTACAATAATTATTATACAAGAAATTATAAAATATTTTTGTAGTTTTTAAGTTCACATTTAAATCGAGTGTTGAAAATTGAAAAAAATATGAGTATAATTGAATGAGATTGAAACAAAAAGTTAAACAAACAAAAATAGAACGTAAAAAATGAAACCTTTTTAGGTTTTAAAAAAAAATCATATACCTATATTTTTTAATAACTTTAACTCTACACCTTAAACACATACTTTTATATCAAGTTTAATGCACTTATGTATTCCAAATATAGATTTATTAATTCCACAAATATATTAACTCAACTCAAATATACATGCAATACACTAACAAATGTTTTATAGGAAAATTAATTATTATGAAAAATGTGTAGAAAAAAGAATAAAAGAAAAGAAAGTATGTGCCATGGGTTTCTTCATTTAGACTATGTTTCAAAATCTATGTCAAATTTTGAAAATTAAAAAAGGAAAAAAATAGCTACTATTATTACTATGTGAAACTTGTAATTTTCGAATATGATATTATAACACTTAATCATGCATGAACCGAAGGATTTGGTTATTGTAAAAATTATTTGCCTTTCATGGATGAACCTTGCGAAAGAACTTTTAAATTTTCGGACATTGAATTCTCACTAATATTTTTACTTAAGCCTACATTCTCACTTGTACAAGTTCAACTACTAAACAGTCATAAGCATTAAAATTTGAAAAAAAAAAATTTATGTATGGAGAATTTATTTTGCCTAAATTATAGAAAATACCATTGAACTTTATTTTTTATTTAAAAAATATTCTTAGTGTTTAATTTTGGATACGAACCGTGAGTATTTTGTTTCAAAAATATTATTAAACTTTAAAAAATTTTAATAATACCCTTAAACTTTAAAAAACACTCTTATAGTATATGGACAAAAACTCTTAATACTTCATTTCAAAAATATCCTTGAACTTTCAAAGTTATATTAATTTTATTAACCTTTCATTATTTTCTTTCTTGTTGTTATATATATATATATTATGAGATAAACAAAGGTAAAATAGTTAACAAGAATGGAAGTAAGAAGGTATTGGAGAAGAGAGGGACAAAGTAAGAAGGTATTGGAGAAGAGAGGGACAAAAATATATATATAGAGAGAGAGAAGTGTTAGGTCATAAGATTGAAGTAGTGGAGAGAGAAAATGAAAGAGGGAAATCTTATTTTTTAAAAAGATAAGAATACTAACGCAAAACAACTAAAAATCTCACATGTATTTTTGCAATGAAATTTTTTTAAACTTTTGAAAATTTAAAAATATTTTTCAAACAAAATACTAATAACTTTCCTCCAAAACTAACCATAGTAAAAAGTTTAATGATAAGTTGAAACGTAATTTCTTAAAAAGAAAAAGAAAAATTTAAGGGCATTAATATAATTTAGGCATTGATTTTGAAAGTTAAAATAGTGTCTATTTAAAAGAATCTGTGGAAAAGAGATGCCATAATGGAAGCGACATGCTTGTGATGATAGGGAAATGGGGTGAGGGTGGTGGTAGAAAATGTAGGGCACATTGTCTTACACTTATGGGGTTGCCCTACATATTGATTCATAGATTCCGTTAGGCATTAGCTTCCTTTTAGGCACCTTCATCCATTTCACCCTTTCTTCCTTTTGTCTTTTACTCTTTTGTTTGTAGTGAAATACACCATTTGAATATTATTTGTCTTTCTTTCTTTCTTCTTTTACGCAAAATTCACTGTTATTTCCCATGGTTTGAAACAGGTTGGTCAAGGTTGTGGTAGGGTAGGACCTTAAAAGAAGAAGGGAAAGGAACTTATTTTTCCTATTTGGAACTATTTTCTCTTGTTTCTTCTCTAATATATATATAAAGTTTGAAGAAACATTTTATTCCATCAATGTTAAATTCTAGTTTTATGAGTGGTAGTTTGAAGGTAAATTATGTTAGTGAGCATATCTTGTCACTCTTTCATTTCAAGTATTTATCTGAGTTGAATTTGCAAAAGAACTCGCACTAGTATGGTGTCATGTTGAAGCCACTATGATACCTAAGTTAGTGCATGAAATATTTAGTTCAACTAAACACTCAACTATTGTGTAGCTTGTGAGGTGGTAGAACGAGGATCTTTATAGGACTTATTGTCTAACATTCGCTTGGGGCGTGTGCAACATTGGTGGTGTCAACATGGGTGGAGTTGCTGAGGTTGCAAGGTGCGAGACCAATGAGTTCGACTCGCTCATTTCCTCTTTTGTAAAAGGGGAGCAAGCTTATCCCCAACCGACCTAGGGATCGAGACAATGACTTCCCACATTGGGACGCAGGGTCTCCCAAGGTTCATTTGGACCCAGGCCTCACTTGGGGTAATCTCTAACCAACTTCTAACCAAATTTACTTTTAAATAGTGCAACNAGTCCCTAAACAGAGATCTTAACGAGTCTCTAAAAAGACCCTATTACTGTCAATTCATCATTTAATCGAACCGTCCCAATGCCTATTCCGAAAGAACTATATTTGTTTTATAGTTACCCTAAACAAAGAAAAGCTTATGCAAAAAGGCTTCCACCAAATGACTGGGATTATAAATATAAGCCTCTGCAGCCCCTACAATTCTTACAGACAGTGCATCTGTCTCTGAATAATTTTCAAGAAAAGATTAAAAAAAAAAAAAAAAAAAAAAAAAAAAAAAAACATAGGACCAACTATTAGAATATTTGTAAAAACATGTTAGCCTATCTCTCAACATAGGAAGGGGTTCTTCTTGCTTGTTAGTACTTTAATTTTCAATAAGGAACGTTTAGACTTAATTAAGAGTTTCCGTTAGGGTGATTGCTCATTTACTAGCTTGAGTAAGCTACCGCAATTAAAATAAAATGAACGAAAGAAGAAGACTTTATTAAAAAAAGACTACAAAGTCATTTGAGACAGACTACAAGACTAAAACTACAATATAAGTCATGAACAATAATCGAGTCAAGCTGAATTTGCAAGTTAGTGAGATACATTTTCAAACAAACACTCCACTAATCATCTAATAGCACAATGCCTAGATTGTGTAACAATGATACAACTCCATTTTTCACCATTTAGGACATTTCTATTTTGCTTGATTCAACAATAATGGACATGCATATGGGGAGATTTAGAACAATATTAATTGAATAAATTTTTGTTAAATCAAAAAATACAATTACTGTCAAACTAACATGTCATATGTTTATTACTGGACCAATAATAAATAAGCATAAGACTCACTTATTCTATACTTCAAGAACTAAAAATATTGGTTTCTCTTGAAACTCGAGTAAATACGAGAGCATGATACATTTTTTGTCTCTAAAGTTTGGAGTTAGTATCTATTTAGTTCCTGAATTATATATATATTTTTGTCCTCAAATTTTGCAAAATGGTTCCAAATGATTCATCAATTAATTTGATCATCAGTTGACTAACCGTCCCTTCCCCTCCCTCCCTTCCTCTTCTTCTTCAACCTCTCTCCCTCTTCATCTTTTTCTATGGCTATTGTCTTTCTCTCTCATTTTCAATTTTTCTTTGAAGAATGAAGATAAACAAAATCATTAGAGCACAAACCACAACCACCAACATCAAGCTACTTGCAATTGTTAATTTGCTCGTCATGTGCAACATACTATAGGATGGATTCACGACGGAGAGAGGACATGGCTGAATTGATTTTTTTTTTTTTTTAAAAATAAAAAAGTGAAAAAAAAAGAGAAGTATATTTTGTTTGATTCACGACGGAGAGAGGACATGGCTGAATTGATTTTTTTTTTTTTTTAAAAATAAAAAAGTGAAAAAAAAAGAGAAGTATATTTTGTTTGATTCACGACGGAGAGAGGACATGGCTGAATTGATTTTCTTTTTTTTTTTAGGAAATGGAAGAAGGCTTGATTGATTTTTAATGGTTTTATGTAAAAGAGAAAATAAAAAAATTTGAATCCTTTTTGTTGATGCGAAGATCTGGTAAGGAAAACGTACATGACTTTTAGATGACACAGGCAATGAGTTTGCTTAAAAAGAAAAAAATGTGACCTACAAAAAAAAAAACTGCACATGGTGCTTGCCACATGAACCTCAATGTTTAAGTTAGAAAGTGAACGAATTTGGAAGTTAGGGAGTTTGAGAGTAGGATTCAAGTTACCTTAGTTAAAGTTATAATAATAATGTATTTATAGAAGTGATTTACCTAGGTTGTTCTGATATGATTTCGAAGTCGCTTTAGGATAATTATATAACTTATTGGGTCGAAGGGCGTGCCTTGTTTCGCATTTGGCTAAGGTTAACCTCGGCCAAGACCGAGCATCTTCCCTTAGGCTTATTTTGGTCTTAAGGTGATGCTTTGGGTTGCATGCACGTGACATGCTCCATTAATTCTGCTAGGCTCGCGTCTGATTAGCTAGTTGGTGAGTCAGCTTTCGAGCATATTAAGTTGGATTTTGATACTAACTAGTCTTCTCCTTTAGGCCTAAAAAGGGCTAAAGATGCTATCTCTGGCCGCCTTATTATTTTCTTGACCTTGTTGTTTCTTTATGTCTATCATACCCTTTGATCCAAAATTACCCGTAATACTTGTAGAATTTAGAAAACTTATTTAAAAGTGTCACACCCTCTCCCCGATTACCCTACTCAACCCGAGAGGAGATGTGAGGACAGTAAACATCACCCTTCTTGTGATGTATACTGTCCGCTTGTACCTGATAATCTTGACAATTCATAACATACATATCTCTTCATACAACCAGAACTATAAGTACTTATATTTATATAACTAAACTTACAATTTATCCACAACATACTTATACAACATCCTATCACCCATCCCAACATATGTACAACTAGGTCAACATGCCACTTGTATAAGGTTATATACACATACAACTCTTCAAATGTGACTAATTTCTGAAAACTCGAAGTTTAGGCAAGGCGAGCTGGAGTAGGCTAAGCACCGGGAACGTCCTCGCTACCTGAGAGGAAAGAAAACATGGAAAGTGTGAGCTAAGAGCCCTGTGAGTGACTTGTTTTGTAAAATTATCTTTTGTTCGAGAACAGGCATGTTACAAGCATTATAACACCACATACGTAAACATGGATCCGTATCATCATTTCTAAAAAATCATACTTTCTAACCACTTAATCAAATCAAATGAACTCACATTTAAGACATTGTTTCCAATCATATTCAATAAAACAGTCTACAAAGCATCAAGTCTTCTTCTGTTTTAAATTTTTCCTTAGTCAAGGCGGAGCAAGACTCAACGCACCCGACGTCGAAAACAACTTTAGTTGAGGCGGAGCAAAACTCAACGCACTCAACGTCGAAAACAACCTTAGTTGGGGTAGAGCAAGACTCAACACACCCAACGTCACAACCCCAATGTGCACATAGGAATATGGCGGGTTGCCCAAGTACCTTCTCCATGTCCCTCAGTACTGGGTCCCGGGGAAACTCACATGCCTTCTCACGTCTTTCAGCATTAAGCCTCCTCTAAAACATTTAGATAGTTCATATGAAAATCTTTCATAGAAAATTAGTCAGATCTTTAATCAATAAAATTTCATAAACACACTTTTTGACACCTTACAGGAAACATACAACATGCCTTGTGAACAATAAAATCAAACATCATGCTTTTCAAAACAATTCATCGTAGTGCCATATTTAATTAGAAAAACCGAACTAAACAGTTTCAATAAAATCGTTTTTGAAGAAAGAAATGTGTCACTCACAACTTGTCCTTAGGCCCTGAACGGATTATATGCCTTTCCGAGCTCTTCTTGGCTTATAAATACACATTCCTCACGTTACGCTTTCCTTAAACTTCCTTTACATGATCGTTAAGTACGCATAATTAAACTCTAATCATGATTCATCACCGAGACTCCCCTTTTTCCCAAAGTGAACATAATAAGTGAGATTTTGTCTCACTAACGAGATTACCAACGAGATTTCACATTCCTAGCGAGATTACTAGAAAAATACCCAATAGGACATGACACTAGCGACACCAGGATAAGCGAGACTAGCAAGATTTACCTGAGGAACGAGACTTAACGAAACCCAGCGAGATTTGTGAGACTGGAAGCCCCCGCCGTTCCAGCGACACTCATCTCGCTACTTATACTTTATTTACTCAGTGACACCCACTTCCTAGCGACACCCGACAGCAGAGTTCCTTCTTTTCCTTTTTGTTTCCACTTCTACCTGATAAAAAAATCGTATTTCCAGCTAAATTCATAATTTCTTCCCTTCTACAAACTTGTAAATGAATAAGTTCTCTAACTTACCTCGAAATTTCAGAGCATGATCCTTCTTCATTTTAGAGATATTCTCAAATAACTCCCAGTTGCTCTGAATTGCCCAGCAAATCAATAGAACCACTTCCACCTACAATTTACATGTTTCCCCTAAAATTTAACTAAAAAATCCATCATAAAAATGGTTAGGAATTGAGTTAACTTACTAACCTCAAAATTTCAGCCCTATCTTCCACTTTCTCAGCTCGCACTTCTCTAATAACTAGACCATGCTCGGACTTTATGACCACAATCAAACTTCCTGTTCCAGCTTTAGTTACACCACCAAAACGAATAGAATTTCACTTGAATTCGACATGAACACCTTCTTCTACTTTTCCTCGTTGTTTGTCTAAATAATGAAACCGACTCGAGCTCTGGAAAGTGTCTAAAATTATTAAATATTTGGTCCACTCATATATATATGCTGCCGACTTAACCTCCATATACATTCCTTTTTAAAATAAGCTGGTCGGCGCTGATTTTTCACCAACACACCAACGTATAGCACGCTCGACGCATCCTACCTCAAACGCCCACAGCAACCATCCTCAACCACTGCCTTCAACGCATGGAAACGTTTAACGCATAACTGCAGACGAATGCATACAGCCACTCACCAACGCATACTAACCTTACCAACGCATGGTAGGTCAAGTATAATTTTTTTTTCCCTGCTAAGTTCCAACTTCCCTTCCAACACGTGACACCTTCAACGCATGGTGACACCCTCAACGCATAGCAACTTTTCATGGTTACACCTTCAACGCATAGTAGCTCTATCAAAACATAACAACTCTTCTACCTCAAAAACGCATAGCCGTGGCCAACACTTAACCATTTCAATGCATAACACATAGACTTCTTCTTAGCTTGCTTTTCCCTAAGGCTAAGCATGCCTTACAAGCTAGGGCTTACAAAAAGTATGCGTTTACCTATGTATATATATGAGGAAGAAATTTAGGCCTAAACTAGAGTTTTATAAAGATTTTCTTTTGTTTGGGAATTTGAAATATTAAGACTCTCCTTACTAATCATTTGATATATTTTTAAAAAATACTAGATCTATAAATACCATTTTTGGTTCCAAATTTTTGTTATTTACTTTTTATTGATGTTAGAAAAAAAAAGTCAAATTTTGAAAGTTAAAAAAAATAATTATACATCTCATTTACAATATGCCACGTTAATAAACTAATAGTCAGATTAATTTAGAGATCATTAGAACTTTTGAAATTTCAAGAACGAAATAAACACTGATTTCAAACTCTACCATCAAAAGTAAATTTTATCTTAAAATTAATAAAAACTGCCCCTCCATTAAAAAGTTTGTGAACTCAACCTATTACTTGGTTTTCTCTGCTAATTAACTAATAGTCAAATTAGTTGGTCAAAAAGGAAAAAAAATTAATAATAACTCAAAACTATTTAAAAATATCTTCAAAATCTTGGAATGGACACTAAAAATGGATGATTTTGGCGTAAATAAATATAAATAGTAATAGTAATAGTAATAGACACCAAACATTGAAATTTAGATAGAGAGTGTATTTTTCAGAAGTTATATAAATACTTTATTCCAATAGTCTCTAAACATGCCGCTTTCACGTAAGGTTTCAAAAGCTCTGAGATGGAACAAACTCTCCAAGAAAATCCAAACCTCAAAGGTATACCAAATCAAACTCTCCAAATCTCTCTCAGTTCATACCACAAAACTCCCCAAATCATTTCTCTGAAACAATCCTTTTCCCTCCATTAACAACCTCTCTTGATTTCCCCCTCTTCTTCCCCAAGAAAAGCATCCTATCTTCTTCTATATCTCTCTATCCATGTCTCTTCTCCCTCATCATTCGATCCCCACATTTCTCTCCTCTTTCTTCCTCCAGACTCTCCAATGGCCGCCCAACACCCTACAGTCTTCACCCCCGTCACCTTCTCCAAATACTCCAACCGGGTTCTTCTCAAAACTCTCTTCGATACCCACGATGGGGGTCTTGCGTTTGTGGGTCAGAAATTGGTGATCGGAGGATGGGTCAAGTCCTCCAAGGAAGTTATCAGAGAGGCTGCGCCGCTGCCGGTCGATGCCAATGTTAGGGCGGCAGCTGATGCCCTGCCTTCTAAGGCTAAGGATGTGAGCTGCATTGAGCTTATTCAATCGCGGATTCCGGTTTTTAGGTCTTTGCTTAGGATGCTGTATGGAAATAATTTACACGGCGGTGAGAAGTTGGAGACGTTTGCTCATAAGCCGCCTCGTCCTTCCACTGCTTTTCTGGCCGTTAATGATGGCTCTTGTGTTGCAAGCCTTCAGGTACCTCTTATTCATGCATGCCAACTGTTTGTTATTTGTTATGCGTGTAGGACATGGCTAACTTAATGTTAGATGCATTTCACTATCAAAATTTATTATTTGTCTCTAATAGTACTATTTTTGTCTTTTTATTGAGAAATTATTCCAGTGATGCTGTTACAATATAAGTGATAGTTTTCCAGCGTTGTATTTACGACAGTGAAGTATCTTGATTTATATCCAATAGTCAATGGTTATTAAAGGAACACAAATTTTGAATTTGGATTCTTACAAGGCAGCTATACTATTGAATAATTTGTCCTTTTTATGATTAACAAGTGATGTAATAGGATTAGGATGAATTAAGGTATCTTGTTTAAATCTTTGATTGATTAAGATTATGATCAATTTTCTTGATTAATAAGGATTAGAATTAGTTTTCTTGGTTAATTAGGATACAATTAGTTTGTTTTTCATTTCTCCATAATTAGAGAATTGTCTTGTCTTTTTATCCTTTAGGCTACATCAACAGGAGTTTGATTTTTTTCCCAATAATTGTTTGTTGTGTGTATTTCAAATATAACTACTCATATCTATTGTGCTAACAAGTGTTCAACTTGTGTAAGACATGGATACAGTCCCCGAACAAAAGTGTTGTGATCATAGAAGATAATGAAATCCCTTGTTGACCATTTTTATTATTTGCGTTCATACATCTGCCATGGAGATTTTAAGAATTTATTGTGTCGCATGGGGATGTATTTGTATATTCTCCCCCAACCCACAAGAAAAGAGAGAAAGAAATATGGAACTTTTAACAGAATTTAAAGTTGATGCAGAGTTAAGGAAGGTCTAATATTTTTTATTACAACGTTTTAGAGGATAATTGGTTGCTTAAGCTTTGGTTGTGCTTGGTTTTTTGCATTCTCACAGTAATAAGAAACTTGTAGGTTGTTGTTGAGTCCTCGTTACATCATCCTACACATCTGATGCCAACGGGAACTTGCATCTTGGTGGAAGGCATATTGAAGCGGACCCCAGTACCTGGGAAACACGTTGTTCAGCTTGAAGTCGAGAAAATCCTTCATTTAGGGAAGGTTGAACAGGAAAAGTATCTATTATCCCAGAAAAAGTTACCAATGGATTTTTTGAGGAAATTTTCTTATTTTCGTCCTCGAACAACTACGGTAATATGCACAAGCTTCAACTGTACATTCCATTTATTTCATATTTTATAGTTCTGTTTGCATGCCTATTCTTAAAGTGCCTATTAGTTTAAAGATCGTGCTTAATCAACAGCAGCACGTGAATTAGAACAAAGGCTTCTATTCATATTTTATATCTGTGATTGGTAAAGTAGACCTTGAGATCAGAAAATTGGAGATTTATACAGTTCAGTTTCTACTAAAAGAAAGGATTATATATATAGTTCAACGTTCCTGAGCATGGAAAAGTGAAGTAAAGACTTTCACTTCATTGTAAGTCTCTTTGGTAGGATCGCTTGCATTGACCTTTATAGCACCTGCAAAGCTTGAGAAGAGAGTTTTGCATATTTATTTATTTAATCGTTCGAACTAATGAAGTGTTGAATCTTGATCTTCATCGATATTCTTTACTTTATGCAGGTAGCATCTGTTATGCGAATCCGTAATGCCTTGACTTTTGCAACTCACACGTTCTTCCAAAATCACAGCTTTCTTTACGTTCAATTGCCCAGCATCACGACCACAGACAGTGAGGGATTCAGCGAAAAGTTCCATGTTACAACACTTGCAGGTAAAGGTAAGAAAGTAGAACCAACAGAAGACAAAGAACCCGATGGTGTAAGTCTTGAAACTGTTAAGGCTGCTATAACGGAGAAAAGCAATCTCGTTAATGAGCTTGAGAGAAGCGAAAGCAACAAAGAAGCCTTAGTTGCTGCAGTTCAGGATTTAAAGAAAACAAATGAACTTGCATTACAATTAGAGGCCAGAGAAAAATCAAAATCCAAATCGAGGAAAGATAAAGTTAACCTTCCTGGAAATTTCTTCCCACAAGAAACTTATCTAACGGTTTCTGGACAACTCCATTTGGAGACCTATGCGTGTGCCCTTGGCAATGTTTACTCCTGTGGACCAAGGTTTCGAGCAGATAAAATTGAGTCTGCAAAACATGCAGCTGAAATGTGGATGGTGGAGGTTGAAATTGCTTTTGCTGGACTCGAGGTATGGATTTGATCTTTTACTTATTCCTTTGGTTTGCTTAGAATTTGACTTCTAAATTATGGGTTTAAGATTCCATGTCGATTTAGCCATTAAAATCTTAATGTTATGTTCTGTGGTTAGTAGTTGATTATAATAACTTTGCCCCATTGAAATGAAGAATTTCCATCTTTTAACTTGCCTTTTGTATCATCATTTGGTGTCCAGGATGCCATGAACTGTGCTGATGACCTTGTAAAATTCCTCTCCAAATGGGTGTTGGAGCACTGTCTGGATGATATGAAATTTGTTCAAAAACGAATTGACAAAACTACCATTCATCGCCTTGAATCAGTTATATCATGTTCATTTGAGAAGGTCTCTTACACTGCGGCAATAGAAATCCTAGAAAAGGTGAAATCCAGATTATCTACTCTTCTATCATGTGACTCAGTTTTTCATTTCTACCCCTGCCCATCTGAATATTGAAAAAAAAAAAAATCTTCACTGTCAGGGAACCGATCGAAAATCTCAACACTTGAAAAAGCTTAAATTTGGTGCTGCTTTAACTGTTGATCATCTCAGGTGTGCAAAATGTGCTGTTACAGTCAATAAGCAAAATGAGTTTTTTATTTTTCTTTCTTTTTTTTTTTTTAATGTATTTATTCACAAAAAGTTATTTCTTCTTCTTACATGAAACAGTTATCTGGCTGATGCCATCTTTAAAAAGCCTGTGATAGTCTATAACTACCCAAAAGAAACCAAGCCTTTTAATGTGCGCCTGAATGATGATGGGAAAACCGTGGCAGCATTTGATGTGGTTCTTCCAAAGGTTAGCACATGGGCCTACATTGACTCTTGGGAAAATTTATTTTTGGATGGAGCCTGTATTGAATGAAAATTGATTTCTGAAACTGGGACCCAACTGTTTGTAGGGTGGAGTAATAATTTCTGGCAGCCAAAAGGAGGAGCGTTTTGATATATTGATGACAAGGTATGATATTTTAGGGGTTTGAATATTATTTTGGTGTATGGACTTTCTGATCTATTCCATTCTAGTCTTCAAACTTCCAATCTTCTATAATTGTTATTTAATAAATTATTCAACAGAGACTTAGACATTGTCTGTCACATCTGTTATTTATTTACTAGATCAATAGATATCTATTATCTACATAGCTTAGATGTTAGGAGGATCCACTATAGATTTTGGTTCTAATATAAATGGAAAGGTCTAAGATCAAAAAGGAAGATGGATGATTTTAAAGTTGAGGGATCAAAATCAAAAGAAGTTTAACTATCATGAGTTCAAACCGAGTGATAGCTGCTTCAGATAAAAACTTCACTAGTTTCACGACACTCCGATGTTTCCAAAACGCTCACTGTTAATAAAAAGAAAAATGTGAAAGTTATTGATCTTTGTTTGAATATGGATGGCTGTTGGCAGGATGAAGGAGATGGATCTGCCAAGGGAGCAATACGAGTGGTACTTGGAGATTCAAAGGCATGGAACAGTGAAGCACTCTGGTTTTAGTTTGGCATTTGACCGTTTCGTTCTGTTTACTACTGGTCTCACTGACATCAAAGATGTTATTCCATTTCCAAGAAGTTTTGGAAAGGTCAGCAATTAAGCAGAATTCAAGGATAAAATGGTTCAAAAATGTTTTACGACACAGCTGGCCCCGACCAATGGTAATGCTTAGAAAATGGAACTGAAAACTGTGTTTGTTTGTGTAAAAAGCCAAGGAAAAATGACTTCTATTGTTGGATTTGTGTTTGTTGCTAAGATTTGTTCTTGTAAATAAAAGAGAATTTGAAATCAAATGAATTATTTCTGGAGAAACTGGATTCCAACTTACGACCTTGAGGTCGTAAATATAGTGTCTTAACTGCTATGCTTAGCTTCATTCCCTATTATGCCTTATTCAAATTTTATGGATATCATTTTGTTCTGAATGTTTTAATTACATAAAATTGTGAAAAGATACCCATTAAATATGGCAAACAGTTGATAGAAAATCAAACATAATTGAATATTAATTTTACTTGAGAAAATATTGCAACTTTTACTCCTTTATTAGCTTTTGTTTGAAATTTTGTTACTTAAAAGTAGAAAATTGGTATATAATGTATTCTCATATATTTTCAATTATAAAATATATACACCATAAATTTGATAAAATTTCGATGAAAAATGGCATTATAACTAAACTTTTGTTAAAGCTTGTGAGTTTTGGTAATGAAATTCAACCATTGATTTGTGCATTAATCAAATTTAAGTTGGTGCAAACTTGATATCGTTGAAACTTGAAATCAAGTCAGGTCACGTAAATTTTCACATTACTTCTTGCTGAAATTAGTGGGTGAATTGCCTCAATTAAATAAATGGTAGCAATTGCAACATTTATCTAAGTCTAGGATAAATTTTGATGAAATTAAAAGTTTAGAATAAAAATTGTACAACTTGGTAAGCTGAAGGGGTAAACATTAAATTTTTCAAAAAAAAGGAAAATCAAATCTTTAGTGATGGTATCTAAAAAAAGGAAAATCAAATCTTTAGTGATGGTATCTAAAGAATCGTTGGATAACTAATTGATTTTTAAAGAAAATAGGTACATTTGTTATCCAATTGAATTTTTTGTTTTTTCAATTTAAAAACATCTTTCAAAATTTTAAGTCCCATTTTGTAACCATTTCATTTTTTGTTTTTGTTTTTGAAAATTAAATCTATAGACATTACTTCCGCCTTTAAATTTATTCATTTGTTATCTAATGGTTTAAAAAACTAGGCTAAAATTTGAAAACTAAAAAAACTATCTTTCAAAAACTTGCTTTTGTTTTTGGAATTTGACAAAGAGTTTAATTGTTGTACTTAAAGTGATGCAAATCAGTGTAAGAAATGGAAATGAAATATGCTTAATTTAAAAAAAAAAAAAAAACGAAATGATTACCAAACGAGCCTTAATAAATTCAAAAACATATTTTAAAAAAGTGCGAATGTTTATTGGATCAATTTGGACTCTCAGCTTCAATTTCATGTAATTGGACACACACTCCACTTGTACTAAAAACACTTTTATTAATTTATTATTATTATTTTTTTTTTCAATTTCACAATCCCTTTTTGAGTTTTGATTATTGAAAATCTGGGGGGATAAATCTTTACAAACTTTCAATATCATGAAGTTGCATTCCAAGCTTAGATAAACGTAACCATTTTTATCTTAATTTTGAACCAATGTTGCAAGTTTTATCCTATGACAAATTTAGTTTGGAAATATGTTTAAAAAATATTCACATATGCTTTCAACGAATTATATAACATATGTATAGTACATAGTTGATAAAATTAAAGGAAAATTACATTTGAGCTAAATTTTTGAGGTCTTGACAAAGTTATTCAATAGTTCTTTTGTGTATTAATCAAACTTAGCATTGAATTAGTAAATGTATGAAGATTTTTACATTATTTTTTAAACTAGTTGGAATTGAATAGATGGTAAAAAGGGTAATATTTAACTAAGTTGAAAATTTAGGATGAAAATTGATAGGGACAATTTTTCAGATAAATAGTCAAAATTGACTTGTGCCGTTACACACACCTTGACTAATTTTCCTAGGTAGGTGGAGATTAGGTGACCTGTCTCTTTTTTACCACTAGGTCAACTTATGATGATTTATAAAATATGTTTTTTTTAAGTAATTTTTCTTTGGTATCCACCCACTTATCTAATTTTCTATTTTTTTAATCCAATAATGCTTCCCACGTAATAAAAACAGTGATATTAGGGAGAGTTGTATGAATTCAAATTTCGAAATAATAGTGGTATCCATTTTCAACTATGATTTTTTGTAAGTGTATCAGTTTACTCCGTACGTTATCTTCTATTTGAAGTAATATTGTGTGGAATTTTTAATTACATCAATTAAATCTCTAAATTTTCATAAGGAAATCAAGACTTTTAATTATATCAATTTACCGGGCAAACTTTCGTGAAGGAATCAATTTAGACTCTAAATTAAAATTTTCTATGAGAATCGTCTAAATATCAACTCTAATTTTTTCATTATGTAAAACCGACACTGCAAGAAGTCTCCACAGACATATGAGAATTTATGCATAGATGATTTTCATATGTAATTATAATGAAGAGACTAAATCGATTCGTTTATAAAAATTTAGGAGCTTAATTGTTACAAGTTAAAACTTTTACATGATATTTGTCTAAAAAAATTTAAAAAATAACTGCTTTCGAAAGTTTAAGATTTAAATTAATATAATTATTAGTGGAAGATTTTGATTGATATAGCATACCAAACATTTAGAAATATTAATCAATATTTACCATTTTTAAAAGATGGTGTAATGACAATTAATTAATAAATTTAGTGTCTAATGAGGTATCTATCACCTTGGTATAATTTGACCTAGATTTGACTAGCAAAAAGGCAAGAAAGAGTGGAGGTGGAGCGTCATCTAAGCCTAACCGAAGCGTTAAAGTTTCTCGGTGCCTTAAATTGCGCACACATGGATTACGCTTACCAATGTGAATTCATCAACACATAATCAAATCCAGTTGGGTCCCAATTTCAAGCTCCAAATTCTTGATTATATTTATGAATTCCCCGATAATCATGGCGTCTTTCAGTGCTTCTTGTCATGTGTTTGTATTTGTAGTTATAGCCATTACCACCATCCATTTCCCACCTCAAGAAAACCTCCATTGCAACTTTCTTCTTCTTCTTCTTCTTCTTCATCTTCATCAATGGCTGCCGACGACGACCAGGGTGGGGAGGAGTATTTGTTCAAGATTGTTCTGATTGGCGACTCTGCAGTGGGGAAATCCAACCTCCTTTCGCGGTTTGCTCGGAATGAGTTTGATAACAACTCCAAGGCCACAATCGGCGTTGAGTTTCAGACCCAAGTGGTGGAAATCGACGGCAAAGAGGTTAAGGCTCAGATCTGGGACACCGCCGGCCAGGAGCGCTTTAGGGCTGTCACTTCGGCTTACTATCGCGGCGCTGTTGGGGCGCTTATTGTCTACGATATTAGCCGCCGGACTACCTTTTACAGTGCCAAGCGGTGGCTCGACGAGCTCGGCGGTACGTTCTCTTCGTATCTTTATGGTTGTTTTACTCTTCTGTTTGTTTGCAGAAGCAATTTGTGGAACTGAATCGAATTTCTTTCTTCGGTTTATTAGAATCTGATATTGGTTTCATTCATTAAATTGATTCTCTGATTTTATGGGAACGATAGAAAGAAAATTCAGTTATATTGGTTATTATGCAATTTCTGGTAGGAAAGGTGAGTTAGATTGGTGCACAAGGATGAAGGATTTGCTTTTGTTCTTACTTATTGGAGTTACTTTAGTGAGTAATTTGTCATGAACTAAAGAATTGAATGGTGGTGAGGTTTGCCCGAATTCATACCAAAAACAGTATATTTTAGCCCTGTGTAATATTTGAAAACAGATACCAAATGGAAAGCTGGCTAAGGACCCTACTTCTTTGCTCATAAGTCATATATAGTCAAATTTAGGATCAACTACCTTAGTCTTCGGGCGGTTTTGCCCTTGACCGATTGGTGAACCCATGATAACGGAATTTGAAGCAAGCAAAAACTGATGCAGTAGTTGTATGATTGTATCTCATACTTCATTGTCATTTGCAACTTATAAGATTATAAACTGAAGAAGCTTACTCTGCCCGAAACTGTTGCAGTTCATTGCGATACGGCGACAGTGAGGATGTTGGTTGGGAACAAGTGTGATTTGGAGAACATCAGAGATGTGAGTGTGGAGGAAGGCAAGAATCTAGCAGAAGAGGAAGGACTATTCTTCATGGAGACCTCTGCTCTTGATTCCACCAATGTCAGAACAGCCTTTGAGCTTGTTATTAGGGAGATTTACAACAATGTCAGCAGGAAAGTCCTCAACTCTGATTCTTACAAGGCTGAGCTTTCTGAAAATCGAGTAAGTTTGGCTGATGGAGGAGCCTCGTCCAAAAAAGGCTTCTCTTGTTGTTCTCAATGAGTTTCATGTTACCTCTCAATTCTTTTTGGGTTAAATTTCTAAGTTTAAAGGATTAAAGGATTGTATTTGATGATAAGTCTAGTAAGTCTCTAAAATTTTAGACTAATTGTTCTGAACTTTCAGTTTTGTGCCTAATATTTCTTTAAATTTCAAAAAATGTCTAATAGGTCAATGACCTATTAGACATACAATTAAAAGTCGAATCTATCATTAAGTTTTCATAGTAGGATTTTATTAGACATCAAATTGAAGATTTATGAACATATTAATCACCTATGATGTTGAGGAGTGTATTAAACACGCCTCGGAAGTTCCTAATCTAAATTTGTAATTTTGCCTTTTTTTTTTTCTTTCTCTTCGTTGGGTGAGTACAAGATATTGGTTCTAATATGAGAAATGAGTATTCTTTAAAGTGTTATAAAATATTTGTTAAAATACTATTTTGATTGTGTATTTTGAAATTTGTTCAACTTTAATTTTTGTACTTTCAAATATCCAATTTTAGTCTCTTTACTTTCAATAAATCATAAGTTAGTCCATCGAAGTTGTTATTTTTTTCTATCAAAATTTGTTAAATAATAATAAGAATTTTAACGTAAGAAAATGCAATATGTGAACATTTCTAGGGTGCAAGTGTAAATGCTAATAAATAATAAAAAATTTTAAGAAAAAAATCAACAATAAACTAGTTGTAGAGATTGAATTTAGGATGATTTAAAAGTAGATACTAAAATTGCACATTTAATATAGGTTATGATTTTGTAAACTCAAATTTGGTTGCGCTAATGTTAAATAACCTAGTCTTGTGGTTGTGATTGATGACCTTTCCTGAATGTTTTTTTTTTTTTTTTTTTTTGGATAAATTGCAAAAATCACTCTGGATAAATTGCAAAAATCACTCCTCAAGCATGGTGGTAGTCGCGATTACACCCCTCAAACTTTTAATTATAAAAATTGGGCCCTTAAGTTTCTACAAATGTTTAAATTAGACCCTTGAGCTTATAATAATGGTGGAAATTAAATCCACAAATAATAAAAATTGAACCCCCAAACTTATAGAAATGTTACATTTTATATAATTATGTAAGTTTAAATATCCAATTTAACCCAATTTTAACATTAATATAAATTTGAGGGTTTAATTTATAAAATTGAAAGTTTGAGGGGTGTAATTGCAACTACCACTATAATTTAAGGATGACTTTTGTAATTTGTCTTTCTATTATACAATACGTGGGGTGGGGAAATCAAAACTCTAACTTTGAGGTAATAGCATAAACACTATGTCAGTTGAACTATACTCATTTTTGCGACTTTTTCTAAATGTTAATTTTTAGTAAATTGCAAGCGTTAACATCCAAAGAATCTGGCTCTTTGGAAATTTTGTGTCGATATGTTATTGTTGCAACTAGATCACGAAACATAAATCCGTACACTCGTGCTTGCATATATAGAGCCTATAAATATCCCATTGGATATATTTCGAATGGAAAAAAACCACAAGCTACATGAGAAGGGGTAATTCTTGCATCGATAAGAATCGCCTGAGTTGGTAGGCGAAAGGTAAACATGATCCCTATCAACTAAATTGATGACCAAGGGAGTTAGAGGTTATGAACAAAGTTTTTCTAGTTTACGTTGTTCCTAAACATGCTTTATATGTCGTTGTTTGCGTTTAAAATGCATGATGCGTTATGCGTCTATTAGTCTAATGTCGTGTTGAAAATGCTAAAGATTAATTCAGTGATAAGCAAGTTTTCTTATAAAAATCCAAGTGTAAGTTTATATAGGTTTTCTGGGGAGTTTAGAGTTGAACGCAGGAATTTGCAATAATTCAGCGTTAAGAAAGTTCCTTTATTTAATGCGTGAATTCTCTTTATGTTAACTACAAAGAATCACTTTATACATAATAAATTGATGGATGAACATGTGGATCAGTGATGCGGGGTGGAGATGGATGAATTTGTCAAGTACAAATATGTTCACGCAACATGTGTGGAGATGAAGATATCCATGGAAAAATTAGGGTTAAGATAACTTCATTAGCATATTTCTAAGTATTACTTAAGTATGCATTCATGTCACCAAACTCAAGATTGAGAACGCATCTCTCGATGGTTCGATGCCACATTAGTCTTATCTCTAAGACGCATGGTGAGTTATTTATGCAAAAGTTGAACTTTATCTCTAAAGCCAATTCTTTTCTTGTTAAATGACAAAGACTAATCACTTATTTTCTCAAGCAGTTGATTATACTTACTTAAACCTATTTGTTCTATAGACTTAGGCAAGTTTGAAACACCCATTAAAATTAGATGAAAGCAAACTTAGGTAAAACATGGAAAATACTGACTTCATGCACTTAACCCATTAAACATTCAATCATTCACAGTGTAGAGTGTTGAAGATGATTAGAGATGAGAGTATAATGTCAATCAAACTTATATTAAAGAAATAAACAAATCTTTCGGTTATCATGATCAAACTACAAGAATGTAAGGTGAACATAATGAAAAATGGAAATAAAAGTTGTCAAGCCGCTAATGCTAATGTTTTGCTTCTTAGAGGCTTGAGATGGTGGTTGTTTGATACAAATTTTAACAAGGGATGAATGAATTCTCACTTTCTGAGAGACGACTCTAAAACTCTCAGAATCTTCTCACAAAAGAGCTTGAAGTAAAAGGTGGCGATGATGGTTGAGGGAGAATTTGAGCAGAACTTTCACCACTATATTTTTCTCTCTCCCTTCAACATGAAGCTCCTCGAGCTATTTATAGGCGTCCAAAAAGTAATACCTAACACCTTTGTATTTAATCTCATGTCTTGTTGTGCAGACTTCATTGCGTCATAACTTCATTGGTTTTGCCATGACCTGGTCAAATTAGTTACCCACTTGCAAGTTGACATGATAGTTCCTGCCCATTTGTCTAAGATTGCTTTTTCTTCTTGACGCCGGGTTCTTCGACATGTTGATCTTCATAACAATGTGGTTTTAATGATTTTGGCAGCATCTTTTCTTTTGTCCTTTAAGTATTTTTGGTTTTTTTCAACTCTATCTTGCGTTCAAAAAGATAAAAACTCATGATTTCTAGAATAGATGCTTTTGTAACATTGTAAACGCAAAGTTATCTATATTACATAATTTAACTCTCAAATCCATGCATTTATCTCCAATATGACTCAAATTATTCCAAATAAAGAGTACAACAACTTGTATTTCTACAAGTTATCAGTCCTCTTAATAGAATTACTTTGGTGTATCCATCTCAGACTTTACTCATCTTTCTTAATTAAGAGTAATTTTCAAATGTTCAATATCTTTGGCTTTATGTTGTTTCTTAACATGCTAAATATGTCCTTTTTAAAAATCAACGTGAATTTTAACCGAGGGTGAGAATTTAGGTTTTCTTAAAACTCACAATGCATTTGGTAGTTGCGTTTGGGATCCGAAGGATTTGCGATGGGCAAGAACCTGTGGTTGCAAATGGACACCAAAAAGATTTTTCTTAATAAATCACAATGCACTTGTAATCGTATCCAAAAACCTAAGGATTCACAATGGATGAGAACCTTCAATCTTGAGTAGGAATTTAACATTGGCAACTGCTTTGTAATGTAAACCAGATGTTAGTTTTCATTGTTTGCAGAATTCGAATCATTCAAGATTAACACACCTAATTTTAGATCACCATAAAAACAGATTATTTATGCTAGAAAAAACTAGACTAGATATGTCTGACATATGAACTCAACTCAGCGTCCCAATCGACCTTTTAATCACTTTTAATCACTTCAAAAATTGTAATCCCCCAAACTTACTAAAATCCATCAATATTTGACTTAAAAAACCAAACATCATCTAGCCAAAAATAGTAAAAATATATCACTCCCAAGATCATTGCTTAAAAGGTTGTGATGTAACCTAGATTCCTTGTGTGTATATCATCAAGATCTTGCATTTACAAATTTACAAGCTTATTTAGAGGTTTTTTTAAATTCAGTAATTGCGGGAATGAAGAATCAAACTTTCAACTTCTAGAAAGGTGTAAGGAAGAAAGTCATGCCAATTATTGTTGAGTTAAACTCACTTTAATGCATTATCAATAAAAAACAGTAGATCAATGCTAGTAAAGATGGATACAATCATTGAAGTAACCTCACCAAGTCAAGGTCTATGGAGTAGAACATTGTTACAATCATGGTTTAACATGTCAACTCAACACAAACCTCATGTCTGAGGTTTTATGAATTGACATATTATTCTAAAAAAATCTTAGAAAAGTAATTACAATTTCATTATCAATATTATATTAACATCAGTAAAATAAAAATGTCTGCTTCACCATAATAACAAATGTCATGTCTGAGGTTTTCTTTAGTATGATTTTATAATTAATAGTATATTAACATTAGTTAATTTAATTATTAATGTCATGTTGATGTTAAATATATTATTAATATGTACAAATATTGATGAAGATTTAATAATTTGGTTACAACTTATATTATAATACATGCTACTAGCTCTTTGGAATGATAAATGGATGAAAGCCCATCTACTTTTTCTAACTTGTTTAAGTAGGGTAGCTACTTTTGACAAGGGATTGGTTGTTGAGAGAAGTTAAACAACCAACTGTTTAAAGCCTAAGGAGTGATTAAAATTATGTGACTACGAGAATACAAATTAATTAAAATTGTATTGATTATTCTAATCTTTCGACTTTCTATTTTTTATTTTATACATCTTTCAATTTTAGAAAGTGTTTAATAGATTTTTTAACCTTTTAATTTTGTGTCTAATATGTTAATAAATTTTAAAATTTAATGAAGTCATAAACTTTTTAATTTTGTATCTAATATATTTTTGAGCTTTAAAAATGTCTAATATGTTCTTGAAATTTAATTTTTTTTAGTTGAATAATCCTCAAATTCTAAAAAAAAAAATAATTTTTATAAGTATTTTCTATAATTTAACTAAAAATAATTTAAGGATTAAATTTTAAATCTAGCTCCTATCTTTTAGATAAAGTCAGAATATAGTCTAATAGTTTATACACAGACTTTAGTTTTATAATTTGATAAAATCTTTATATATAATTCCTACAGTATGTCTATTTATGAGAATTGTATCAAATTATATGACTATTTTTTTGATTTTACCGAACTATTACTAAATTTTAAGTTTCGAAAAGTATGAGGACTAATTACAAAAATTTTCCGAATTATAGGTACCCAGATAGTAATTAAAACCAAAAATAAACGACAAAAGTTTGTAGCATATTCTTGCTGAGGAGCACGCGATCCTTCTCTTTTCTGGTCCCCTTAATCTTCCTCCTCTCAAAATTTCAGCAAAACCTTCCATTGGTAGCACATTGGTGAGTTCTTCCTGCCCAGTGGATCCGATTAGGGCTTTTGGATGGACCGTATGCAGTCCATACAAAGCCGAGTTGAGTCGTGGATCAAAGATCAGCGCGACAAGGTCCTCAAGGTCTCCTGGGGACCTCTGCAATGGAAAATGAGGTGGCCGTTCTGGAACTCCAACTACAGGGAGCAGAGGAAGAAGATTCAGCAAGAGTACGAACGCCGGCGGCAGCAACTCCACGACCTCTGCCTTGCTCTTAAGGCTGAGTCTGTTGTTGACCTGCAGGAGATTCTGTGTTGCATGGTTCTTTCCGAATGCGTTTACAAGGTATCACCAATCTGGGTGTCTTGTAGTTGTTTCTTGGTTTGTTTGCATTTCGATGATTCTGGAAGTTTGGGAGAATTGATGCGGACTTGATTTTTTTTCGTCTCAGAAATGTTGTGTTCATGATGTTAATAGGAACTATAACGGTTCGTACTGAAAAGTGTGCCACTGGTGATCGGCTTGGCGAGCTACTTGTGGAAATTTATGTGAGGGAATTGTAAATCTTGAGAATTTGGTCCTTTTCTTTATGATGATTGAACTTTCCCTTAAGCTTAGAGTGGTCGAGTATCATAGGAGCCTAGTAAGATGATTTGAGAATATCAACAGGGAATGATCACAAAGTGAATATCTTTTGTATATTAGTGATCAAGCACAGTGCCCTATATTTATAGGCAAACTGTCAAAAAGAAACAAACAACTTACAACTGAAAATCAGAAAAGTTAAACAAATCGTACAGTTGTAACAATAAAATAGGTAACAGATTGAAATACAAAACGAATGCCCCCTCAAGCCAATGTTTTGAAAAGAACAGACATCGAGCTTGTCTCTTACAGGAAGAAATTTTGAAGAAGAGAGCGTTGGTGTAAGGATATCTGCAACCTGTTCAATGGCTGGAAGATGACGTATCCACACCTTCCTTTGCAGAACAAGCTCTCGAACAATGTAGATATCTATCTCCACGTGCTTAATTCGAGAATGTAAAACCGGACTTGCACTTAGGTGAACGACACTGAGATTATCACACCATAAAGTAGGAGGTTGACATAGACACACGTGGAAATCAACAAACAATGATTGTTTGTAGCCAAATCAAATCAGTTCAGACATGAGCCAAACGTCTGTACTAGATCTGGAAATTATTGCTTGCTTCTTTGAAGCCCATTGAATGAAATTGCCTCCAAAGTATACACAAAATCGTGATGTTGTATTTTTGTCATCAAGGTCATATGCTCAATCCGCATCAGCAAAACCTTGGATAAGAGAATCTTTTGGCTTTTTGAACATCAAACAATGCTAGATATTGTAAGATACGCTAGACTGCTTGCCAATGAATAATGTTGGGAGGGTGCATAAATTGGCACTCTTTGTAGTTTGTTTACACTATAGGCAATGTCAGGTCTTGTCAAGGTAACATACTGAAGTTGTGCTTCTATATAACTGAACATCAGTAAATTTTCACCATAATGAGCAGAGAGAACAGACCCACTAATGCACCCTGCATATTTGTCTTATACAACAACTCTGAAACATGCTTCTTTTGAGAAGCAAACAAAACACGAGATGCAGGATAAGACACTTCAACTACAAGAAATAGCTTAAAGAGCTTAGATCTTTAAGCGAGAATGTAGTATTTAAAACAGCAACCAATTGATCCACAACCTTTGATGATCTTCCAGTGATGACAATATCACCCACATATACCAAAACAAACAAACCATGCTCATGATATACCAGCAAAGAGGAGTCTGCTTTAGAATTAACAAAACCAAGGGAATTCAAAAAGGAGCTAAGCCTTTCAAACCAAGCTCTAGGTGCTTGCTTTACACCATACAATGCTTTCTTGAATTTAGAGACCATAGTGGGAGCTGAAGGATCAATCATACATGATGGTTGAGACATATATACTTCAGTCAACAAGCCATGCAAAAGGGCATTATTAATATCTACTTGTCTCAAGGACCAACCATAAGCAAGTGCAAGAGTAAAGAGAACTCATATTATCGTAGGTTTTACCATTGGACTAAATGTTTTAGTATAGTCTAGATCAACCTCCTAATGGAAGCCTTGAGCAACTAACCTTGCTTTATATCGAGCAATCAATCCATCATAGTTTCTTTTGATTTTGAACACCCATTTACACCCAATGATCTTCTTATCAATAGGAAGTGAGACCAAGGACCATGTTCTATTTGCCATTGAGCCTTGAGGTGTTATATTCCTCTGACTGCCTTAACTCAATGATAACAATCGATTGCTTCTTTAACATTTGGTGGTTCCACTTCAAGATATTCAGCCATAAGAACTTTTGGTTTAAAGATCCGGTCTTCCCTCTCGTAACCATAGGATGCTTGTTGAGAACAAAGAAGAGCAAAGATGCAGACTCAGATGAACTTCCAACATTAGGTGGATTTGAAGTATTTTTGTCAGGGAGATTTTGAGATGTAGAGACAGAAGTTGAGGGTGAGATATCATGAGGAGAAGGATCTGAAGAGGAGTCATAGGTAGCTAAATAGCCTGTTGTATGATTTATGGGTTATTTCTGAATATAGAAGTCTTGGGCTCCTCGTTTATTCCCCCACATTGGTTAGGTCTTTCACCACAGGGACGCACTTCGTGTACTTGGAATATCTCTATTTGCAGGCTATTTTAGGTTGAAAATATGCTGGTTTTTCACTAACTCTTGGGTTGTTCCTCTGAAGGTAAACATACATTTTTATTAGACTTTAGAAGTTGGTCTCTTATGATCTTGGGCTTTCTCTCGTAGAGTGGGGTTTCTTCAACAATTCAAGGATTATATTTTCCAGTTGCTCAGTGGGATATATATTTCTCATTTTTTTTTTTTTTTTTTTTTTTTGGTATGCTAGGACTAAAAGGATTTGTTGGTCTGGAGATCTTTTCATTGTATTTCAATATTATTGTCTATTTTGGGTTTACTTTGTTACTCTACTCACTTGAGAGTTACTATGTCTTTGAGCATTACGTTTCTTTTCATTTTTTCAATAAAAAGTCTTGTTTCTTAAGGAAAAAAAAAAAAAAAAAGAAAATGAAAAGGAAAAAAAGAAGCCAAAGGAAGGATTTTGTGGAATTGTGCTGCAAATGCCTTGTTGTCATCACTCTACAAATCCTTCCAAACTCTTAGTGCCCATTAGTGGGTTGTTCGGGGAAAAGCTAATTTTCTTTCTGGAAATTATTTTAGTAGTTGATTTGGGCAAGCATGTGAATGGGTTCATGACAATCAACTTGACATTAGACTCTGTTGGACTTCGATTAAGAAGTTGTAGATGTTTTTAGCTTTCTTGTTGCTGTTTTGTTCTTTCTGTATGCCACAGTCATCTCCAATCTCTATATTCTTCCATTTGTTAACTGATCTAAGAGGATATCAATCTTGCATGAAATGCCTCATGAATGAGCACTGTAGAGACCTGCAAGCGAGTTAGTTCGAGCTGTGAATAAATTCAAGGCTGACTTTGGAGGACAAGTTGTTTCTCTGGAGCGTGTGCAGCCATCTTCAGATCATGTTCCACACAGGTTTTCTTTCATTTATGGAATTTGTTTCAGAAATGTTTACTTTTTCTCCTGATAATTCTTCATATCATACACTCTGAACTCCTATTCATGGGTTGCTTCTAACTTAACTTGTCAATATGAATTTGTACTGTGCTCGTTTCTCTAGGCTCCATTCTTTTTGACAAGAAGTTCTTATTGTTTTATTATTTTTTCTGAGAAAAATGATTTTAACAATCCTATGGTTACAGTGCTCATCTGAACTTCTCTTATTTTGAAATTGGATTGTTCACCAATAGCTGGAAATGAATGAAGTTCATGTAATTTTCTTGTTACATGCTGTTGTGCGATCTCTTTTTATGATCCATATCCATCTTTTTATTTAAGCCTGTGGGCTTGTAGGTTGTTTAATCTTTAGACTTTTGTTGGGGTACTTATCAGGTTATATTGTTATTTTTAGGTATTTACTAGCAGAAGCTGGTGATACGTTGTTTGCTTCCTTCATTGGGACAAAGCAATACAAGTAAGTTGGGAAGTTGTTGATTCTCTTTCTACTTGAGTCTACTGTAGAATTCATAGCATCTGTGTGTGGAAGCTTTTTTCATCAATCTCTCTCCCTCTCCCCCCTCCTCCATTTTTTTTTTGGGGGTGACGTTTTGTTTTGCAAAATGTAAGGGATGTAATGGCTGATGTGAATATACTACAAGGAGCTATATTCCATGAAGATGTAGTGGATGGTGTTGATGGAACCGAAATTTTGCATTCTGATGAAAATGAGAATCGGAAGGGAAAATCTGAGAACTCATGGAATCCCCTTGAGTCAAAGGCTAAGCAGCTGAAGAATAAATCCAAACCTGCTGCCCATCGGGTAACTAATGTTGTTGGGGTTCTCTTTTTTACCCAGCTTATGTAGAACCTAATTAGGAACTGTAGGATTTTTCTTTTTTTCTTTTTTTTTTTCTTTTTTTTTTAATACGTACTTATGCATTTAGATTTCTTTGGTTTTCTGATTTCCCCCTTCCACATGATATTTTCTTTTATGAGAAACAAAATTCATTGATAAAAGTGATCAATAAAGGTTAAGTGAGGAAATATATCCTCCAAAATTCCCTAGCTGTAACAACTGACCTATCCAACTTTCATTTGATTAGGAGAGTAATTGCAGAAGCTCTTAGTTAGGGTGCTCTTATGAGGAAGTTATAAAGCAAAGAAGATTTCAAAATCCGCCAAATTTATTATCAACCGTGGAAGGATCTTGTACTTTAACTAAATTTTCTTAAGAGTAGCCTTGAGCAAAATGCTTCAAAGAATTCTAGCTTTGCAGGAAGGGACTGCTTGGACCAAAAAGATATTGATATTATTTGGAGCAACAAAATAACCCGAACATTGTTGATAAATCCTATTCTGTTGTGTAAAAGGACAACTATTGAGAATGTGGTTAGCATCTTCTTTACTTGTCTTGCACAGGGAGGCCATTGCAAGATTCCTTATTATTTATAAATTTTTAAAAAATCTTAAATTAAGTTAGATAATTAATTAATCTTAAATTTCTGGTCACTGGCTGGTGGCTGGTACCAAACCTTTCTATAAACAAGGTGAATAATTTCTTTTTTTTTTTTCTTTTTCCTTCTTTTTTTTTGGATTCCCCCCCACAAATATGTTTGCAGAACACCTTATACTTCATGTTATATCAATCCTCAGGGTTTTTTGGCTCGTGCCAATGGAATACCTGCTTTGGAGTTATACAGGCTCGCTCAAAAGAAGAAACAGAAACTTGTGCTGTGTGGACACTCACTTGGTGGAGCTGTACGCCTGGTTCTTATTTAGTTTTAGCAGTTGATTTCATGTAGTAAACTGCAACGTTAACTCTGTTGCTGTCCTTCTTAGGTAGCAGTTTTAGCCACTCTTGCCATTCTGAGGGGTATTGCAGCCTCTTCTTCTCTAAAGGAGAGCGAAAAATTTCAAGTCAAATGCATTACTTTTTCCCAGCCTCCAGTTGGAAATGCAGCCTTGAGAGAGTATGTCTTCATAGATGATTTATCAGTTTTCTTTTCTTTTCTAAAGAAATTATTTTTTAATTTTTGTCACCTCAACATCCCCCCCACCCCCTCAGTTACGTCAATAGGAAAGGCTGGCAGCATCATTTTAAGAGTTACTGCATTCCAGAAGATTTGGTCCCACGTTTATTGTCTCCTGCATATTTCCACCATTATAATGCACAGCCTCTTAATGTGTCACCTGAGACTCGAGGCACTAATCTACTGACAAACAAACTTGAGGAAGGGGCCGAGAAGCCAAAAGAGAAGGATGGGGAGCAGTTGGTTTTAGGTCTGGGCCCTGTACAGACTTCCTTCTGGAGACTTTCAAAGCTTGTTCCTCTGGAGGGTGTTAGAAGGCAAGTTAATAAGTACAGAGAAAAACATAAGGCTACTGTTGGGACATTTTCAGCATCAGATTCTGTTTCAACAGCCTTACTTGAAGATGATGTAGTTGAACCTCAATCTCTTGAAATTGAGGAGGGTTTGGATGGTATATCTTTGAAGCCAATTTCTGACTCCGATAGTTGTCCACCTGCAAATGTAAAATCTGCTAAAAAGAACGGGGTCAGTAGGAACTGGCGCAGAGTGCCTTATTTACCTTCATACGTTCCTTTTGGGCAAGTATGTTTTCTTATTTTGTACGTAACTATTTATTTACTTTTTTTGCTTTTCTTTTTTTGATTTATTTATTATTTATTATTATTTTATTTATTTTTGGAGTTCCCTATTGTACTCTTTTCTATTTCTTTATTGAAAGTTTCCTTCATAAAAAATGCTGTAAATTCAAACACAACTATTCTTATATTGTAGCTTTATCTCTTGGGGAATTCTACGGTTGAGTCACTCTCTGGAGCGGAATATTCAAAGCTGACTTCGGTATGAGTTTCTTATGCTTAACCATCTGATTTTATTTCATATTGCAACTTCTATAGGTTATTGATCTTTTTACTATAGTTGTTTTTTATTTTTATTTTTAACTAGCAGTTAGTTTGAGAAACTATTCAAAGACCATTTTTTTTTTCCAAGTTTTGTTTCCTATTTAAAAAAGGGTCTTCTTTTTTTTCTTTTTTAAAGAAAAAAAAAAAAAAAAAAAAAAAAAAGCAGTTAGTTTGAGAAAGTATTCAAAGGCCATCTTGGTTCTGTTTTGGAATCTCTCATATTGTTTGCTTTCTTCTGGCAAAGGTATTTTCAGGTAAGTTCAGTAATTGCAGAACTACGGGAACGGTTTCAATCACACTCAATGAAATCATATAGGTCTCGATTCCAGAGGTAGTCAATCATTCTTTATTTGAAGCTTAGTTCTTATAACGTATCATTTTCAATTCTTAAACTTATCTTAATTAAATGAAATTCTTGGTTTAGACTACTATTTTGATTGAGCCTCTTCTTTTTCTTTTTCTTTTTTTTTGTGGTGGAATTATATAAACATTTTAGGACAATAAAATTCGGCTCTAAGGTCTGAAAAGGGAGGCTAATTTATTAACATGCTNAAAAAGGGTTTTTTTTTTTTTTTTTTTTAAAAAAAAAAAAAAAAAAAAAAAAAAACTAGCAGTTAGTTTGAGAAAGTATTCAAAGGCCATCTTGGTTCTGTTTTGGAATCTCTCATATTGTTTGCTTTCTTCTGGCAAAGGTATTTTCAGGTAAGTTCAGTAATTGCAGAACTACGGGAACGGTTTCAATCACACTCAATGAAATCATATAGGTCTCGATTCCAGAGGTAGTCAATCATTCTTTATTTGAAGCTTAGTTCTTATAACGTATCATTTTCAATTCTTAAACTTATCTTAATTAAATGAAATTCTTGGTTTAGACTACTATTTTGATTGAGCCTCTTCTTTTTCTTTTTCTTTTTTTTTGTGGTGGAATTATATAAACATTTTAGGACAATAAAATTCGGCTCTAAGGTCTGAAAAGGGAGGCTAATTTATTAACATGCTTTGTGGTGCTTTTATTGTGTGCTTTCATGGTGATTTGTGTTATTTGGCTAATAACAGAATTTTGTTAACCTTCTGAAAAAGATGGGAGAACGTAGAGCAGAGGGGTCTATCCCCCAACCACTAATTCTCCCAAAAATATGTTTCTTTACCTCCAACCATACAACAGACTAAATGGGAGAAAGAGGGGAGCTCGTTAGAAATGTTATTCCACAAATTTCAATAAGTGCCTTTCACCACACCCGATAACCACTCAAAGGGATGAGCTCCATACTTGCTAGCAATAAACTTGTGCCAAAGGGTATTAGGATCCAGAGGAACACGCCAAAGCCACTTAGTCAATGGGGTTTTGCTGCAGATCCCTAAGTTACCAATTTATAACCTCCCTGGTTCACCGACCTCTCCAACAATATCCCACCTAATCAAGTGCAGACCTCCACCTTCTCCCGCCTGTTCCCAAAGGAAATTACACATAAGTTTTTCAATATCCTTGCAAACCTTACTAGGGGCTTTACACAGAGAAAAGAAGTAGGAATGCCCTCAACACAGACCGAACCAAAGTATGTCTACAAGCTTCGAAAAGTAATATTTTTTCCACGATGCAAGTCTTTTCCTTACTTTATCAACCACCAAATTCCACATGAAAGGTTTGGGATTGCACCAAGGGGAAGGCCTAAATAAGACAAAGGAAAACCACCAATGGTACACCCAACCTTCTCAGGCAAACTGCTAAGCTTATCCAAGTCCCAATTTATGCCAAGAAGTTGACACTTACTCCTATTGATTTGAAGCCTAGATATAGCCTCAAAAAACGCCAAGATGTGATTTAAATTAAAAAATGAATCCTCCTTCCCAGAGAAAAATAGATAGGGTCATCGGCAAATTGAAGATGAGATTATTAGTTAATGATGTTGAGAAGCCCTTCAGTCTCTTCTCCTTTTGAATTTTTTTTTTTTTTTTTTTTTTTTTTTCCCCTCTGTAGAGATTGTTTTTAGGACCCAAAAAATGGGTGAATATAATAGAAGAGACATTTCAACTAAGTAAACTAAAGGACATTGAATAATAATTAAAAACAGAAAAGACCGGTATTTAATCTACACATAATTATGCTATATACAAATCTACATCTTTCTCTTTGTTTCGTAGAAAGAAAAAAAAGATAGAGAAGTCCTTCAGTCTTGATGGCATTCAATCCTGAAGCATGTGGTAAGGTAACATTTAAGTGATTATTTTCGCAACTTCTTGACATCAAGCAGTGTTTCTGATTTTGGACTAGATCATACTCTGTAGAACCCAGGGAATGTGCTAGAATGTACTACATAATATTTTTTCTCTCTTTTTATTTCCTTCCATTTTTTTATTGACTTTTAACACAATAAATGTGGTGTTTCCAATGACATATTTCTGTATTATAAGAAACTGGTCGTTATGCAGAATCTATGAATTATGTATGAAAGATGATGCCTCATCTATCACGGGAGTGGAACAAATGCAGCAATTTCCGCATCTTCAGCAGTGGCTTGGACTTGCTGTTGCAGGTACTGTCAAGCTTGCACAAATTGTGGAGTCTCCAGTTATTCGAACAGCAACTTCTGTTGTTCCTCTTGGATGGAGTGGTACACCCGGTCAGAAAAACTGTGACCCCTTAAAAGTTGATATTACTGGATTTGGGTTGCATCTTTGTACTCTTGTGCATGCTCAAGTAAATGGTAACTGGTATGGCTTTATGCCTTCTAATGTTTTCTTTTAATTTTAATTTTTTTTTTCCTGTTATCTCCTGATTCAGATGATCAACTAGGCATATATATGAAAAGGGTAGCACATGTTACTGATTGATGTGTGAAAAGGTACAACCAAGTAATCTCAGTGAAGGAGAACACAAAACACAAAACTCACAGATCACTCTAATTAACGCAGTTAAATGGTAATGGTCATTTGACCTGAAAACACTCCCTTCATGAGAGTCAGGGGGATACTTTGACAGGAGTAAAGGCTGAACGAAAGAGGTTTGCCTTCAGTTGGAATAGTGATGAGAAAGTAGTTGCGATAGAAGAAAAGTCTAGGAGGAGATTTTTAAAAGTCAACCTTCAATTGGGAATGGTAGCATGGGTTAGAGATGGTTGCATTGATGAGGTTGAAACTGGAAACCTTTTTCCAATGGAGAAGGTGGTGGAGGTGCTAGTTTGGGCTCACCTCATCAGAAGGTTCATGGAGTAGCTTTGTGGTTACATGAGAGGCATATAAGGGGACGGACCTCATTGATTATTTCGAAGGAAAAGACAGCCGAAGGTGTAGGTTGTTTCCGGAAAAAGTGACCTCATTCTTGCCTGGAACACCACATTTACTACACACCAAACACTTTGCATCATCCACAAAGGTCTCAAAAGTATTTTCTTCTTTAAAAATAAAAAATTGTTAAAAAGGGTGAGTGTCAAAAGTTTTTCCTTGGAGAATGAAGAGGGATTTGTTTTTGATGTCACAAAAACCATCTTGGTGGTAAGGGGAGCGAGAGGGCATCAAGTCTGTGGGAAAGCATTCTGTGAGGAATTCAGATGAGTTTTGGAGATTGGTTGGGGATTGGGCCTCTTTATAGAAATATGCAATCATGTGCTGTAATGGCTAGTTATTACTCTTGAACTTGGTTAAGTTGGGATGGGGTTACATCAAGATGTGCTATTGAGATAACTCCTTGGAACGAGGAAAGGTTAGTTGTGGGGTGGAGATCATGGTTTTTTGGGGCTTGGGTGAAGGCGTTGGATGTTCCTCACTTTTGTTTGAAGGAATTTGTTACTCCTCTTGCGGTCTATTTCTTTTCACTTTTGTTCAAAGGGAGGCAAAGATGCTATTCTGGTGAGTGATGATTTAGAGAAGGATGTCATTTGCAGGCTTGGATTGCAAAGCGGGTGGGGTTGAAGCAGATTTCAATTGGAGTGGATATTATATTTATTTCCACTCAAGATCCCTTTATAGCTAGTTATTTGAATGATAATTCAAATTTATCATCTCCTATGCTTCAAGGTCTATGTTTTGTTGACATGAGTGGTCTTTTTGAGGAGCAAGTTCTTGACACAGGTAAAGAGAAGAAGGCAAACAACACCGTTGTTGGAAATTTTGAGGTGGATGCTTGGGAGAGAGTTCCTATGTTTGGGATGGTCTTCACAGAGAATCTCGATGTGGGGGTGGGGTGGGGTGGGGTGGGGAGGCTTTTTCTGAACCCACCCCCTATATTAGCCAATGCTTGAAAGACAACCCAGATTCGTCCTTTCTTTGAATATCTTTCTCTCGGTGCTGAGTTAATGGGAGGGTGTTGGTCCTTTTGTGGCCAATTCTTCCATTCCTTACTTCGATACCCTTTTTCGAATTTGAATGTGGGTTGGAGCGGACCTTCTCCTTTGAGCTCCTTGCCATTTGGATTTTTCCCATTTTCTGGTGGTACTGTATCTTCCCCGTAGGTTCGCTCAATTGGAGAGAGGGACTTGGTTTGGGCTTCCATATTGTTTGCTTCAGGTGTGGGTCTTGTGGGGGAGGGGAGCTTTTCTGTTTTCCTTTGGGCTGTAGTGGGAAGTCCCGGTACTTTGCCTAATCCCTTGGAAGAACTAAGAAGACCCTTTTAGTGGCTGCTTTTCTAAGTAATTGGCAGCCTGCGTGGGCCATAGCTTACATGGGTCTTCAAGCTCTTCCCGTTGAACCTCTTTACACCTATGTAGTGCCAAAACAAAGGTAAATTGCTTGGGAAGAGTGGTAGAAATAAGAAAGTTGGTAGAAAATTGAGGAATCTAGAATGTTTCGTTAACTATGAGGGTAGAAAAGCTTCTTCAAAAGCAAGGGCTTGTAGGGTTTCCTCATGAAAGTTCTATCCTAAAATTTTAGAGATCTTGGAGGGAGGGATAAACATTGGTAAGTGAAAGAAACTCTTACTCGGAGTCCCTGAAGGGCTTATGAGAAATTTCTTGCGAAAACGAGTCAATGAGGGCAAGGGGTTGCATCTTGTTAATTGGGATATGGTGGCCAGATCAGCGGGTGTATTATATAGATATACATGTTTTTTTTGAGTTGTTGGGGGGGGGGGGGGGGGGGGGGGGGGGG
>QLSR01000005.1:4130122-4146142 GCA_031780015.1 Citrullus colocynthis | reverse complement strand
AATGAGTTAAAAAAAAAAAAAAAAAAAAAAAAAAAAAAAAAAAGAAAATGATGAAGAACCGCGTATCCTTTTTTAAAAAATAGAAATAAGAAAAAAAAACAAAAAATTAATGAAGATAAGCATTTCATAAAGTTGGTGAATATTTAATGTCCAAATATTTGCATGGAAACTATAATTATTGACCAAGTTGGTGATTTTAGTATTTATTATGTCCAGAAGTCATTTGTCAATGGATTTGCTTTTTGTGTACAATTTTTGGAATGTGCCTTTTTTTCAATGAAAAAGCATTTTTAGATGCCCCAATATAGCCAACCTCGTCACATATAATGATATAAAATGCCAACCACTAATTTCCTTGTTTTATTATTATTATTATTATTATTATTATTTGGAATAATATAAAAATAGTTGTTTGGTTTTATGTTAAACCTTCTTTTAGGAACTAATCAGGTAGGTTGTTTTTATAGCTGCTCCCAATGTGTGTGCAAATTTTGACATGATATTTAAATAGATGTATATTTTTAATTTTTTTTCTTTTGTATTTTTGTATTTTTTTCTTTGGGATTTACCTATATATTCTATCGAAAAAATAGATAATTGTATTAATTTAAAATTTCTATTGAAATCCAATTATAATAATTTTGTTAATGTAGAATTTTCACATGTATAAGACCACTTTGAATACAAAGATCAACATATCTTACAAATTAATGTTGAAATCAAATAAATAGTGTTGACTTTTCATTAATTTGAGTAGTTTTTCATTTTTGTGTACCTCTATTTTCTCTATGTATTTAGGAAAAATTACATTATATTGTTTCTCGCTACTTTTTATAAAACATTTTTGTTTAAAGGATAATTATTTTATTTAGGTAATTTTAATATGATTTAAAATAGAATTAAATAAAAATAGTTACAAATCACTTAAAAAGGTCTATATTATTGATTCACTTATAAAAGTTTATAGTTTAAATTGATACAATTGTTAATTTGAGATGTTAATGACAATTGCAGTTAACTACTATCATAGTTATTATTTAAGTTTAACGGATGATTAAAACATTTATATCGTTACATAAAGGTTGATGGTTGAGATCTCATCTCCTACATGATTCAAAAAAAAATTCACAGTAAAATTTATGCACATGTTTTTTTAATTTCAACAGAAATATATAATAATACATTTATTGTTGACGTAGTTGCTAACCAATTTTATAAGAAAATTATTTTAAATAACAAAATTGTTGAAATTTTTTATAAATAATAGCAAAATATCACCATTTATCACACTACTAGAATTTTGGCCTTTCTTGATGGCCAAAAAATATCAAGAAAGACATATTTTGATGCCCAAAAACTATCAAGAAAGCCCATATCAAGAAAGCCCGCCCATCAAGATAGATCGTTTTCTTGATGGCCAAAAAACATCAACACACTCTATTTCTTGATGGTCATGTCCATCAAGAAAGGGATTGTGTTGACGTTTTTTGGCCATCAAGATAAATGTAGCGTTTTTCTTGACGCCTTTTGGCCACCAAGAATCTACCTTTCTTGACGTTTTTTGGCCATCAACTATAACAATTTAATTAAAATAAAAAAAAGAAGAATCGGGTCATTGTGACCCCCCACGATCGACCTATACTCGACCCCAAAACCGTTTTGTACCTGCAGTCTGCATATACTCCAAACAACCTAGATACTCCAAACATCATACCACAACATAATGAATCAAATAATTTTCATTAATCAACTAATAAAATACTTTTTTGTACAAAAAGTTAATATCTTGAATAGAAACATGAAAAACATACTCTACCAAACTTGAACCTATAGAACCACAAACTTCGTCCCTAAATCTAATATCAAATTGTGGAGTCACAACACTCAAATATAACGTCCTATAAAGTCACAATAGTCAACTCTAATTGTGTCTAATTCCAATTGACTATATTGTGTTTGTCTCGTCAACTGCAAGTAAACAAACCATATTAAATTAATAAAAAAAAAAAAAAAAAAAAAATATAATAACTATAGTTAAACAATATGGTTTAAGCAAATGCATATCACGTCGGTAACTGTTGTGCTCCTCTGAGTTACTATGTCGTGTATAAAGTTCATAGTATAATACCCACATTCCGTGCTGCCCGGGTGTTTAGCACACTATATATGTACACATATATTTCAGCCCATGATAGAATAAACCAAATCTTGTAATCTAAAATACTACATTATTACATCGAAATTGAAATGCTTACCTTAACGGGTACCCACGTAATAGGTCGGGATCGTGTACTTGTTCGAGCATAAAACATTCTCATGGCCCTAAACAAAACAAACGCACAAATATATTAGATTGTTAACATAATGAAAGTACATAATGTGAAATACTTTTAATTACTTACGTCTTGACAATAGTTTTCACATCTTCACGAACACCAAGTCCTATGGAGTCCACTGAATACACTGTATTACTTCGTAGATCGATGACAACTACCATCCAATGATATCTACATAACAGAAGTAACTCAAAACATTTAGATAAATCAATGTTTATCAATAAAAAAAATTATTCGAATGATCATTTTTCTAAACTTACCCGGGATTATACGGACATATGAACAACTTATTCTTTGTTGAGGTCAACCTGTTGCATAAGAAAGTAGAACGTTGTTCATCGGTGCCTGAGTCACTTGAAATCTGCGCAGGATGAATAAATGCATAATCCTCTAATATACTTGGATCGGCTGCTACCAAACATCTAAGATCATAATAAAAAAAAACAAAAACTGTTAATAATAAAAATTTTAAGATAAAATAATACTACTAATCAAATTAGTTAATTGTACATACGCGATATAACTCGTTATCACTGAGAGTGCCAATTCCTCCATCTGACATAATTGTTTTATACTATCCTTCATCATATAGAAGTTGAAGCGGTACCCAAAAATCTGATCATCAATTGGGTTATGCAAATATTCATCAACCATCTCCTCTTCCACGAATTTTAGCACAAATCGTATCGCTGCTGGCAACTTTGACACATTGACCGTTGGTTTCTTTTCTTTTAAAGCAGCTAACTCTCGAGAATGCTTCTTATGTGACTTTTCAAAAAATGTCACATATTAAAATGGAACTTGCAAATGCAATAACTCATGTTCAAATGAAATAACTCATGTGTTCATAAATAAAAATTTACCTTTTCTGCTTTGTCTACAACCACCAAATGATTTGGCCATGGAACATACGATCCAATTGCATCAGAAACCCTATAAATACTTCCAACAACAGGTATGGGTAATATGGAGTTGGTGTCCTCCACCACTTCAATGAGCACCCGCACATCGTTCACCCCAAGTGTTACCCCATAAACTACTTCGTTAGACCATTGTCTCTTGAAAACAGTACCTGCTGCCACAATGTTATCAACACTTCCAACAGCAAGAGTACAAGTTTTCCCCTAAAATGTACATTCAAACGGTCAATCTATTATCAATGTCAAACAATCCATCAACACAATAACTTATTAATCATGTAAATATAATTTTTACCTGATCTATTTTTTCCTCATGTGCGGGCGATGATATAATTTGTTGATCATGTGCAACTGAATGTGTTTCCTCGACCTTCATTCGAGAATTTAACTCGTGCATACGTTTAACCATTGAATTATATTGATCCAAAATCAATACTTTCTCCTTTTTCCAAATTGTCTCTGGATCGTCATTCTTTGAAGTTTGTATGGGTTCTGTTGGGATGTGTTTGTGGAAGTATAATGATGGTGTAACCAAGCCCCCTACACCTCTTACCCGTCCTCAGTGATCAGGTGTTCCCAATGCTTGGGTCAATATATCATCTGAATAACCTTCATAGTTAACACAATGTTTGGACAGTTCATCCTGTAATTTTTATAGATAAACATTTTATTTCAAACAAGATATAATGTATTACATACACTCATAGAGAAGCAATCATTAGATTATTACTTACAATGTTCACTGCAACCTCTTCAACGTCTTTATTTAAAAATTCTCCATCTTTTCCTAGTCGAGCATGTTTCCAAACAGTGGCTCGATCTGCTGTTGTAGACAACTTTCCTTGCTTTTTCTACAAGTATATATGAGTAAAATAAAGTTGGAAGAACGCCACATAATAAATTATTGATAAATAATAAATTGTTATCACATAAAACTTACCAACTCCTCACTTAAATTTGCATAACCTTTGCGTGATGTTCTATGATTGTATTTGTATTGTTTGCGCCGCTCTTTCTGCAAATTCCTATGTGCCTACAATACACTCCACATAATACAAGTTAAATAAAGCAACATACTTGATGATTCAAACATAAAATAATTAATAACACTAACCTGGAAGTCGTCTGATAGAGCTTGGTTAACAAAAATTTCCCAATCAGCTATATCGATTGAAGGATACTCAGATGGAGGAAATTTCAAGCATTCTGACATGTCTGTATATGGATCAACGTGCTTACTCCTTAGACAATTTTTGAAGTTTCGAAATGCAATCCCAGCTTTTATCAAAATATCCTTCTTAGATTTCGGGTTTATCACAAAAGACTTCTGAAAATTACAAAATAACATACATGTAAACATATCTAAATCCAAATACATCATATTTTATTGAATTAAACATTAAATACATATAAGTTACCTGGATGCTCACGAAAATTTTTTCTTTCAGTTCTGATGGCACGTCTTTCCACGAAGCATATGAAATTGGTATGTGGTTCCTCAAACAAGTCCCAATGTAACTTACCATTTTTGTGGCATTTTTCCCAATCCATTGGCCTTGATCATTGTACTCAACAACCCACCGATCTGCATCCGATCTAATCTGTGTTAGTTGAATCATAGTGGTAGGACCACGAATCGATCGGCGGGTAGACGGTGTCTCCAAATCATGTGCTGTTTCTAACGAATGACCATCACTACCAGGTGAGACGTGGTCATCGTTGTTAGTGTCCATCTGTAAGTATCCTGCAATGAAAGTAAATGTTATTAGTGGACTAAAAGTAAGTGTAACTAATAAGCAAAACTAATCAATTAAGTTAATTGAAACACTCAAATTGTTAAGGAATGTAACACAACATGCCAACACATTATAATAAGTCATACCATCTATAATAGATTATCATTGACCATCCAAGTGCCATTACAGTCACTTCGAATATAGACCGAATCATCTTCATCCATGTCTTCAAATGCATTTGAAGCAACGACATTTTTAGAACTACTGTAATTTAAAGTTATGTCACCTAACTCATCTTCGTTTATATGATTTTCGTAATCCCTATTTGGAGGGTGCAACACAACATGCCATCGAGGATCACTTGGGTCTTCGACGAAAAATACTTGTTTCGCTTGTGATGCTAGTATAAAAGAATTAGACTTATATCCAATGCGTTTAAGATCAACTAGTTTAAATCCCAAATCATCCGTTCTGACACCACTGGCACTATCAACCCAATTACATTTAAACATTAGAATCTTAAGAGTAATATAATTCAACTCCCACATCTCTTGAATCACGCCATAAAATGACATGTCCGTCACTATTGGATTTTTATCTTTTGCACTAGCTATCTGCATTGCCTTCGCTACTAAACAAACTCCACTATTTTGCACATTACGAGCACTGTCACGGTTCTCTGTATTGTAACGAATTCCATTTACAAAATAACTAACATAAGTTATCACAGTAGGCGAAGGGCCATGTGATATCCATCTCACTGTATCAGATACTGTGTTGTTCGGTAACTCAAGCTCTGTAGCAACCTATGAGTGTATAAGCAAAAGTTATAAGCATGAAACTAAAAATTTGTAAAAATATGTAATCAAAATACAATAGCCATCGTCCTTCGAAGCATACATGATCACGAATCCAAGAAATGAACGTTCGATTATGCTCATCTTGTAGCCACTTTTGGTTTCTTGACTTTGATGGATACAATTTTCTCAAATGGTTCATATGTTTCCTAAAATGACATATAATTCATCGCGGATGTTATAAATATCAAATTATTGGCAATATGATAAAAAACATGAGCTTAAGATTAAGTCAACATACTCTATGTAAGGTTGTACGTCATCTGTATTTTCCAAAACATACAAATGAGCCTGCATTAGTTGTTCTTTTTCGGGATTCATGTGTGAAGCTGCAGATGAAGGTCGTCCTACTTCATCGATCTGACCTCGGTCGATTGCCTTTCCAAGTCCAATTGGCATCCTATCGTGTAAAAAATCTGTACAAAATTCTACAGTTTCCTCAACAATATACCCTTCAGCAATACAACCCTCCGATCGATTTCGATTTCGAACATATCCCTTAAGAACTTTCGTGTAACGTTCGAAGGGATACATCCATCGAAGATATACCGGGCCACAAAGACGAACTTCTTTGACTAGATGTACAGTTAAATGCATCATTATGGTGAAGAACGACGGAGGAAAGTATTTTTCAAACAGACACAATATCACTGCAATCTCGTGCTCCAAGACGCTTAAATGTGTAATGTCTACCACTTTATTGCATATAGCGTTAAAAAAAGAACACAATCGTGTGATAGCATTTCTCACGTGCTTAGGTAGTACACCGCGAAGTGCAACAGAAAGCAATTGTTGCATGAGCACGTGACAATCATGGGACTTTAACCCTGTCACTTTTAAAGTGTCAATTGATACAAGACTTTGTATGTTAGAAGAATACCCTTCAGGAACTTTCATTTTTGACAATGAATCACAAACAACCCGTTTCTCATTTTTGGATAACGTGTAACAAGCAGGAGGTATGTATATCCTTCTCCCCACGACCTTTGGCGCCAACTCAGGACGAATTCCTAGTTGTTCCAAGTCACGACGAGTCTGCAATCCATTCTTTGTCTTGCCAGGGATGTCAAGCAAGGTACCAATCAAATTCATGCATACATTCTTCTCAATGTGCATAACATCTAAACAATGTCGAACGTGCAGCTTTTTCCAATATTCAAGTTCAAAAAATATAGAAATCTTTTTCCAACAACTGCGCAAAGAACTTATCGGATTCTTATCTTTCGACGAATCAAACTCGTAAGGAGAATTATTATTGATGAACATTTCAAATATACTTTCTCCAGACAGCGGTTGTGGAGCCATCCCAAGTTCTTTTTCATTATTGAATGCCTTCTTTTGTTTTCGAAACGGATGGTCAGGTGATAAAAATTTTCTATGTCCAAGATATGCCATCTTTTTTCCAAATTTTAAATGTATGGCAGATGTGTTTTCACCGCATATTGGACACGCACAATACCCTTTAACTGTGCAACCCGCTAAATTACCATATGCAGGAAAATCATTAATAGTCCACAACAATACTGCCTTTAATGTGAAAACTTCACGTCGATACCCATCATAACATGGTACACCATCATTCCAAAGAATTTTCAAATCATCTATTAAAGGGGCCAAATACACGTCTATGTTGTACCCCGGTTGCTTTGGCCCAGAAATTAGCATGGTTAACATCATAAATTTGCGTCTCATACATAACCAGGGTGGGAGATTATATGTTGTCAAAATCACAGGCCAACAACTATACTTACTATTCATCTCGCTATGAGGATTTATCCCATCAGTTGATAAAGTAAGGCGAAGGTTCCTCTCTTCATTTCCAAACTTAGGCCATAAATGATCGACCAATTTCCAAGATGGAGAGTCAGCTGGATGGCGTAGGTTTCCATCAACCAATCTTTCATTAGCATGCCATGTTAGGTTCTTTGAATGTATCGGACTATTGAACATTCTTTGAAATCGTGGTATTGGTGGAAAATACCATACAACCTTAGCAGGCACTCCTTTTTTCACTTCAGAAGAGTTCTTACACTTCTTCCACCTTGACTCGTTACAATGAGGACAATTAGATGCATCAGCAAACTCTTTTCTGTATAGGCAACAATCGTTGGGACATGCATGAATCTTTTCATAGGACATTCCTAGAGTAACTAAAATTTTTTTTACCTCATACGTAGATTTTGGCAATTCGTTATTTTCGGGTAATATACTTTTCAACAATGTTAACAGTTCTGTAAAGCTAGTATCGCTCCACTCAAATTTTGCTTTCAAGTGATACAATTTGACTAATGTACCCAACTTAGTCAATTTTTCACACCCAGGATACAGAGGTTTCTTAGCATCTGCAAGCAACTTATTAAATTGTCTGGGATCATCAACACTATGTTGTTGGGTTGCTTCAACCATCTCAACGATGTTGTCATCAAAATCATCGTTAAACACTTGTTTGTCAAGGTTTTTGTCTGATTTTGGTATCATATTCGATGGAGAATACCTAACAAGACTTTCTCCATGCCATATCCAATTATCATATCTTATGTCAATACCATATATTAATAAGTGGTTTTTCACTTCTTTAGTGTTCAATATCTTGCAATTTCCACACTTAACACATGGACATCGTATAAAAGTTTTACCACTCAAATGTATTTGAGCAAACTCAATAAAACTATCAACGCCTTCTTCGTATTCGTTAGATAATCTATCTTTTTTCATCCATGTTTTATCCATTATGTTAAAACCTGAGCAAATGAAGTGAATAAGTCATATCATATTATACTAATGAGACAATAAGGACACATAAGAAAATGAAATATAATGGAATACACATTTAACTTAACTAAAATTATAACACATCATATAAGTGACTACCATAGCTGCAGGATAGTCATCCACCTTATAGAAAATGAAATATAATGGAGTACACATTTAACTTAACTAAAATTATAACACATCATATAAGTGACTACCATAGCTGCAGGATAGTCATCCACCTTATAGTAATTAACATAATACATTATACCCAGAAAATATAGATAATCAGACTCAATTGATTGAAAAAAATTTTATATCAAAACTTACTCGAATTTAAGGGTTCCTAATTCTCATCTAGTTAACCTCCCATTTCATCACGTTTTCCAAACACACACCTCTTTTTATACCTTGGTAGATAGTTGAGTTTAGTGAATTATTTATACGCTCACTAATAACTTAGAAAACTATTTTTGGTTTGTCATCACTATACTCTAAAAAAACATAAACAAAAGATTCTTAATTGTGTTTGAATAGTTATTAATTTTATTAGCTTACAAGAAAATTAAACCTAAATCTTACAGCAACCAAATACCAAAACTAAAATGCAAAAATATAGAATTCATAGTGATAATAACAAAAATTTAATACTCACAAGCACCGGATGACGAATAGCGAACGAACACCGACTGCTACCAAAAACTAGCGAACCCAGAAACTACCACGAACCGGCGGCGGCGAGAAAGGATATGCGGAGGAGGCGGCGGAAGGGTATGCACGAGGCGGCAGAAGTTCTTGCACGACGCGGCGGCAGGGATGAAAGTGCACAACGACGGCGGCGGGACCGAAACTGTACCACGACGGCGGCGGGGACGGATTTGCACAATCCGGCGGCGGGGATGAAATCGCACGAAGTGGCGGCCGAGACGAACTTGCACGACGCTGCGGCGGAGACCGACTTGCACGACGACGGCGGTGGGATCGAAGCTGCACCACGACGGCGGTGGGGACGGATCTGTCTGCGCGAGTGGATCTACGCAAAGGGCGGCGAAGAAGATGGATCTACGCAAACGGCGGCGAAGAAGATGGATCTACGCAAACGGCGGCGAAGAAGATGGATCTACGCAAACGGCGGCGAAGACGGACTTGCACGACGACGGCGGTGGGACCGAAGCTACACCACGACGGCGGCGGGACGGATCTGCACGACGCAGCTGTCTGCGCGAGTGGCGACGGCTGTGTGACGGTGGATCTACACAAACGGCGGCGGATAGGTTTGCGCGAGGTGGCTACTGTGTGATGCGGTGACGGCGACGGCGATTCTTCCGGCGATGTGGTCGATGTGGTCGATTCGGTGACTGTGTGATGTGGTCGATTCTTCCGGCGACGGCGAACTCAAAGTAGATGGTTGGAGAGCGGCGGCTGACTAATGCAATGAGTTTCCAAACCCTAATGTAAATGGGGTTTTAATATGAAATATTTCTTGATGGGCAATGCCCATCAAGGAAAGATGTACCAAGAAGGTGTAGTGTTTTTTCTTGATGGCCAATTAGTGACCATCAAGAAAGGCTTATAATAGAATTTATTTATTGAGTCTTTTTCTTGATGGCCAATTAGTGACCATCAAGAAAGGCTTTACCTAGAAATTATTTTTTGGGTTTTTTCTTGATGGCCAATTAGTGACCATCAAGAAAGGCTAATAATAGAATTTATTTATTGAGTTTTTTTCTTGATGGCCAATTAGTGACCATCAAGAAATGCTTGTAATAAAATTTATTTATTGAGTTTTTTTCTTGATGGCCAATTAGTGACCATCAAGAAAGGCTAATAATAGAATTTATTTATTGAGTTTTTTTCTTGATGGCCAATTAGTGACCATCAAGAAATGCTTTTAATAGAATTTATTTATTGAGTTTTTTAAAGGCTTTTCCTAGAATTTATTTTTTGGGTTTGTTCTTGATGGCCAATTAGTGACCATCAAGAAAGGCTTATAATAGAATTTATTTATTGAGTTTTTTTCTTGATGGCCAATTAGTGACCATCAAGAAAGGCTTATAATAGAATTTATTTATTGAGTTTTTTTCTTGATGGCTAATTAGTGACCATCAAGAAAGACTTATAATAGAATTTATTTATTGAGTTTTTTTCTTGATGGCCAATTAGTGACCATCAAGAAAGGCTTATAATAGAATTTATTTATTGAGTTTTTTCTTGATGGCTAATTAGTGACCATCAAGAAAGACTTATAATAGAATTTATTTATTGAGTTTTTTTCTTGATGGCCAATTAGTGACCATCAAGAAAGGCTTTTCTTAGAATTTATTTTTTGGGTTTTTTCTTGATGGCCAATTAGTGACCATCAAGAAATACTTTTCCTAGAATTTATTTTTGGGTTTTTTCGTTTGTCTTTCTAATCTTGTTGCTAACTGTATTTTAGAAGAAAAGTTTTTAATTTCTAAAACATAACGGCATAAGACTTTTTCTTGATGGCCGATGAATGACTATCAAGAAAGGGTTGCATTTTCTTGATGGTTTTTGACCATCAATGAATCCAAAAACTTATCTCTTTTCTTGATGGGCAGTGACCATCAAGAAAGACATTTCTTGATGGTTTTTGTCCATCAACGAATCCAAAAACCGGGAATTCATTATTTGGTATTGTCCGTACATACATTGCAAGCAAGAAAAATATTTGTCTTGATGTAGATGCACATCAAGAAAAATATAAACCTTTCTTGATGTTCTAAGACCATCAAGAAATATAATTTTAAATAAATAATAATTTTAAAACATCCAAATTATGGTTTTCTTGATGGTTTGTTTTCATGACCATCAAGAAAGCAAAAATATCGTCCATCAAGAAAGGCCAAAATTCTAGTAGTGTCAGGACACAAATACACATAGATAGGTCTACATTTGTAGATATTTTGGTTCATTTTTCTATATTTAAAAATAGCCTAAATTTATATGCTAATTAATATATATATTTTATAGTAATGTAAGTCGATAATTAAAAATTAGTTTTTATAATTAGATACATGATTGGATAAAATCGGACCATAAATACTAAAATTGAATTATTAATCCTGGACCAACTTTACAATATATATATATTACATTTCTTAATGCAAAGTAAATAATATATGTCTACATCAATAAATTAATTTACATATAATTTGGAAGCAATGCTATTATGCTGTCTATATCTCTATGAGAATGATAGCTAAAAAATATAATCCTAAATTGAATTTTAATTTAAACCATTTATTTTTATAAATAATAAAATTAAGTATAGTTGTATTCATTAATTCTTTTCTAACATAAATTATTATTAATTTATTTAAAAACTTGTGTTCAATGTTAAAATTTTTGGATAATTTTTATTTTGTAATAACATATCCTTTATAATTTATTATATAATATATTTTAATTTAACGAAAAATAAATTGAGTCTATAAATATGAAATACTATATTTCTTAATGTTTCTCATCTTTTTTTAATATAATGCTATGCTTTATAATCTAAAATTCAAAATTGTGATCAAAATTTGGACACTCAAAATATTACAAAATTCGAAAAATAATTTTAAAAACTAACCTTGGACGTTTGTATATTTGTCAAACTCAATAATATGAAAGCATAAAAAAAATTCAAATTATCAACTTAAATAGCTTGTAAATGGGAATCACTTTTTTTAGTAGCTTTTCTCTATTTTTCCTTTTTCTTTTTCTAATAATTAGGATTGGATAAAGAATAATAACAACGTATACGAAATGAAGTAAAATTCAATCACGACACATTATAGCCAGTTTTTGCTTTTCTTTGCAATTATTTTTTGCTAAAAGGTTATTATTTTATAGAAAAACATAACTTGAAAGTTATATTGATTCTGATTTTTGATGTAATACATATTTTCTAAGATCTAAATTTGTTCGCTCATACTTTCTTTTTACAACATTTTTTGTAATTGAATTTCTAGGCTATATTTGATGGCAATTTAATTTTTTAAAATTGAACTTATAAATATACCTAACTTTAACCTATGAATTTCTTTGTTTATTTATTCTTCTAGAATTGTTTTAAAAAACTAAAAAAATAATTTTAAAAATTATATATTTTATTTTTAGAAATGGATTAAAAATTCAAGTGGTTTTATAGGAGGGTGAACCAGCAAATAATAATAATAATAATAATAACTATATCAAATAAAAAAGATGAAAAAAAAAAACGAGAACTATATAAAGTCACCAAGCCAACTTTATTTATTTTGCTTTAAGGTTTATTTTTTTAAAAAAATGAACTTACCAAACAAAGTTCATTTAAAATAAAATAATTACTAAAAAAAAATCTTTGATTATTTAATTTAAATAATGGGTTGATGTCAATTTAGGCACAACTCAACTAAAATAAAACATACATATGTGACCAGAAAGTCAAATGTTTAAATTTTCTACCTCCAAAATGTTGTACTAAAAAAAACTAATATGATGATAGTAACATTAATAAAGCAATATACGAGACATATGTTTCAATAAAATTTTGATATTTTCTTCTTATTATTATCTTTAAGAAAAAAGAAAATTTCTTTCTATAGGAGCTTTTGCTCAATTTCTCTCTTTTCTTGTGATGTGCTCTAATTCTTGATTATGTTGTCCCAACTCATACCTAAAATTTAAAAATGGTAATTCTAATGATCTTAAAGAACAAGATAAAGAACTTGCTTAAAATAATTTTTAAAAATTTTAAAAGAAATTTTTTTTTTAGTTATTTGAATGAGAAGAGCTATAAGGAGGGAAGAAATAACACAATTTTTTTTTATAGGGAAACATGCACGCAAACGAAGGTAATATATAGACTCTAACAAAGTCGATATTATTTTTTTTCTAATATTAAAAGAATGACAAAAGAAAAGGGGACGAGCAATTAAACAAAAAGACGAAAAGGAAATGAAATGAAATGGAAAAGCATTGTAGGGGAAAGCAAAAGAGTACAATAATTTCAACTTTATTAAAATATTAATTATTAAAATGAAAAATTTACTATAGAGCTTAGGAATCGAGCCCCCCTCAATTTCGATATGTTTTTTATTTGAGTATAAATCAAAGCCATTTTATTTATTCATTAAATATATTTAAAGTTCAATAATCTATATGACACAAAATTGAAAGTTTGTGAACTAAATTATGTAATTATTTTTAAAAAAAAAAAAAAACTGAGCTCTTTGGAAAAAAAAAAAGAAAAAAAAGAAAAGAATTATGAATATGTCATGGCTAAACTACACCTATTTTTATGATCTTATTTTGTCGTTCAATCATAATTTATTACATGGCAAATTCTTCTTACTTTATTTTTTTTATTTTTATGATCATTGTGAAATGCATTCGAGTATTGATCTTAATAAATTGTTAGTGTATCATAATAAATGATAACTCTCGTTAAATATATAACACTTTTTAACTTAAGCATAACTCAACCGGTTTAAATATATATTATACTTCAAAGATGTTAGAGTTTGGAATAATCTCAAATATTAAAAGAAAGAAACACTTTAAAGAAAGAAACACTTTAAGTAGCCCTATAGTTTCAGTTAGCCAATCAGATCAAAACACTTTGTCATGCTTTTTTCTTTGACAAAGTTAGAAGGTAAAGCAAAATTCATTTAAACAATTTGGTAAAATTGTGTGAGTTTAGCCTGCTTTCCAGTCACATTCATTATAAATTATATCCTCTTTTCATTCCATAATTATGGAGATAGCTCCTTTTCAGAAAGAAAAGGGAAGACATAGGACCTACTTCCCACTTCACTTCATCATTAATTAATTTCATTACCACTCAAACATACTTTTACTTTGATAACTCCATCACATTTATTTTGTAATGTATTTTAGAAGCACTTTTAAAAATGATCCCCTTTGGTTAAAACAAAACCTTTATTTAANTTTTTGTTTTTTTTTTTTTTTTTTTTTTTTTTTTTTTTTTTTTTCATAAATAGTGTTGATTTTCTTACAAATTTGAATTCTTAATTAATATTCAAAACGTATATATTTACAACTTAGCATGGATTTTGGAAAGAAAATGTTTAAGTACTTTTAAACTATGAGTTTACCAAATCATTTTGAACGATTGAGCTTGCTATACAAATCATTTCTGAACACATTTTGAGTGTGAAGTATTGTTAGTTGAGGGGAAAAGAAAAAAAAAAAAAAAAACAGAGGTGATTTCAGTGTTATCAAGGACACTCACCAAAATAGCATTGCTTCCTTTGTGTTTTTGTAGGCATCCTAAGGACATGTTGGACATTTTAAGTTTAATTAGAGTTTAAGAAACTTAGATTTCAAAAAATTAAAAGAAAAATTAAATGGTTGAATAGCTATTCTAAGACCTGTAATACTTATCATCACCCACACCAAAAAATAAAATATTTCAAAAAAGAAATAAAAAAGAATTTACCACATGTCAAATTGTGATTAAACCATTTGGTGAGATGCACAAAGATATGAGTGATGTTCAAGATGCACTTAAGTATTTTTCTTCTAAAACCGGATAAGAATTTATTAGAGAGGGTTGAAATCACAAATAGACTTTAAAGTCAAATCCAAACATTTACATTGTTATGACCTCATATGGAAAACTAAAGAAAGCTTAGACTAATTATCTCAAAATTTGAGAATAATAAACAAATATGAGACTGATTAAAAGTGAGGGAGAGTATTATGGGAAAAAACCAAAAAAAAAAAAAAAAAGAATAAATTATACAAACTCTCACACTCTATGTGTCTCAAGCACTAATTAAAACATATGATAGAGGAAACAAGGAGGATATATATGATGAGAAAGTGAAGAAACAGGGAGATTAGGAGAGGGGACGGCGGCGGCTATTGGCGGGATTCAGTGTCGAAGGGCTTGGTGGATTGGTTGGAAGATTTTCTCTTCAAGACGACAACCCAAGTGAAGGCTTCCAAGACGACAGCGATGGCACCGACCATGGCGATGACGCCAACATAGGCAGACTTCCATTTGTGGTCGGGGTTGAGCATGTTGATGCCTTTGAAGACGTTGATGATGCCAAGGATGAGGATTGAGTATCCCACGCTATGGTGGTATACGTTCCAATACTTTCTGTATTTGTGGTCCTTCTTTGGTCTCAAGAAAAATGCCGACATCTGCAATACTATTGTATCAAATTCCATTTCTTTTCTTCATTTGATTAGGAGCTTTTGTTTAAAAATCAATTTTTGTTTTATCTATTCTACCCTTTCAATCACAAAAACTCATCTCCCATCTACTCCGACCGACCAATCAAGTTTGAAAATCGATACTCACCAACGTTTGGTCTAAACTGACCCATCCATGTTGGTTCGATTGGTTTTGATTAGTCGATTCGGTTTTTTTTTTTTTTTTTTTTTTTTTTTTTTTTTT
>QLSR01000005.1:4052983-4126651 GCA_031780015.1 Citrullus colocynthis | reverse complement strand
AAAAAAAAAAAAAAAAGAAGAAGAAGAAGAAGAAGAAGAAACTGTTTGAAAAGAAAAAAATTAGAATATTAGATACTGTTTGAAAAAAATAATAAAGACAATTCGTTCTGGTATTTTCATTCAAGTATCAATATATTAATTAAAAAACATAACATGTTTAATTTAAGAAAAACAGTCAAACTAAATTAAAAAATTCGAATAAAAAACGGCATGAACATCATAGAAAATGAAAAAAAACAAAAAAAAAAAAATCTGTTTTGTTAAAATATAATTTCCTAATTCCTTTCCACCAATCACCATCAAAGTTATTCATCAAAAGAAAAATTAGAGTGGATTTTCAGTGTTCTTGACAGAACGAACAATTTTCGTGGAAAATTTGCTGAATGCATAGAAAATGTAGAACAGAACTTATTTCTCAAACAGAGTTGGTTGAAAAAGTACCTGCAAAGTGGCCAGTACGAAGAGCGAAATTCCGATATTCCGGTGATCGGAAAACTCAAACCCTTCCGATTCACTCCCAAGCTTCATTCCAGTCCCCCAACCAGCAACTCCAATGGCGTATGCAGAAATCTGGCAAGAAATATGAAGATAAAACCACGCCGGATCTGCCGATGGAAAAACCCTAAGGTACCTCGCCATCACGATTCCTGTCGGGAACAGAAACCCCCAACTCACCGCGTTTAAAACTCCATGAATCTGAGAAATTAAACGCAGAGAAGAAACCAAAAGTCTCAGATGAAGGAAATCGAAGAAACATTCCAAAAATTACGGGACAAATTATCCGTAGAGATCGCACATTTTTCCTCATCGTTCGCGAATCAATTTCACCACCGCCGTTGTTTGTCACTTCACCACCAGACAAAGCTAGGGTTCCTTTAGAGTTAAGATTGGCCGGTTGAAACTCATGAACCACCAAATTAGTTCCATCGACGGACGGCCCAACCTGCCAGACCTGATTCAACGTTGTAGCAGCCGTCGGCACCTTCAATTTCGCGAACATCATCATCTGTCCACCGGAAAGTTCCGCCGCTGTATCCCAAACCTCGAAGGAAAGTTTGGAAGGCTTGATAGAGCCGTAAGAGGCAACATCATAGGTCTTGACAACCGGAACACCGGCGTCGAGATAAGCGACGAGAGCCTGAGAGCCAACCATGCCGGTGGAGGTTGGATTTATGGCCCAAGCGATCCATCCATTGGATTCAGGTGGATTGGCAACGAAGGCAACCGAGAGAGAAGAATTGGAGGAATCGTAAGTCCAATGGAGGAAAGCGGAAAGGGAAGGAAGATCGGAGCATTGAGAATAGAGATTGTTGTTGGAGAATTTTCTTGAAGAACAGGTCTGAGAATTTGCTGGATAAAGAAATAGAAAAAGAAAAAGGATAAAGAACAACCCCCAATTCGAGGGCGCCATTGAAGAAGGGGAGGAAGCAGAATTGGGGGCTGTGGAGATTTCGGGGGACTGGAATTAGTGTCGTAATTCTAAATATTTTGCTTTAATAAATTTAGCGGGGGAAGAAATATGCTATAATTAGAATATTAAAAAAAAAAAAAAAAAAAGGACGTTGAGGATTTGCGACACGTGGTGGGAGGATCTTAATTGAAGGGGTGGCTTAGGCAGTTTTCCTTTTTTGTTTCCATCTATACAATGTTTATTAGGATAAAATTACGTTTCGGTCCTTCGATTTTTACTGACGATTCCAATTTGGACCTTACAAAATGGCTATTTTTTAAACTCAATTCCTTATTCATATGTTCTTATCTCTTTAAGACGTGGGATGTGTGTTTGAAATCCCATCTTTTGGTTGTTTAATTTAGGCATTTTAGACCATGTTTTTGGATTTTTTCCCCATTTTATTTTTATTATTTCAAAAGTTTCTATTTCGTCTTTTTTGCATTCAATTTAGTCTCTTATTTGTGTTGGTTGCAAGTTCATCACGAAGATGTTTGTTTTTTTTTTTTTTTTTTTGTTGTAGTAGTTTGTTACGTCTTTGTTTTTGTCGAATCTAATTGTGTTAATGTTATGGTAGTTAAAAAGAATTAGTGGAGAAGATCCTTTTGAAGATCCCACTTTGAAAAGATGAGAAAAATTCACAATCTTAATTAAATGATACATATGCTCCTCTCCGTACCAATTAGTTTTGAGATAAGACCTAATGTTCATCTAATATATTGACATTTTGGTTGTGTAGTGACAAAGTCCCAATGGGTCGTTTTTTACCTTTTTTGGAAAAGGCCTACAATAAGCCTTTATGGCCAGTTAGGTTATTTTTAAATAAGCTTAACAAACGGGTCAAATTGAGTATAACGAGAGATCAAATAGTGATGATAGAAAGAGAGAGAAACATGAAGACAAAATTAGAAAAGAAAGTTGACAATCCGTACAATAATATTTTTCAACCTTTTGAAAATCGATTCTTGATTCGATCGAGCTGAAACTTTGACAACATATGTTTTGACACGGAGGTCGTCAATCCAAATAGTGGAGACTTCTTTTAGGGCTGCATAGAGTCATATTATAGTAGGTAGTTGGTTACGACTTCGAGTCAAATTCTTCTAATTAGTTCTCTTATATTGTTGTCGTTTGTTGTCAAGATTTATTATCTTGAGATATCTATGGTATATGTCTAGTTGTGATTAGGGAGGATTCATTGTAGTTCATTTTTTTTTAATTATAGTAGAGATTTTGACTTCATGCATCATGCATGGCTGGTTTTATCCTTCATCTTGATGAAGATTTCTACGTCAAAGTTGTATGTCTTACATAAAATTACTATACTTATTTCTACTCGATTAATCTCCAATAATTCATATAAAAAAAGATCGTTAGTCCTAAAAGTAGTGTTTATCTCAATAAGCCAATATTACAACATTAGTGTATTGACTTCCAACAACTGTAAATGCAAATTTTGTTGACTAATTGTGTTAGTGTTATTATTGTTTAAATATTTAAAATTCAGTAAATTAAAGATAACTTATTTAACGTATGAGTATGTTAGTAACCATGAGGTTTGTGTTGGGATAGTTAGGTTAGTTCAAATTAGTTCAATGAACACTAATAAGTGTGTGTGTGAATTAGAAAAAAGTGGGTATACCTACATTAATTAAGTCCAATAATAAACTTTAACTTTAGTTTTTTTCATTATTAAAAATGTATGCGTTTATCAAATAAAAATCCAAAAAAAGAAGAAAAGAAATATTAATTGCAAATTAATGTCTTAGGAATTTTTTTGACATCTAAATGTTGGATCAGAGTTCCGTGAGATTAATTGAGGTGTGCATAAGCCACAAATATTATTAAAAACATAAATGTTGAAGATATGTTTTTAATTCCTATTTCATTAATGAGCCAAATTTACTAAATCAAAGAGGTTGGGGGTTATAAATATTGCTCTTTTTCACCAAACTATGCTTGCTCAACGAAGCTAGATATTACAACAAAACAAATCTAGTTTACTATACAAGGATCTGAGAGGTAGATATCCAAACCATCACACTTTCTAAAAGCTTCACTTGGCCAAATCTGCCACTCATGTGGAGAATTGTCCTTGGGGGACGAGAGTTGTTCATTAAAAGCTACTTAATGTTGGGAGAAAGGAAGTATAACTGTATAAACTTAATAACACTACTAAATTGATTAAACTTAATCTAGATATACTATACATACTATATAGTTTAAATTCAAAATTAACCTACATGGTATAACAAGGCTCATAAGTTACATTAACCAAAAAATCAAGATCTTGTGAAAATGATAATATGTAGTCGAGACACATTTTAAAGTATTATCCTGAAGACAATTATTCACTCTATATAAATTGCAAGTAGACTACAACAATCATCTAGGCAAGGTACAATGACTAATCTGGTATAACAACCACCTTAAATTACTCAAATCTGACCAAACTTTTGGGTGTTTTGCTTTAAACTCAATTCAACTCAAAGATTGAAAAGAAAGAAAGTGAGGATGGAATGAGATACTTCAAAAGAATAAGTAAGTTGTTGTTTGTAGGCTACTAACTTAAGAACTCTTCAAAATACAAAATAAAATTAAATAAAAATAACAGTTGAAATATATCTCAAACTCAACTCAATTGAGTTGCTACTTGACGAAATTCAAACAATGTTCATCAATTAATTAACTACAAATTTAGTTTTCGTATATTGAATTTGTAGTTGAAACGTCATCCAATTTGATAGTTTCAATTCAATTTAAAAGTTTCACAAACGAATTTAATTATACTTTTTTTTTTCTTCATAACATTAGTTGAGCGATCATTAAACTTCTAAATCAAGATGGTTTCTTGAATTAAGAAGAGATGATACTCTTCAAATTTTAAATATTCCCACTAACTCGATTCGATGTTTGGATACAATTCTTTTGACATGTGGTATGAAAGGAATTTTCTCGGTCAAAAATACATACAAGCTTGGGATGCAACTTCAACTTCAATATGTTCATTGTCACACCCTTTGAGTATAAGGTTTTAAATTTTTATTCATAAGTTAACATTTTCTTGTGTCTATGGATTTGACGTCAATATAAAAGGTGATCCGTCATTTCTGTTATATTATAGAAAAATCAAACAACCATAACAAACATATCAATAAAAGATCACTAGTGTGATCTTATAATATTAACCTAATAAGAATTTTAAACGGTGATACTTTATTTTTTTCTTCATGAATTTGATATCATACAAATAAAAGTTAAAACACAAAATTACTACTCTATTTGTAAGGCATTGTTTGATTCTCTATTGGTTAGTCATTTTGAATAAAGTTTAGAAACATTGGGCCATGTGAATACTTGGGCCTTGTGGTGGTTAACTTGGCTAGTTGGCTGAAAATAAGTTCTAAGCATCCTTTAATCGTTGGTGAGTATGGTAAGCTCAATGGTCGCATTACCTAATAAGTAACTTTGTAATTAAATGGTACCTTACTTGGACTCCAATAATGTGTCACATTTTGGAAGGAGAGGAATGAAATTAAAGGCCAACATTCGTTATTTTCCTTTGGTTACCCTATATGGCAACCTCTTCAAAGAAGTTATTACTTTAAGGGGCAGAGTTCATTGCGTAATTTTATCCATATGATCATTATAGGAGATTAAGAGCTTTCTAACCCCATTTGCCCTTTTGCTTGTCTGCTGTTGGAAGAGTTAATCATTGGAAAGCTCCTAAAAGTAATTCATTCAAACTCAACTCTTATGTTTTTCTTTAGCACAAATCAGTGATCGGCTTTGGAGCTATAGTCTGTAGTTTCAGTTTCACCTATGATTTCAAAGCAAAAAGCTATGAAGTTTATTGATTCTATGGAACTTGTAGAGGTTGTTGCACTTGTAGAGGTTGACTCATTCATCCTCTAGAATTTACTTCAATGTCAAGACCATTTTAGTAACAAAAACTCCAAGCTTTTGTAGATGATATCTAAACTGTCTATAAAAAAAATGTCCCATTTTTTACTTCTCTTCTAGTTCACGAAGTAGTAATTTTATTGTTTATGGTTTGGCCTGTCATGTTCGTTGGACCAATCTCTTAGGCATTTGGATTGAAGAACATCTTTCATGGATGAATACTGTTGTAGCTTGCAATATGTCTTCATTTTAGTTTAGGCATTTATCTTTTATTTTTATTAAAAAAGAAAAACAAAATTCTAGTACTAGCCAATTGAGCAAGTTGTCTAATTTAGTAATATATAAAAGGGAAACTAATCAATTTCAAATTACACCCATGAGTAATATAAAAAGAATTCAATATTTTTCTTAAAAATGTTTCCCAGTAGATTCAGATCTGATGTTTGTTTTTATTATTATCAAGGTAAAGAAAAATAAAAAGACAAAGAAAAAGTCAAATTGATTAGGATTATTTCCACTAGAAAATTGGAGGTATTTCCTTTTCAAACCCAAATTGACTTAATAAGAAGATAGAAAAATAAAGGTTTTTTTTTTTTTTTTTTTTTTTTTTTGGACTTTTATTGGCAACAAATCGGTTATCCAACGTTTTTACGCTATTCCAATGTTGTTTTTTGGAAACAAGACAACCACCTCAGTATGAGATTAAAAAGTTAGACTAATTAAATATATGTCTTAATTTCTAATGTTTGAATTTCTTTTATGTAGTATATTAATTAATTTAAAAGAATTATTATTACTTAAATTGCACTATGTTTTTATCACTATTAAAAATGAGACTTCATGGTTATTTTAATTAATTAATAGACATTTACGCCAAACACTAAAAATTAGTATTTAATGAAAAATCGAGCTCAAAAATATAAATTTTAAAATTTAAAAATTAAATTGAAATCAAACTCAATATTTAAGACTTAGAAGTGAAACATTTGTGAAACATATGACCTAATAAAAATTATATTCAAAATTTAGAGACCAAAAAATATTTTTTCAGAAAAAAAGATATGGTATGAAGTTAAAGCACAAAGACATAATCATAAACAGTTTAGTTGTTTAGGAGCCAAGAGACAAAGCATAACAACCCACGAATCAGACAAATGAGACATCAATAAGACAACTATAAACATCAATAACAAGTTAGGTGAATAAATATGAAGGAGAGGGAAATTATTGGTGATTAATAAATTATTTCAAAAAAAAAACTTGCCAGGCATAATAACTGAGTTGACATAAATTAATAAACAAAAAAGAAAAAAAAAAAACTTTAGAAATTTGTAGGAGGAAAGAAAAACTTTCATTTGTTAGATGACTTAATATTAATATTAAATTCCCCCAATTCACTCAACACAATGTCATGTAATTAGTTCATTATAAAGTTCACCATCGTATTAGATTAAAATGATACAAGGCGAAATTGAAACATTCTAAATAATAATTAAAAAAATAGACAGCAATAAATTAAAATTCTAACCAATATTAAATGAAGATTAAATTATGCAAAACACCAATAATTAAATTTAGATTGTAAATGGTTAATTCCTGAAAAAATTTATAAACCTGTTAAATAAAATAAGGTTTCATATTAAATTATCTAATTCTCCATACATAAGAGCTTAGATTCAAATATATCAAATTGTTCGTACAATATTATCATCCTTTACTTTTAGGGTCAAAAAAGTAAAAGAAATTAAATTGAGGGAGATAATTGAGATTGGATAAAAGTATTTAGTATTTAGTATAATTTAAGAAAAAGAAAAAGAGAGAGGAAAGGGTAAAAGCAAAGGAAAGTAGGTATAAATTATGGGAGGAATTCCACAATCCATGTGTCAACTTCACCAACACTCCGCGCTTTTACTTAATTGTTTATGTCTCTTTCTTTCTAATTTCCTCCTTCCTAAGCACGTGCCACACATTCTTTTCCATGACCTTAGCTTTACATCATCATTACCTCATTCAATTTTCTATTTTTAAAACCAAATTAATAATTATAGTTACAGCGGTACATTATTTAAATATAGATTTTAATAGTTTATAATTAGGTGGAAACTATTTTAGTTTAGGTCCCAATAATCAACTATTTTAGTTTGAATTATAATAGTTTTTGATTAAGGTGTAAATTATTGATTAAGGTGTAAATTATTTTTGTCTAGATTAAATAAATAGTTTGTATTCAGAGTGCAAGTTATTTATTTATTTTGGTTTTTTTTCAGTTTTTTCTGATATATATATATACACTTTAATTTATGAAAGCAATTTGTATGCTCCATTTTATTATAATTATATTAAAATTATAAAAAAAAATTATTATTTTCAAATATAGCAAAATGAATCAAATTTAAAGAGTTAAAAGAAACTCTTTCATGGTCTCCCTCTCTCTCCACTTAAAATTTGCCTAATTTCATTGGCTATAGGGAAAATAAGTAAGAAGGCATGTGAAAAATTAGAAAGAAACGCATTAAAAACTGGATAAAATCGGAATACATAAATAATAATAATAATAATAATAAAAATTTTGAATATTTTGTTATATATGCAAAATGAAAAAGTTAAAAACCATATTTGCAGTTTTTCTAATTTATTTTACTACTCATTGCAATATTTCATCTTGATACTCATAATTAAATAGAAACAAAATCTAAAACTTAAAAAGAACTGTAACAATATTTTAAAATAAATAAGAATTAAATAGAAAATAAATTCAATTTTTTTAAAAAAATAATATTTTAAAATAGAAGAAAATATTTTTTAATCCATAAAATTTGAAATTAGTATCTATTTTGTCTTTAAAATTTCAAAAGATTGCACTTTAGTATTTAAGATTTGAAAAGTAATTCTAAATAATTCAAATTTAATTTGATCGTTTGTTAGTTAATTAACGAAAATTTGATAGAATAGGTTGGAGTGACATATTCTAAATGAGGCGAATAGCTTTAGATTTATTTTATTTCTTTTTCAGATTAGTTTTAGAAACTCCAAACCGGTAGACCAATAAAAATAGAAATTTAAATTTGACTCAAAATTTTCTACTAAAAGAAAAAAAAAAATTGTAAAATTTTTAGTTCACATGCAAAGAACGCCTTTAATTCTCTTACGTATGTGAAAACAAATATTAAATTCCAACACACATCCCCATAAATAAGGTCAATAGTCCAAATACTCAACCACCCATTTAAATAAAAATAAAAAATAAAACATTTAAAGTGCAAAAATGTCCAAATCTAAATCAAAAACAACATCTTAGCAATTTAAAATAACTTGCTTCACTTTTCAAAAGTCTTAGCTGTAAGACTTTTATTTTCTTTTTCTTTGTTTTTTCCTTTTCTTTTCTTCTTTTGTCTTTTTATAAAAGTAAAAAAATAAAAAAGTCGCACATTATTAATTAAGTTTTGAAAATATGTGTTAAAATGTGTGACCATTTTGCTATCAATTTCTAATCACTCCCTCCACATTTCACCTTTCAATTAACAATTTAATTGTTTCATTAATTAATTTATATATATATATAATTAGCAAATTATGATTATAAACTATCTTTTGACTTTGTCAATATTTACCAAACATAAGTTCTTAACACAAAAATTGAAAATGACGTCCCATTCTATTATTATTTTATTTGCATATTTCAATATGGTCTTGTTTAAATGTGAGTAAATTTAATTTATGTAATCAACAAATTATATTTCATAAGTAATTAATGTAACATATGATAGACAGACACATGTGTCGAAATACGTAGATCAATGAATACTTAATGCCCATGTATTAACAGCATTCTTTATTTTAATTATTCTTTTGCCTGGCTTAATTCAAGTTTTTAATAAATTATGATTGAGATTGGTCAATTTTTTTTCTTTTTTTAAAATTCCAAAAGAGATTTGACAATTTTTAAAAGAATTGGAAACTATTTGATATATTTAATCTAGGTTATACTATTTATTTTATGAAGTTTAAAGGGTTGGTTTCTATTTGATCGGTTGACGATGTTTCAAAAATACATTTTAATTATTGAAATATGGAATAGATGTAAATTATTCTTGTACATAATGATATGATATTGTTCATTTTAGACATAATTTTTTTCTCATTACTTTGTTTTTTGTTTTAGACCCAAAAATCTCGTACATTTGAAACAATGAAATAATTCTCCCTTACCTCTATATTGATTATCTTTCTCATCTTTCTCTTGTCTAGCTAATGTAGAGTGTCGCATCAACACTACTCCTAACAATATTCCCCTCAAACAAAGAATCATCCATTCAAAATAGTTAGTTCTGAGTACACTCTTAGTTCTCTTAGAGTATTTTGTATTTTATCCAAGTTAGTGCTTACATTTTATGAAGTATGTTATTTTTTTTGTAAGTGCACAAACATTCTTTGTCATAACCTTGATTATTGTCCTCCTCCCAAACAAACTTAATTAAGTCTCTGTCTTTTTTTCGTATCATCTTGTGTAAGAGCGTTTGATTTTCATCTTTTTATTGGGTCAAAGTACTTTGCATTTTATCCACGTTTTAAGTAAGATTATAAACTATTTGACTTTATTAATATTTACCAAATATAAGTTCTTAACTCAAAAAATGGCTGTCTCATTTTTTCCATAAAATAAAATCGACGTCTCATTCTATTATTATCTTATTTACATTTCTCGATATGGTCATGTTCAAATGATGAGTAAGATATGATTTATCTAACGAACAAGTTGTGTATTTCATAAGTAATGTAGTGTATGATTGGTCATGCTCATGTGTCGAAATTCTTTCATCAATTCAATACTATTAATGCCCATGTGTTAATGGCATTCTTTATTTTTGTTATTCTTTTGCCTACCTTAATTGAGGTGTTTTTAATAAATTATGATTGAGATTGAGAATATTTAAGAGATTGCAAAATTTTCAAAAGGATTGATTTTATATATTTTGTCTAGATTATATATTATTTAGTTTACTAGGTTTAAAGGCTTGGTTTCTGTTTCATGTTTCAAAAATATATTTTAATGGTTGAAATTTGTGATAAATGTAAATGATACTTGTAAACAATGATACATAATAATGTTTATTTTAGGCATAAATCTTTCTTATTATTATTTTTTTCAACTCAAAAACTTCATATATTTGAAATAAGATTGCACTATCATAGGGTAACAATGTTAAAATACCTACATTTAAGCAACTATCACTACTACAAAAATTGGTTCCATGACTCTAAATGGATTTAACGACCTTGTGATCAGTATATATATACTTTAGGCATCAAATTGTAGAACATTTGAATGTATAAACACATGCCAATTAAAGGAGACATTTCAAGATCAAACGTCAGTTCCGATATAGTTGTATAGATTTTGGAATTACTTCCTTTATTACTCAATTGTTTGTGGTTGTCAAAGACATTTTCGGACTAAGTAAATACGGATTTTACATGCGTTCTATGCATTTTGCTATAATTCAAAATAATTTCGTGTTTTGCTATTTTTCCAAATGAATATATAATTAGTGTTATAGGAATGAATTTTCCTACTCTTTTCTTAATTATGAAATATATATAGGGCTTTTTTCAAATATAGCAAAAGGAACCAAAATATTAACGCGTAAAAAGACTAAATGAGTATTAGTGAAAATTTAGTAAAAAATTAGAACCTAAAATCAAATGAAGACGTCTATGATATTCTCTCTCTCACTTTCCACTAAACATTTATGCTAACATAATTAAATATTGAGTGTGCACTTAATTAACTTCTCTAACCAATAATTTAAATATTAAAGAAATCGTATTGTCTAATTAAACTAACTCTTCTTTGCAATTTGCATCTAAGTGTTCATCACCTATTGATAATTAAATATTTAAATGATGAATTCCAAGCCATCGATTAACAAATTTATTTCTTAATTTTCGTGAATATACTAAATAAAACAAATTCTAAAAAACAAAATTATTATTGAAAGAGATCATTTTTCTTTATTAAATATCAAATTAGAAGTACCCAAAAATAAATTTTAAAAGAATTATTTGTTCCCCACTTAAAATAATAATAATAAATCGGCCTTAAAGTAACTTGGACTTCAATCTTCCCACATTTGACTTAATAGATTCAATTATCTTTCTGAATCCATTATTATATTTTTCGTATCTTAAATTACCCCTCCCAATAAAACTAACACATGGTGCCAAATTACCACTTTGATACTAAATTTTCATAGATTTTACTTTCATCTTTTAAATTAAAAGAATATATATTTTTCTTCATACCCTACATTGATATTAAATATTTAATTCTGATCGTTTCTAAAACTTTTAAATTAAACAAAGAAATATTTTAAAAGTTTGGACGTCACAAATCTTTTAAAAAATAATTAATATCTTATCTATTAAGTTGTATTCCGGCAAGAGTTTAATTTACTATTATTTATATTCTAATGTGACAAGAATAGAATAAGTAATATTTTGAAAAGTTTAAAGTTCAAAAATTTTTAAAATATAATAATTAATATCTTAAATATTGAATTATATTTCGAATGAGAACTCAATTTACTATTATTACTACCCTAATGTGTCAAAAATAAAATATAGGTAGTACAAGTCAACAAGCAAGCATAACTAGATCTAAGGTATCTTGATTGAGATTCCAATTCTCGTGCTATTCAAGTCTTCCTCAAGAAGCCTTCAAGAATCAGTTTTTTTTTTTTTTCTAAGATAGAAAAGGTCGTGTTTAGTTATACAAACATAGACAAACATGATTTAGGACGTAGTACAAAAGAGACTATTGGATTAGATTTCTTTCTTATTTTTTGGATTCTAAATGTAACAATGAAGAAGTATGAATGCTTTGGCAATTCATAATGAATATCTTGAATATCTTCTTTCGCAACAATAAAAGTTTGCCTTAGACAAGTTCATGTTATGAAGAGAAAGATAACATTTTTATGATTCGAATAGTGTAAATTCTATTTCTCAAAATTTTTTTCATATTCTTTGATCCAAATAGTGCAAATTTGGAAACAATCTTTTTTTTTTTTTATGTTTTTATTGTATCCAGATTTCAAATTTCAAATTTTAAAATGCAGAATTATATTAAAGAAAGATTAAAAAAAATAACAATAACATTTAGAAATACAATATATCATGTTATAAATTCAATTCATTTTTAGAAAACATAATATGTATTATAAATGTGGGTATGGGATGCCCTAGTTTATTGTATTTAGATTTCTCTTACTGTACTCAACTTTGTTGTAACCCATTAGGAGTTTTAGTCCAAGTGGGAGTTTATTGGGCTGTATGTCCTAAAACTCGTAGTTTTTTGTAAATAGTTGAATTTTAGTACATATGAAGTTATTCAAGTGAATTAATTGTTTATTAACTCTAAATCCAATTAAACTACGAACCCTTAGCTATTATCATGAGTACTTGACTTTATGTGGAGACATAAACAGGATCAAGTTCGAGTAAGTAGCGTCAATAGTCTATAGTACATAGGTTGGGTACCTCTTCCTAAAGACACTATTGAATACGGCCCGCTTCATGATTGTTACAAATGTTGTAAAGTGTCATAAATGAAGTGATCCTGATTTGCTCATGTAGAGACATGTGAGCAGGGGTATTCTATATAATGAGATTGTGTAAGACTGACCCTGAAATAATAACGGTTACTTATTAAAACCGTTTACGATTAACACTGATTAATTTCACTTATCGATGACCTAGATAACTTAATTTGAATCTTAAGCTATCTATGAACTCCTGTTTATTCAGAATTATCCCTTGATTTGCATAAGTGAGAGTAAGCTCAATAGCGCTGCTCAACATTCCTACCATTTCAGTGATAAGACCGAGTAGCTAGTTAGGGACATAGAATTTGCAAGACGAAATTCACTCCTACCCAACTTAGGGATAGAAGAGAGGTTGTTCTCTTAAGTGTTGTTCCCAAGACTTGAACAAGGGGCCCTATCCTCTCACTGGCCCGAGAGGGAATGAATTTAGTGATTAGATCCTAAATCAATTGTTCATTAGAGGGACAATGGTACTTAAGGAGAAAAGATGTAACTCAGAGGTAAATCGGTATTTGACCTAGCTGAAGTTATGAATAACCTGTGAAGGATTGACTTATCGATGACGGTTATATCAAATGGACACAAATATATCTACAGTGAGGAGAGTGCAGCTACGAGCTTTAGTGGAGTGTTCCGTTAGTTAACGAATGTTGGTTAACTAGGTTAAAGAGTTTGGCTGGTTAATCTCGGATTATTGGAGCTCATGATTTGTAGGTTCATTACATCCCTCTACTAGCTCATAAATGGACTAAATCTTAGATAATGTGGTGAATAAGTTTGAACCTTTCAAATCTTGGCTTAAGGAATGAAAGTCAGATATATACGATATATCGACGTTTAATTACGAATTAAACATACAAATAGAGTTAATTATAATATTTAAATATGATTTAAATATTAATCATATGAATAGGGATTCATATCGATTTTTTAGAAAAAATCGAGACAAGTGGAAAAAATAATATTATTATATTATTTAATATTTAAATAAAATTTAAATAATATTTAATGAATCAAATATTAATTTATTTTTATTTAATTATTTAATTATTTTTTGAAATAAAAAATTAATTTTAATTCAATTTTGAAAATTCTTTGAAAATTGATTTTAAAATTGATTTTTGAAGATTGGATTTTCCCACTAACTAGGAGTTTGGTTGTCTTCTACACAATTAACCAACAAATTAACCATTTTGTGTTGTCAAATTTTGATGCAATTGGATTGCATGTTATTCTTTAATAAATAGAGATGATTTTGACATAAAAATGGTTAAGAATTTTGTGAAATTAAGGGTTAGTTTTGAAAAATTCCATCCACATTGTTCATCTTCTTCCCACTTTCTCAAATTCACCACAAATTTGGATCCCACCATCCAATCTAAGTCTAGAGAATAGTAGAGAAGACTCTTATGGTGGTCTACAACCAAGTGGTGCTGAAATTCATTAAGAATTAAAGGAGAATTTTGAGCTTTAAGGGTAAGTGTTCTTGAAACTTTGGTTTTTACTTCTTAATTGCATGTTTCATCCTCTAAATTGAACATCTTAGAGTGAAAATTGATCTAATTAATTCACTTGAATAACTTGTACTAAAATTCACCTATTTATAAAAAAAACTATGAGTTTTAGGACATACAACCCAACAATAAATTATATAATATCACAAAATAATAATTATATAATTTTTTTAATATAAATTATATTCATAAATTAATTAATAATGGTTTGTTGTCAATTAAATACTAGTAAGTAACTACAACTAGTTTTATGAATTATAAATATACAGTATCAAACACATTTTAATTAATTATTTAAATTAGAATTTAATTTTTGAATCTAATATCAAGTATGAAATACAACTTCATTTTTTATATTTCAAACAGGCTTTTAAAGTAATTGAAAAAGTTTAGTCAAAATAGAAAATAGCTCCAAAGTTCTATTACTATGAAAGTAAAATTGAAAGGGTACTAAAATGTCACCGCTCTAAATCGAAATCAAAATTTTCAATAAAAGCTTCATTTTGATTACTTTCGGTGTTGTTTGCTTATATTATGTATTCATACTAATACAAAGCTCACTTCAAAATTAGTAATAAAAAATACAAATTAATTGATAAGAAAATTACCATTACAGTTAAAATTATCATTATTGTTACTATTCCAAAGGAAAATTATGAATTTTGACACCCATTACCGAATTACATTTGCGATTCAAGCACATTACAAATGATCCATTGATGGAATTGTATTACAATTACACCAATTTTCATTACGGTTTGATAAATAAGACTCAAAACTGAAATACTGAGTTAGATGACCTATAGGGCAAACCACTCATGAAGACCATCCTCGACCTCAACCCATGACCCAGTTTGAGGAAATATATACATCATTATGATTTGTAAGTCAACTCTAATTCTTCAAACTCAGATTACATATATCCAAAAACCTTTTATCAAACATGTGAGGTGAGATTTGTAGAAGGAAAAAAAGAACATTTTAGCTAATTTGTTAGCTATTGAAGATTTAATATTCTTCTTAAAAAAAAAAAAAAAAATCTACTCTTCATTAAGAGCAAAGGAAGTTCAAGAAATTATTTTAAGTCATTTGATTTGAAATTTAAGAAATGATTTGAAATTTTGGAAAAATATCAATTTACACCATTAAATTTTAGAGAGTTTTTCAATTGTTCTATTTAAAAAAAGGTAATTTTATAATTGTATCAATTAAGAAAAATAATTAGGTTTGTATTCTAGTCCAGCTCTGTACAAGGTACACCATAGAATGAATGTGCACCAAATAAAGATTTTAAGTCAGCTAATAGAATAAGAATCAACAACACGTCATTAACAACAGGAAAAGAAACCCAAATTAAACTATAAAATAAAACTGGTTTAAAATACACAAATAAACAAGTCGTAGGAATCAGTTTAAGATTAATTAAAATAAATTGGATCAAAATCATATTTTAGCCATAAAAAATATCATTATTTTTTTCTTTTCTCTCTCCTCAACAAAATTATAAATCCAACGGTGTGGAACGGGAAACTGTGAATCAAACGCAAAAGACTGAAAATCATAATTAAAATCAAATCAAGTAGATAACAATTCCCCCAAATAACGCAAACAAACTGTAAAATTAAATATTATTATTCTCTTCTGCAAATTTATATACAAACTAGAAATCAAGGATCGAAAGTTCATAATATGATTATATCAGATGATTAAAATAAAGATTTTTTTATTATATATTTTATAGGAAAAAAAATTAAGGAAAAGAAACCCAAAATTCAGAATCGAGTCGCAAGAGTTTGCTTCTTCTTTTTTTCTTTTTTTCTTTTTTTCCCTTTTTTCTTTTTTTTTCTAAACTAAAATTAAAATCAGAAAGTAATAATCCCCCAAACGAGAAACACAAACCAACCCACAACCAACCCCAAATTCCGCCTCCTAATTCCGGCAACCCCACCCTTATCAGGACCCGGCGCGTTAGCCGAAAAGGCAGTTCCATTACCGCCGACAACCGCAGGCGCAGGTGAAACAGACGCGCCACCATGAGCGCTTGGGGCAGGACTAGGAGCAGTACCACTCTCCTTATCAAAAACCAACACGCTTTTTGCATTCAAATTAGCCGGTTTAAAGTCATGAGGCGCAGGAATACCAGATTTCGGGTCGACCGCCGGTCCAACTTGCCAGACTTGGTTCAACGACTTAGCCTTGGGCGGAACTTTGACGGAGGCGAAGATGATCAACCGGCCGTCGGCAGATTCAGCAGCGATGTCCCAGAACGGAAAGGAGAGCTTAGGCGTAGGAAGAACAGAGGAGTAGGAAGAAATGTTGAAGGTACCCACAGAGGGGGCGTTGCCGGAGAGAGTGGCGAGGAAGGCCTGAGATCCAACCATGCCAGTGGCGGTGGGGTTGATGGCCCAGGAAACCCAGCCGCCGGAGCGCGGCGGCGAAGCGAGGAAGGCGACGGAGAGAGAGGAATTTTTGGGATCGTGGGTCCAGTGGAGAAAGGCGTTGAGATGGGGGAGATCTTGGCAGTGGGTGAAGGATCTGTTGGGGAAGGATTGAGAAGAGCAAGTGAGGGATTGGGAGAGGGAAAGGAAGGATGAAACTAGGGCAAAGAAGAGGAAGAAATGGGAGAAGGAAGCCATTGGAGAAGGAGATTTTGAGTTAAGAATGGAAGAGAAAGATGAATTTGCTGGAGAATATATAATGATGATATTGGTGAGTGGGGTAGATCATGTGGGAGAAGTGCTAGTGCCAACTTACTGCCCAATTAATTCCTTTTTCTCTTTCGTTTTGGGTTACAATGTTTGACTTTGACCTTTTAAATTTAGTAGTGTAGTGGGAAAACAGAGAAACTGGGAAATTTTTTAATATATATTGTATAATATAATCAATATTCACTCCGGTTAATTTTCACCCACTTTTAAATTCACAAAAATTTATCATTCGAATTAAAAAATCTCAATATGTTTAGGAGTCATTGATTTTTAAATTGTTAAAATCACTTCAAATTTAATAAAATGGAAATCGCTTTTAAATAGCCAAAATCACTCTAAAAAATTACATTTAAAAAAGTGTAAAATCAAATATTAAATTAATAGCTAAAGATGTATTCTAAATTGATTTTGAACATAATGAAAATGATTTTAACTATTTCAAAATCACTCGGAAGGCACTTAAGCATTGAATTTAAGTGATTAAATGTATATTTTGGAATGATTTTGAACCTGACAAAAGTAAATTTAACAATTTTAAATTTAATCTCAAACATGCACGGTTGTTCTCTTTACTTTTGTGGTACCTCAAGGAGTATTTGATAAAAAAATATATATATTTTTATCTAATAACGTTTTTAATTTAAATTCTAAATTCAAATTCATACCATGTTTGACTTTGACCTTCTGTTTTGAGTTAAGTGGGGGAAAAGAGAGAAAGTGGGAAATTTTTTTAAAAAGCAATGGGTTAAATATCAATTTGGTCTTGCAATTTCAGATTTGCTTAATTGTAGTATTGTATTTTAAATATCTCATTTTAATCTCTATGGTTTCCATAAATCTTAAATTTTATTCTAGGAATAGGGTTTTTTTTTTCAAACAATCTATTCGTAAATTTTGAAAACATATTCACACATTATATTTTCTTCCAAGAAAATTATTATTATTATTTAACCAATGTCTATAAAAAAATTAGCTTTCAAGGACTAAATTTTAAATTTATTAGAAGTAGAATAACTAAAATTGAACGCACTCCAAAGTATTGGAATATAGAAATAGTATTTAAACTTTATTATTAATCAATTTTTAACCTATAACGTGTCTCATTGTATTATTTTTCACCCTAACATTTTAATTTTACACAAACTTATAGTTAAGATTGCAACACTCACTTTTTATAAAAAAATCTCTAATTGAAAAGATGATGAAAACTCACAATATAGGAAAAGATCTCTTCTCCTAAATTTTGTGATCATATTAGTAAATGAAGTCCAAAGGGGTATTTGATAGTTAAAAAAAAAAAAAAAAAATTGATTTTATTGTTTAATGACTTAGATAATTTTGGATAATTTTATATGTTTTTATTTTAAAGTTAAACAATTTGGACTCTATGTATTACAGTTACATAGGTTAATAGGTTAATTATTTTGTTTAACCTTTAAAAAAAATTTGGGTAAAAAATTAAGTATTTAAATAGAAAAAATAGAATTTATATAATTTAATACATGTTAAAAGAAACTGGGATTAACTTCTTCGCGGGGAAACCCTATTCCCACAAAAATTCCACATGAAAAAAATTAACGAGAAAGTTTTGCAAGAATGTTGCAAATGGGAGACGAGAATAGGAAAGTCTTCTCTTATCTCCCCCCACCCCACGAACTTCCCCGATGATAGGGTGAGTTGTGAGATCATGGAGGAGATTAGAAATTATATTTTAAAAAATTGAGTTCGGTTGAAAGGAAGAAAATGACAACATGTATGATTCACAGATGTTTTGTATTTTTTTTCTTTTTTTTTTTCATGCATGTGTTTAGATTTTATTCACGTAAGTAGACACAACTTTTTTATTTATGAATTTAAGGACAAAAGTGTATAGATTTCAAGGGTTAAATTGAAAATTTTTAAAATTTGGAGGATAATTGATTTCTAACTCCATAGTTCAATGGTTTTCTTTTTTTAAAAATAATTTAACCAATTCTTTTACCCTCCATCTAGAATCCTTATGTCATTTCAATTTATGTATGTTGAAATGTCTAAATTTGGTTTCATAATTTCAATAAACCTTAAATAATGTTTATTATTAGTGTAAATCTAATTGAATTTAATTTTTTTATTGAAGTTGATAAAATAATAATAATATTCTTAATTTTTTTTAAAAAAAAAACGTGAATATATTTCTGGATATATAAAGGAAAGACTAATAAAACTTAGAAAGAACGTAGACTAAATTGTGGAGAGAAGGAGGTCAATTTGGGTACACCAAAATTGTGGGGAGTTGCTAGTGGAAATTTACTTGCAAATTAATAAATTAAATGCTAAAATGGGTTACTTGAAATACATATATAAAAACTATTTAGAAAGGTAATGTAGACTTTTTGTTCTTATTGGATTACGTTTTCGAGAAGACACATAACCATTCAAAATTTGTGTTGTAGCATTTATTTTATTCAAACGCCGTTAGTTTTGTTTTTTTCCTTTATTTGTTTTATTTTTTATTAACATTGTTTATTACCATATCATATTTTTAACTATTTATTCACTATTTTATATGAAATTTTATTATAAATAGAAAAATTATCAAAGTATTTACAAATATAGCAAAATTTTACTTTTTATTTGGGATAGATCCCATGTCTAAATGTCTATTTGGGTCTACCGTATTTTATCACGAATAGAAAAATAAAATTTTATTATATTTATAATTATTTTCAATCGTTTTCTATTTTTGAAAACATCCCGTTTTATACGATATATTGTTTATTAAAATATATATATTGTTTATTATTTAATTAAAATTAAAATTATTAACATTGAATTTAATTAATTAAAAATGATTAAGTATTGGATAATTAATATGGCATTCATTAAATATATTAACTGGTTAATTTTAAGGGTTCGTTTTCAAATATAACAAAATCAACTAAAATATTTACAAATATAGCAAAATTTTACTTTCTATTTATGATAGACCTAAATAGACATATATCATTCTAGTGATAAACACGATGTCTACAATTTTGCTATATTTGTAAATACATTCAACAATTTTATCATTTAAAACAATTTTTCTAATTTTAATGATATATTACTCAATTTTTAAATATTTATTGTTAAAATTGTTATTGATTCTTAATTAATTCATTCTAATCAATATATTGAATAATATTTATTATTGAGTTAATTAATATATTAAATTTATATAAGATTGTCATCCTTAATTTCATAAATTAAATACAAATATAATTTTTTTATATATAAAATTATAATAGCATTTCTGATGCACAACTGAACAAAAACATCTTATTCTTAGACATTTTATTCTATTCGCATGCATCAATAAAATCTTAAAGCAAATGGCCCGTAAGATCTTATGAAGAAGTTTTATAAACAAATTATTCTTATAACTCATTACTAGAATATGATTCATTTTGATCACGTCTAGATCGTTCATGGTAACTCGAGATCTCGTATAGGTGACGATTGACCTTCATTGATCATGGACTCAATATATCAGAAATGGATGTTGAAATCCATAGTAAAGTATGTAAGGATTGATGTACTTAAGTTATTTGTAGATGGTGGGACATAAATCAAAAGGTTGCATGAAGACTAAAATCATAAAAAACCAACACGGTTTTTGCCTTCAAATTAGCGGCTTTGAAGTCATGGGGCCGGGTCGAACACCGATCCAACTTGCCAGACTTGGTTCAACCACTTAGCATTGGGCGGGAGGCGAAGATGATGAACCGCCTGTCCGCAGATTCAGCACCCATGTCCCGGAATGGGAAAGGAAAGCGATGGCGAAGGAAGAACAGAGGAGTAGGAAGAAATGTTGAAGGGGCCGACGGTAGGGGCGTTGCCGGAGAGGGTGGCGATGAAGGCCTGAGATCCGACCATGCCAATGGCGGTGGGGCTGGCCGGCGAGGTGAGAAAGGCGATGGAGAGCGAGGAATTTTTGGGATCGTAGGTATAGCGGAGAAAGGCGTTGAGCTGGGGAAGATCTTCGCAGTGGGTGAAAGATCTGTTGGGGAAGGATTGAGAAGAGCAAATGAGGGATTGGGATTGGGATTGGGATTGGAAGAATGAAATTATGGGAGAAGGAAGCCATTGGAGATGGAGATTTTGAGTTAATAATGGAACACAAACAAAGGAGGAGTTGGAATTGAGGAGTGAGGGAGTTGGGAGGTTGGGTTAGGGAAGATCATGTGGGGAAGTGCCAATGCAATGGGAACTTACTGCCCAATTAACTTTCTTTTTATTTTCTTTTCCTAAGGTTTTGGGCTACAATGTTTGACTTTGACCTTCTGTTTTGTGTTAAGTGGGGAAAAAAAATAAGAATAAGGGGTGTTTGGAAGGTGAGTTACATGTGATAGAAGTGATTATGATGGTTATAACAGTACGTGTTTGGATTGCAGAGTATTTTAGTCAGGGTAGAAAGTAATAAGCATTTCAAATAGTAGTACATATAGTTAATAATTGCAATAAGTAGCACTTAATGGTAATAGTTAGAGATTTGTTTGGATTAACTAGAGAAAAAAGTGCTTTTTAAAGAAGTCATTTTTTATTTAAATTCTTATGATATAAACAATTTAAAATATACTTTGAAACTACTTCAAAAGCTATTTTGAATGGTTACTAAATACTTCAATTTTTTCAAAATGACTTAAACACTTGAAAAGTTAAACCGAAGCGCGCCCTAAGTCATGACTAAGTGTATAGCAATACCTTTAAAGAATTGCAAATATAGCAAAATTAATTAATGATAGACTCTTGAACCACAAGTGTGTCAATCTTTCATTGGAGAAGATTGTATTGTTGTAGATCTTGAGACTTACTCTAGATCGTGGTAGTTTGTTCTTTAAAGATTGATCTAAAACTTAGGGCCTAGGGGAGTTTAAGTTCATCAAGTAGAGTGTCTTCATTTGAAGGTGGAAAGATAAACATTTTAGTGAGAGGGAGTCTCATACTTAAGGGGAGCGTAAATGATCATTCACTAACATTCTTATACTTAGGGGGAGTCTAAGTACGTTGAAGGGAAAGGGATCTCATACTTAGCAGAAGCCTAAGTTTCATTGAGAATGAGTCTCACACTTAAGGAGAGTATAAATGACCATTCTCTAAGTTGAGCTATTCGAGTGTCACTGTAATTGTGGTCTATTTACAGATAAGTACATTATTGTAATTGTTTGACTTTATAATAATGAAAATATCTTTCCACAGACACACTGTCCCCCAAATGTAGGTGATATTGCACCGAGTTACCAAACTCTTAATTCTATTCTAGTTCATAGGTTTTTGCATCCTTTTATGATGTTTCTGGAAATGATGTAATATCTTGTGTATCAGTTCTGTCATGTGTAACATAACATTTGTAAGATAACATTTATTTCACTTTTCATAAAATATGTTAAGGTAGTGTGAAACCTATATATTTATTACTAAGGTTGTTAATATTTGAGGAGGAAGGGGCATTATCCCTGGAACAGGGGAGTTTTATATATACATATATATAGATCTACGTATACATATAGATCTATGTATATACATATATCTATCTATATATATGTATATGTATATATGTGTGTATATATATAGATGTATATATGTATATATATATAATATGGCGGACGGAAAATTAAATCTCTTACTTGGGATTGATAGTACAAGTTGGGCATTTTGGCAAATAAGAAAGTTTTATGTAATTTTTATTTTCATTTATCTAATTGGTCTATAAAGTTTTTAGAATTTTGAGATTGTATATAAACGGTTAAGGAATTATTTTTTTTTTATTTTTTTTTAAAGTTACCTTAATTCAATGGTAAGTGACATATATTTTCTCTTTTTAAATCAAAGTTTCAATCTCTCACCCTATAATGTTTGAATTAAAATATGTCAATGTTTTCTATATTATAGTGGGAGAAATTTTTTCTATCCAAACAAAAAAAAAGTTATAAGTTATATACAGTTTTCATTTATTAATTTTTAAAAATATATTTCTAGTACAACAAATAAAATTAGAAGATTTGAACTTCTTATCTAGAAGGAAACTAAACTATGTTCATTCTTACAATCATTCAACCATAGTTTTTTTAAAAAAGAAAACTATTCAAAAATAAATAAATTGATTAGCTCTTCTACTTAATTATTTTTCTTTTGTTGGAGGGACTTTTCAAGTTTCTTTCCAATTCTGACATTTACCTAAGTAATCATGGTGAGAAATATTTACTCCTTGTTAATTAGATAATATTATTTCATTATTTTATGGTGGAAAAAAATTAAAAATGTTGTAGTAAAGTTATTTTTACTTCATAATTATATAAAAGTAACATGCATTATGATTGTTAAATAAAAGCATCATGTTTTTTTTCTATAAATTTGTCTCGATGATTTGATAAAAGTGTGTTGGCTGTGCAAAATTCAGAAGGGAAAGCTTATCAAGCAACCTTTCTCTAACATGTATGAACAAAGAATATAGTAGGTAGAAGTAGTGTTTATGAGCTTAATTTAAAAAACAAAACAAAAACTAAATGTTATCAAACATAGCTTAAATTTTTGATTTTGTGTCTAGCAGGTCCAATTTTAATTTCTTTTAACCTATTAGATACAAACCTCAAAGCTTCAAAAGTCCCATTTTACGTACTTTTTTATCGAAGACATATCTTAATCGATTAAATTGCAAATTTAGTAACTATGATTTCAAATTAGAATTTAATCTTTATAGTTTGATAAAATTCTCATAAATAGTTCCTAAAAGTAGGACCACATTCTAACTTTTTCCGAACTATAGAGACTAAATCACCAGGATCAAAATCTAACATTTAAAGACCAAATACATAATTCAATCTATCTTAACCCATCGAACTATATTCAAGTTGACTCATAGATTTACAACCATTATTTAATTTTAAATTATTGCAAATTAGAGCCAAAACTGGTTGCAAAATGCAAACTATTTATGGGTCCCAACTTTTGATTCAATCAAGCTCAGCGTCTCAAATTTATGTCTAAATAAACAGTAAACAGGTACTAAAATGATAGCTTCTGTGGCAGCATGAAAGTGTAAGTGGTTGAAGAATTATTATAACGTCACCAAAGCATAAGCATTTGTCTCCTAGCTATAGTGCCTATTGTCAATTTAAAAGTCAACTTTGTTACTTAATCGATTAAGGTATATATTTCGGGTATTTGATCACTTCATCTAAAAGAATCAAATATTTATATATTCTTTTCGAATGTCCAAACAATCAATAGATTAAAATAGCATATAAGCCTTAAATCATGTTCTCGTAGATGCTAAACAAAAATGGTGAGCATTTGAAATGTAATGAAATAAAATCGTGGATGAAACAATTAGGTTCAGCAGTATCAAATAAGTAATATACTCGAGTAGCTCTTAAATGTGCAGCAAAGAGTGATAAATGCTCATTTTACATGTGATCTATGGTGGAACTTAATCAAAATATTTGGTGTTATAAAAATAAAATAAAAATAAATAAAATAAAAATACTTAAATAAGAGTACCTTCTCTACATAGAAAAACTATTTGTTGAAGCCGCCAATATGTGGCTAGAAAATTTTCTCCGGGATGTGTTAAAGAAAAGTACCTCTAATTTATATCCGGTGGTATTAGAGGGCATGCAAGTTTTTTAATCTAATGGTTATTATAAGGCAATCACATTGCGGCCACTTCATTGAATGATTTGTTTTCGGATGTGGGAGTATACAAATAAATATCTCTTGATAATTGAGGAGAAACGGGCATGAGAGGTCTTCCCTAACAAGAAAATCTAATGAAAAAAAGTAAACAACAATCCATTAATGAAGATGGATTACATGAAGGAAACCTTGCAGACTGATCCTCCATCATCATTAGTTAGAGATGGATCTTCCATAAAGTCCATCCTACCGATAATGGGGTGACTACTGGCAAAATTAGTCAAAAGTACAAGGACTAAAATAAATCAAAATCAAAAGTATGAGGACTAAAGTAACATTATTTTTTGGGATTTGTCAAAAATTTCAATCTTTCTTTCTCCTTGATTTGTAGATTGAATGATATAGATCCAAATCAGATAAACATATCTACTTCTATAAACTCTATATCAATTATCAACACTACTTTGAACTATCTATGTATACAAAAATGAACAAGCCGACCCTAAAGGAGACTAACCTTTTCTGTTAAGGATTTGAATGTGTTCTTATGAGATTTCTCTCCCACTCAAATACTCTTGAAATCTCAGTGTCTTGAGGTAACAAAACTTGAAGATCGAGAGGCTTTTTACTAAGAATGTTTGAGATCACTAGTTGAAGAGTTTGACAAGCATGAACTTCATCCATCTTCTGCAAATCTGTCAATTCCAAGGAATAATCTTTCCATGGCTGGTAGAACGTCCTGAAATCAAAGAGATTGGTGTATAACATAGCTAGCACCGTCAAGAGAATATAAAAGATCAGGCAAACTATATTTTCATTTCTACAGCAAGCAACTTTGCAGATCCCACTTGATAAACAACATTCTATAAATGTACTAGATTTAAAAAAAAAAATTTTAAAAAAAAGAATGCAGTCTTCCAGGATTTTACACAGGCAAATTCTTATTTGAAGCTGTGCAATGCCTTAAACGAAGCTGCTTATGTCCAAAATGCACCATATAACAGATGTAGTTTTGATCTAAATACGAATAAGAAGCTGAAAAGTAGATCTAAAGGGAAAAAATTAAAAATAAATTTCAAAACTGAATCTTCGATACTCTACCACAATAAAATTATATAAGTTAAAGGGAGGAAATGCCGTTTCTCTCTAATAGTTATCATGGTTCAAAGATTGGAAAAAGGTTGGGAGGACTGGAAGAGATTGTTGTTATTTCTTTCGAATACTTGTTATTGACTTAGCAGAGCACAAGTTAAATGTCTTTTTGTCTTTGCTTTTTTTCCCCTTCACTTTTCTTCCCAACAATCCTTGGCTCCTTGTGGCTAGCATAATTTTGTTTTGCAGAATATATATATATATATATATATATATATATATCTAAGACCAAATTCAAGTTACATCAATAAGACCAGGAATAAATTGGGTCTTCTTAAAAACATATATTAGGTAGAAAGGCCCCATTTGATAACTATTTGGTATTTTATTTTTTGAAAATTGTGTTTGTTTTCTTACAATTTCTTTTTTAAGAAAAATTCTTTCCAAAGAAAACGTTTGAATTCATAGCCATATTCTAAAAACAAAAGTAAGTTTTCAAAACTGCTTAATTTAAGTTTCATAATTTGCTTGGATTTTGAAGAAAATATCTCTAAGTAGATAATAAACCAAAAACCCCATAGGTGGAAGTAGTGTTTATGAGCTAAACTTTTAAAAACCAAAGAGTAAAAGCTAAGTCCCCATTTGAAAACACATTTGGTGTTTGGTTTTTGAAAATTAAGTTTGCAAATACTAGTTTAACATGTAGTTTTTATTTTTATTTTTATCCACTTTCTACCAAAGTTTTAAAAAATCAATCCAAGTTTCAAGAAAAAAAAGAAAAAAATAAAAGTAGTTTTTCAAAGCTTATATTTATTTTTGAAATTTGACTAAGAACTCAAAGAGAAAAGTGACAACTATAGTAAGAAAATTAAGAGAATACAAGCATAAATTTCAGAAAATTAAAAACAAAATTGTTATCAAATGAAACCTAAATAGTTCATCAAATGGATCTATATCTTTGGCATCTCTTGTTGGGATAAGTTGGAAAGACGTAAAATTAAAAGGGTATAGGATATGAATACCATCTCCATGCAGGATTTACTTCTTCAGGACAACGTATCTTTGACAAGTGTTGTGCCAAATCAGCTCCATGACTACGAAAGAGACCTGATTCATTACCAAAACTAGGTTATCAGACTAAATGTAAGACAACAAAGTAATGCAAAAATGCAATCGGAATGCTTTTAAATTGACTTAAAAATGCATTGTTCAGAATATTCCAGGGATAAATTAGATTAAAAACTGCTATCAATACAGACACCAATGTCATAACACGATCAATATCTCTATCAGTAGTTACCTTTTCTTGTTTCTTTTTGCAAAGTTATAATAATTATTTAACGAAATCTCAAAAATTACACAATACTTTTGGGAAGGACTTAAAAAGGTGGTAAGATCAATCTAAATGGGATTTGGACCATTTGGTTTCTGAATATCAAATGAATGGAGGTCTCGGCATTGGAGGTTGGTTTGAAGCAAAGGAATACAGCATTATTGGCTAAGTGGGGCTGGCGGTATATGCATGAAGAGGAGTCTCTTTGGTGTAGAGTTATTCAAACTATTCATCTGCTTTGTCAAAGAATGGGGAGCCCAAGCTAGAAGTCCTCAAAAACATAACCAGATGTCTCTTTTCATTACTAAAATGAATTTTTTGTTACTTGTAAAAAAAAATTAAAAAAGAAGAAGAATAAGTTGGTCATCACAGAGAAAGAATAGAAGAGATGAATGGCATTGAGCTCCTCTTACAGACGATGCACCAATTGGGGCTGAGACTAAAAGGTAGAGACACAAGGGACCAAAGGATTTGCTTCATTTCTTTGGGACCTACTTCTACAAGACTTTGTAGAATGCAACAAAAGCAAATCCCCTCCGTAAGAGTAGCAAAACAAAGTAAAGAATGAAAATTACCCTCTATCAAGCTTCCAACCGCAAGAAGAACAGCAAGGTCTTACAACTCAAAACCAACATAAAAAAATTCATTCTTCCAACTCCCTATCTTCGTTCTGAATAAAGGGAACACCCGTGACACTGCCAATCCCGTACCACCGTGAATCTCTTTCAGAGAAAATTCTAGGAAATCGCACCTTAAAGCAACCTTCTCTAGCTACTTTCCTCGGCTGTTTAACAATGCTTCCCTTCCCAATGGTTCTGTTTTTTTATCTTTGGGGTGGTATTTCTCATTCATGGAACTTCTTTTTTTTTTTGGAAGATTGCTTAAAAATGATGAGATTTTTGATTTTCAGCAGCTTCTTGGTTAGTTAGGAGGTAAGGAAATGTTTGATGCACCTGATTCTCCTTGTCTCGAACATTTGAGGAATTTTTCTGTGAAATCTTTAAGAAAGCATTTGACAGCTTCTTCTCCTATTTGTAAAGTGATCTTCTCAGCTTTATGGCAGTCCAAAGCTCCTGAATGAGTCAACATTCTTATTTGGGTAATGAGTAATGGATCGTTGAATTGTTCAAAGATTTTTCAAAGAAAGTTTCCTTTCCATTACCTATCACCTTCTATTTGCTCTCTTTGCATGAAGGATTGTGAAACCTTGCAACATTTATTCTTTGACTGTGTGTACTCAAGGCAATGTTGGTGGAAGCTACTCTCACTATTCAACATCCAATGTGTTTTCCTTAATTCATTTTAAGGAAAATATCTTCCATTCATTGCTTGGTCCAACTGTGGGATCAAAGTCCAAAGTTTTGTGGGTTAGTGCAGCAAAAGCCTTATTATTTGAGTTGTGGTTTAAGCACTAGCAGGAGGCTTTTCATAATGAGTCTTTTCCTTGGAATGCGAACAATTGATTTGGTTCAGCTCGCCTAAATGGCCACGTCATGGTGTTCTTTCTAAAGACTACACAGGATACTCTATTCAAGATATTTGTCTTAATTGGAATGCTTCGGTATTTTCCTTATAATTCACTCTTGTTTTAATATTCAAGTATTGTTTAATTTTCTAGTTTCCATTTTGGGTTCTTGTAATTTGGAGTGTTGGCATCTTTTCCTTATATTAAAAAAAAAAATTAAGACATTCACGTATACCTGCAGAAATGAGAACATCAAAAAGGAGGAGACAAAGGGCAGATATCACCACAGGGAGCACCATGAAACTACTCTGAAGATGTTGTTGAAGATAGAAAATATTTGCAGCTATGAGCTCCTCACAACCAAATTCTTGTAGACTACTGTCATCACGTGTACTTTTAACATGTTCTAATAAAGAGTAGAGAGTTTCGGCACTCAATCTTTCTGAAGTTGGAAGGTTCAAGCTCCCAAGTTTCAAGGAAACCTTTCCAAGAATTGCAGAAGCAGACAACCAACGTAAAAGTTTTGATGTCAAGGATTCGTCAAAATGCTCTTCCTCAGATTCACTCGTTAAACCCAAATGAGATTCTTTGGCTATTATTCTAGAATCAAACTCTAAAGCGGTGGAAACTGCCCATGACAGAAAATCTGAGCACCTCTTTGGATCCTGCAAGAAATCAAAGAATCGTATATTAACCTTTTATACTCTTTGGGGGCCTATCAGAAGGATCATGAGCATATCGATAGTATATATTAATTAAAGAATGATATGGCTTAAGTCCATCAGACTCATTGTGAAAGAAAAGTACAACCTCCTCACTAAGTTTCAACTTACTTCACCAAGCAAAACTAATACAAGTTCAAGAGTGGAAAAAATGGAAAAGCACATTAAACCATTTTTCAAAATGCAAGCATACAAAGCAATGCCTAGATCTTTTTTTTCAGAGAGAGAGAGATACCATGCGTAGAAGTGATATTTGTGGCATGTTCATGAGTATCATTTTGAGTCCGCTAGCTGAAGTTGAACCCTGTCTTGTATAATCTAATTTGTGAACAGCCTGATAAATGTGAAACAGGCCCTCGATGGAAAACGTATAATGGGGCTGGAAAATTTTTCTCTTCTGTGATATTCTGAGCACAGATGTTATTATCTGCAAAATTTGATTAACAAGTGCTCCTATTAGCAGAAATTGCTCACCGCCAAGTAGGATTTTGAAAATATTAGATGAAAATTCCATTAGCTGCTCGAGGGCATCTTTTTGCAACCACTCACAGATGTTTCTGAATGAAATGACATCATTGACAACCTGAATCCAGAAACTTTGATGAGAAAAGGAGGTATTGATTTAAATTTATTTATTTGATCGAGGGAAAAGATGGCACTCAATTAATTGCAACCTACCTCTTTGAGTTTTAATGGAGAGCATGAATTCAGTTTCAGGTATAAAATCCATAATTACAGACAAGTGCACAACCCAAACGGTTAAAGTAATGAAAAAAATTAAGCGCTAGTGTAGTGAAGCTATTAACCATGAATGAAAAATAATCGCTACCTCCAGTACCAAGATCAGCTGCTTTGAAAAAATGGATTTCTGATCTTCAGTAAGTCTCGTGCTAGAGGCTGAAATGATAGAGCATAACCATGAAAATAGGCCATTCTCCACCAAATAAAATGCCATCCTTTGCAACTTAACAGACTTCTTCATTACCTAGAATGTAAATAAGGCAGAAGACATTAAAATCTCTTTCATAAAGGCCCAAAAGTAAAAGAAAACTGAAAAGAAGATACACGGGGAGAAAAAAAAAGGAAAAACTAGAAAATACTATGTGAAACCGACTACAATGACAGTATATCCCACCCCCTCCCCCCCCCCTCCCAATCCATATTGAGAGAGAGAGAAAGAGAGATTCTAATCTTTGGGGCGTTCTTGAAAGGATGTTAATGTAAGTTGAATAAAGAGTTCTTTCAAATAAGATCTATGCCAAAATAGTAAAGAGCCAAATAGCATTTATCCAAAGAATAGATCTGAATTCAACAAAAGGATCTTTTGCTCGTTCTGAAAAGATGTTAATATAAGTTGAATAAAAGCTCTTCTATACTTGTCTGGGCAACGAATTACAATCCAAAATAGTAATGAGCCTAGGTAAAAGAGCTGTAATATATAAATCTCATACAAACATGTGATCCACTAATTCCTCCTCTCTTACATTGTTTGCCTAGCTGAGGGAAAGGACCGTGGTGGGGAACATGGGGTGTCCTTTCTGGATCTTATCAGCAGTGTCATGCCAATGCAGTGTGAAAGAGCATCAATAGGAAAACTTAACCTTTTCACAGTATATGTCCTTTCCAGTTGCCATGCAAACACTTTTTTTTTTTAACTGAGAAACAGGGTAAGTGATCTCCTTGATACAATGAAATCACAAAGATGCAAGGAATATCATGTAGATTACATAAGGCAATTCCATTGAGACATAAGAGAAGCAAGACTGTAATCTCAAGTCATGTACAAGACTCAGAAGAAACATCTCCTTTTTCCATCAACCAAAACCCATTCTCCACCTCTATGTCACTTAGGTTTCTTCTTGGCTTAAAGTCCCAAGCTCCAGAGTTTCTTAGTTCATATCAAATATCCTTCCGTGTCTAAAGTTTATTATTGTCGATGTTGCAAGCCATGGGAAAGTCATGTTAAATTTGGGGAATTGTATAATTATTTTATTATTCCTGTTTCTCCTTTGGAGGTCTTGTATCTTTTAGCATTAGTCTCTTTCCATTTAACAATGAAAAGTGTTTGTTTCCTTTCAAAAAGAAATACACACACACATATATATATAATTATTACGAGAAGACATTTATCTTCTACCTCAGCCACAAAGGAAACTTTGTCTCAGTTATTGAACTTTTGAGATTTAGCATAGACTTACAAGAGCAACCTCAGTCTCCCTGTCCACTGCTAACCAAAAATTGACCTCCTCTTACCACTGGACCACAAAGCCTTGTTTTAAAGGAGGAATCTGGCCTCCAATGCACTATTTCTAATCTTTGTGATACCTACAGTGACCTACTTTGGTTGAGAGAGAATAGATTTTCCAATTTAGAAGGTGGAAATCATGTCCCATTTTTGCCATCCCATAAGAAACTTCACAAGACTTTTTCCATCTCTTTTGCCACTATAAATGGATCCCAAAAAAATCACGATCTTTGTTTTGCTGCTTTTAATTGTTTCCTTCATTAACTGTTCTTTTAATTATTCTTTTATTCATTGTTTATAAATAATCATTAATTACTGTTTAAGGATAACTTGTTTAATATGTATTATATTGTTAAATCGACATATAGAAGCAACCAAGGAACTCCTTTGTTTTTCTCTATTTAACCCTCAGAACGAGCAAATATTGTGAAGAATACTTATCCGTAGGGGATGCAATTGGATAAATATTTAACTGAAATAACAAACTCCAAATCATAAAGATGAAATGAGAGTAACATCACTGACCATAACTTCAATGGGATTTGGGGACAAAATGACAAGAATCTATTGGTTCAAGTTTATTATTTGGCACACCCAGTAATGAAAAATACACAGAACACATGAATGATGCCATGACCTTGATTTACCTGAAGGATAAGCTGCTTAGACTCATAATCTGAAAGAGAGGAAACATAAAAACTCTGCAGATCCTCGTGAATTGAGTTCTTGATATATAACCGGGCATCATCATCAACATTAATCCCCACATAGACTAGGCGCAACATCCATAACCTTTCAGATTTGAAGTTCACGGAGCTGCTCCAGAGAAAGTTCTTAAACAGAGGAATGGACTGCAATTGCCAACAGGATAAAGAAATTTGGGCTTCAGACGTGAATTATAAAGGCTAATGTATGCCAGAAATTTGGAATTTGCAAAGAAAATTTAACTGCAACAGTGAAGATTTTGAAATAATGAACTTGACCCAAAAACTTCTTTTTTCCTCACGTTCATTCCATCCTATTACATATTCATGTCAAAAAACATAAGACATACATTGGTCACAAAAATTTACCTTCCTATTCATCCTGGTAGATCGCACCAAAAATTTACTTATTGCTGCATAATGATGATGGGATGGTTCCAACAAAATAAAGGATGCCTCTGCAGCAAAAAGAGCAATAATGGAAGGAATTCTCTGCCATGGCTCTTCAATGCCATTTTGCACATATGTTAAGAGGAGCCGAAGTCTCATGGTACCCTTTCTCCTCTTACAATTCTGCAAAGAAAAGGTTTTGGCTTGGCTGTAAAAGAGTTGGAGGAAAAACTCATACACTTTAAAGGGGAAAAAGAAAGTGAAATCCAGTGGTGCAATAATCTTTTTCAACTTGGTTTGGGTAGACTTAGACATCATCCTTTCCACCTTCCTTGCAATTAAGGGAAGTTTGTTTCTTTGGCCAAAAAAAACAGACACTATTAACAACCAACCATAAACCTAACAAGTGTATCTAGTGTCTCAATATCAACCATGACACAAACTGATTAAATATATTTACATCTCGCCCTTTGAGCCAAGTGAAGCACACAATCAAAAGCTGTTCCACATACGGTATTCCATTAACGAAAAATACTGTATAACTAAATTCCAAAGTGAGCACTTTTCTAAAGCAAGGAAACAATTACATGAGCCATAGAAATACAAAGCAGCATACACCTTATTCCAGCTAAACTCAACTCTACTTTTATGCACCTAAATGTGCTTTTATTGCTTTCGCATATTTCCTCACTTTTTTTATCTGAGTTCTAATACGCATTCCATTACTGAATTCTTTTAAAAGTGATAAACATGTGTTTTAGAATAAATGCACTGTAACAGATTTCACGCATCAAGATAGGAGTGTCACCAAAACACTAAACATTCTTTATAGCATTCTTTACAGGCATGGCTAGCACGCTAAATCAACCAGAAACCATAATTAAGAAGAATATTAGGATTACCTCCACCACGTCCTTTAGTGCCCCAAGCGTTTCATAGCCTAATTTTCTTAATCTGTCATTAGCTGAAGACAAACTAACAAATGCAATTGCAAGCAAACCCAAATTAGCAAACTCCAAAGCTTCGATGTATCCCATTGACAGAGCATGAACCGAAAACCGCAAGACATAAACTGGATCATATTGTTCTGGTTCAGTACCATGAAAATGTCCCTGCATCAGTGCAGTAGAGTATTCATTTGGGAAATAAAAGTATAAACAAATTGGAAAAAGAAGCCCTTTGATGTGTGTCAATACATGATATTAAAATTATAGTTTACCTTAAAGAGATCATCTAGATCCTTTAATCGATACTTCTTCAAGTGTGATTCTTCATCCAATTCAGTTCTATCATAAGGAAACCATAGCACTGTGGACACACATATTCTGGGATCAACAGGAAAATTTTCTCTAAATTGATTTCTATGACGTTCTTTGAGAGCTTCAGCATCATTGCTGATATTTGAGGAAGGTTCCTGCTCTAGAAGCCGTTCTTTTGAAACGCCCAATACAGCATTTCCCCATAAAAAGTCCATTTGAACTAGATTTTTTGCATCTGATCCAACTATAGTTTCAATGTCATTTAATGTCATTAAGATAGTAGAGTCAGTTTCACTGATAGTGGCACCATAAGAAGACAGAAGCAGTAAATGCAGTTCTCTGAAATTTATGGTATCATCTTTTCCACAACCACCATGACGTACCTTCATTAGCACAAGTATGTGGACCAACTTAACAATTACCAACCGTTTCAAGTCTGTCCGAGTGGCTTTTGAATCTTGCTTGAAATTTGTTTCCTGTTGACTACTTGATGGTATAACAAGTGATCTTAGTATGCTGGACATTGGCCTCAAAAAAGTTTCAATGGAATGAGATGGTTTTGGAGCTGAATGGATAGTGGAAGCAAACTGGGAGTGCGCAAGCAGCAGCTGCAAATATACATCTTCTGCAAACTTGCCATCAGACAACAAATTTAGAATGCTGTAAAGAATGTTTAATGTTGTTGGATCCTCAAACCTATACAAGAGGGAAAATCTCATCAATTGCTCTAGAAAGGGGATGGATAGTAATTTGACGAGCTTATCATGCATTTCTGTGCTTAATTCAAGAATATTGTTCAGTAAGAAAAGCTCCAAGTATCTGAATAATCTTGAGCTTTCCATTTCTTTTTCATAAATATCAGAGATAAAGGCAAATCTTTTCACAATCCACTGCCAGATGCCCACCAAAATATTCAAGTACTGCAACCTTGAGGATTCTACTTTATTTGACCTTCTTGCTGAAGAATATTCTGTAGACACATCTTCTCCTGGCAAAGATTGAATGCTGCAGCCTTCTGGAAACAACAACACCCTACAAAATGATATCTTTGCAACAACCTTGCTGAGAAAATTGAATACCTGCCTAGGTGGATAAGAGTCAAGTTCATCAACCTCAAATCCTAAAACTTCGTCAGTTGAGCAAGAAGCTGGAAAAATGTAATTAAATATTTTCAATCGCATCTTCACTGTCACAAGATCTCCATTAAGTGCAAAGCAGTGCCTTAGCATACTCACTGCTTTTCCAAGAAGACTATTATTAACAAGATCAAGAAATTCTTGAGTAGATGATGGAACTAAATCACCAAATTCTTCGTCAAAAATACTTTTAGTCACAAAGATCTTCCATTTCCGAAAAAGAATTCTTGAATATACTGAAGATACGATTTTGAAATTATACCAGCATTTCTTTCCAAACTTCACAACAACTGAATTCAAGTATGTCAAAGAAGTGGGCAGAAGCATCAAAAATTTGTCTTCCATCTCAGTGTCCATGTGACAAGAATGCTTGTTCATAACATCCACAATGAAGTTCCCAAAGGTTGATAAATGCAAGGAGCTAACCTCAGTAAGAATAAACAACAATTTAGCTTTTTCCTTATTTGTCCCATCGATGCAATAAGAAATCAACTCACTAGGCACGTTCATTATAAATCTGAACATTACTAAATTTATTTGATCAAAATATTCATATAGCATGGATTTCTTAGCACAAATAGCCTTAACCACTTCAAGCAAGCATGTATCTGCAAACTCTGACTTGTAGTGCATTGCAAAGATATTTGTCTTGGTGTAAATTTCATCAATGATGTTACATACATCCTTCTCGTCCATTTTCCTGAGTAAGTTGTATGGAAATCTTCTAGATAATGGTAGCTGCAAATAGCCTGTGACATCTTTAAAAGCAATGACAGCAATGCCAAATCCAAATGATAGACCATGAATCTGGGTCGTCTCATATTTCTGTACCACCAAGCCATTGATGTTTACTCTCTTGAATATCCAAATCACTAATTCAAGAAGATCAAAAGGAGATATAAAATGATTTAAAGCATGTAAAGCAAAAAACAGGTGTAGAAGTGGTATTGGGTTCATTGTCTCAATAAAGATATCAAATCGGTCCCTGAACTCAGAAAATAGCCTTTGTATGAGAACATTAAAAGTCCCCACTACCTCTCTGAATGTTGAATCTTGATCATCGCATGAGGTTATAAGATACTCACAAAAAGTGGTCAATAAGTTGACAATGTGATGATCTAATGTATTAACATTCTTCTGGGACAAATGAACCAAAGATTCCAAATTTAAATCAATGGCATCATTCATCAAGTCCCCAGGACAGTTTAGGGGGCTGGACAAGGATGATATTACAGCAGGATGAGAGCATATGGTTTCTGCAACATCTTGAACTGCTAGCCTTAACAGAGGGCCCTTGTAATCCCCACCAGTCCCAGAATGAGTTCTTGAAGCTAGCAACTTAGCTAAGATGTTCTGAAGAAGTACAATGCAAATTTGGGAGAGCTGCTCAAGTTCAACTAAAGGCTTACATCTATAAGAGATCCGTATCTGATACATCCAAAATAGGACAAGTCGTAAATACGACAATAGAAGGTGATCAATTGTCAACTCACTTAGTTTTAGCAGAAGGTAATCTTGTATCTTTGGAAGTACAAGAGAATTGGAACCATGAGTGCACATAATTGCAGGAAATAATACATGAAATGGCGCTCTCTTCAATAAGGTAGAAAACCCAGAGGAGGATGCTTCAATTTTATCAGACTCCATGCAACAAATTTTTTCTTCATCATTCATTAAATGACAGTGATCAGGAAAAACATCTTCGGTATGCATAGCAGACAGTCTGCGGGAGAAGAGTAATAGATTTTTCAATGGTCTCCACTCACAGTTTGAACTTCCAGATTTCACATCCAACGGACCATGGTCGTCAAATATCTTAGCCAAGATGGATTCAATCACTGAAGCCAGTAGTAGAGCATCAACCTATGATAAATAAATTCGTATAAAGTTGATGTCAGATTTTTAAACCACCTCACTACTAGAAAACCTCGTAACAAATCATGTGCACCTGAGTCTGCAGGAGATACTTTAGGGTACTCCTCACATAATTAGATATAGCAGCCTTCTCAAGCTGAGTGAAGGTTACAGAGTCAGAGCTGAGCAACCTTAAACACTTCTGCAGAACACATATGATGATTGGGCTGAAATTAGGTGAGACATCTGCAAAAAGAACAATAAAATGACAGATGGAAAGTGTATGCTTCATTCATTTGGTGCACAATGGATACAAAATATATGCAAGAGTACGTATATTTCTCTGGAATCAAAAACTAAAACTGGGAAACAGAATTAGCAGAACAAATTGCATTCCAAATAAAGATCATTTCAAATTGTAAGAAAAACTGGAAAAAAAATTGGTAACATTAATGTTATCTTTTAATGGCAAGCGTCTCAACAATTGGTTTATCAAGTTAATCTAGTAACTACACGATTAAGGAAAACAAAGCAGACTTCAGCATATTATCATTCTGAAGTTATTTTATTGGAGTTTATATATTTTCTTTATAAGTAACAAATGAAAAGCTATTAAAATGCTTGACTGACTCAGGAGACAAGAATAATCACACCATAAGATTCACATAAGATTCACAATAGGCAAAAAAATAAAAGCATAGACCAAAAGATTCCCTTCTGAATCCAATAGAAATATCTGAACTCTGACTAAATTAAACAGGTATATTATATCTATAACAACTCTACTTGCATCAATGGACAGGATGGTACCACCCATCAGGGGACAAAGTTTGAGCAAACAACTTACAAATTACCTTTGGCATCTTTTAACTGGTTGGTGTAACTCTTCACGATACCCCAATATTTGAATAAGTTATTTCCCACCGTGGAAATGGCATCACATAAGAATGAAATTACTGTATAAATTAAATCATCTGAACTCTCTATCCCAAGTTCCATAAAAGATGTTCCTCGATCATAGTTCGATAAATATAAGAACCATGATCCAACTTCATAAACATTTTGGTCAAGTGCACCAGTACTTAGAATAGAAGCTTGGGCCAGATAATATGCCTTATTCGTTATGTCGCTGTCCGGTGAACGTATGAACAAGGTAATAAACGGCTGCAAATGCTTGTACATCCCTGGTGGAGTTCTAAAGTGCGTTGAACTCATTGATGATGATGGAATATATTCGATCAGCAATGATAACAAAGAATGCTGCAGAATAGTGGGCAATAATAAAGGATTTCCAAGAAGATTGATGAAAAATTCAAATGACCCCTCCAAAGTATGTGGCAATCTTCGCTGCAAAAAAATAAGTTTCAAATAAAAAATCATGTGAGATGATAAGCACAAGCAGTGCCATACAAGAGTTTCAAGAATGAGTAATAGCATTTCATATAATACATTACTAGTATATTAATCCCCGAAAGGGTAGCATTATCCTCTTTATAAATATCTGATTTCTGAATATAAGACATCGCATAGTATGCATATTCATATTGATGGCCATGAGCTCAAAGATGACATTGCATGTATAAATGGTGTATCTACTATCAACTATCCCCAAAAATGGAAGCATAATCCTTTTTATAAATGTCTGAATACAAAAGCGTTTATCAACTGTTTGAGTTGATAACTATAGTTGACCATCTATGAAGTCAGCTTTGATTCAAAACATAAAGATTGTTATCATCATACATGATCCAAGTTCAGCAATTAAACTGAATAAATGACTAAGAAATTCAAAATTAATTCCAAAAATTTTAGGATAACCATTTAATTACAAGGCCTCTGCCAAAGAAGTACCTTAATGCTACCATTATATTATTTATTTCCTAATTTCACATAAATATTAAAAACAAAAAACAAAAAACAGAAAGTAGTATCATGTCACAATATTCTCTTAAATTAGACTTACGTAATAGATTGTAAGACCATCCAATAGCTTTGAAAGGAAGTACATCTCTGCATCCTTCACTTCAACCAGAGTAGACAATGGATCCAAATCCCATAGTTCAGCCAAAGAAATCATGAGCTCCATTTCCTTTTTGGATGTCTCTACCATATAATTATCCCCCATTTTTTCATCGATATTTGGATCTGACACAACTCCAATAACAACAACATCAGTATCATGATCTGGTGAAGTTGTTTTTAATTTTTTAACACCATTGAAGCTACGTTCCAGACCAGCAGTCCTTTTCAAATTAACTCCTTGAACTCTAGATTGGCTACCCAATGAAGAAAGCAGAGTAAGCAGCACTTGTGGATCAGGGAGCAAAGTTTGAACTTCATTCTGCAATTCCTGCTTGAGAGACAACCAATACAACATCTTTTTCGCATTGATGGATGATGCTTTGATTAAAACACCAAACAAAGAATCAACCAACTTCAATGCTTCAAGTAGAAGTCGTAGAGTTCCATGCTTTACAAGAATATTCAAGTGAAGCAAACCTCTGTTGATTACTGATCGACTAAATGGTCGAGAAGAGAGGCACCTCACAATGCTTTTTAAATAAGTATTGTCGAATGAAGTAGTATCATCAGATTGAGAAACAATAGATTCGATAGACAAACCACTGCTCACAGAAGAAACCAACTTAACTATCAAAGAAACCACAGAAAACCTGCAATTGGAACAGTTACCATTAGATATATAAGATATAGTATGAAGTAAACACTGTAAACAAGATCACTACGTGAGATATACAAGATATAGTATGTAGTAAACACTACAAAAAATATCGTAAGTCACATAGTTGCAAAAAGAAATCTGACCAGGTAGGTGATAAAAAGTCTTCAAGGTTGTAAGGAAATTCCTCCAAGTATGTTGAACAGAAAGCTGGCTGCCCCCTAATAATTGCCAAGAGCAAGTCTCTATGATAAATAACTCCAGTTGCTTTTAACTTCTTCATGAGGTCAATTAAACGCTTTGGATTACCTTTTAAAGGATTTGGGCCTCTTTCCAGATTTGGCATCAACCCATTACAAGGGTCAGTACAAACCATAGTTAAAACCTGGTACGCCGTCTCTGCAGCAAGACCACCATCCTCTCTTCCACATATGGTGGCCAATTGTTCCAAAGTAACACTTCCAAAGAGCACACTTCGAAGACCTGGAGGTACCAGTGACTCATCAACAAGGACTCTGTCCCTCAATGTTGATAAAACATAAGTAATAGTCTCATCATCATCATTTGCAAGCCCACGAAGCACGCCAGAATACATTTCCCTTTGCTGCAAGACCCATCTCAACAATTCAGGCTTCCCCACTTCCAAAAATGACATAGCAAAGCCAATAAACAACTTTCTTGACGAATGCTTTGATCCTTTCTGATTTGGCTTTTGTCTAAACTCTGTCAACTTGGAAAATGCACGAAGCTTAAAATCAAAGTTCTTTGCAACTTGAGAAGCCAAACGTGAACCACGCCTAACAATTGAAGACATCAACAATAGAGCTGCATTTTTGCGTTTTACCTCTTGGGAGCCAAATTCACTATTTATGTCTCCCAAGCATTCTTCGACAAGTGATCGAGCTAACATGTCAAGAACACGACTAGTTGATAATCTATCCAAGTCATTAAGACGGTAAATTCCATCAGGGTGACTCAAAATGGCAGAAATTAATGAAAATATATATGGCATTCCAGGCTTCCCCCGTTGAAGCTTCCAAGCATCTAAAAGTTCCGAACACTTGGGGGAAGTCTTTGCATATAAATTGAGCAGCTTACATCCATTCTCCCCTTTTAATAACTTTATGAACTCTTTTGTAGCATCCGAGCATATCTTAATCTCAAAAGAGTTGATTTTATATAGTAACTCTTTGAGTTTAGCTTCAAGGTTTGCATTTATTGCATCCATAAGACCCAAATTTGAATGAGTGTTCCTGGAAGAAAATTGAAAACGACTAATATCTCACGCACAACACATCATATTGAAGTACATATAGAAAGGAGGCTACGGCTGCACGAGCGGAAGAAAGAAAACGGCGACGACGGCAAGAGTGGAAAGAAGACGGCGGCGGCGGGAGCTCTGAACGGGAGAGAGCCGTCGGCGCCACTGAGCTGCTGAAACGGAGGAGGCGAAGGCGTGGAGAGGAGTCGTTGGAGCACGTGAGAGTGAACAAAACATAGTTATTTTTAGGGTTTTCCTTTCGTTTTTTCTTTTTCCTTTTTCTTCTAAATTATAGAAAAATACCTCTAAATTTTAGACTTTGTCTCGAAAATACTCAACTTTCAAAAAATCTAAATTTTAGACTTTGTCTCGAAAATACTCAACTTTCAAAAAATTTAAAAGTGTCGTTAAACTTTTGGAAAAAAAAATAGAAGTATATCTTTACTGTTAGTTTTAAATATATATATATAGTTAAAAATTTGTTTCAAAAATAATCTTAAATTTAAAAAATAAAAAAAATATTGTTACTATTAGTATATGAACACAAATTGTTAATCTCTTATAAAAAATATATTTGACTTTCCAAACATTGAATTAGTAACTTTAACACATGTTTGGAAGTGTTTTTAAAATGATTAAAATCACTATGAAACATTAAATTTTTATGTTATGAAAGTTGTATTTAAAAGTGTAAAATTAAATATTAAGATAATTTCAGGTGATAGCGTATTTCAAAGTGATTTTAAACATGTCAAAAGTAATTTTGACAATTTCAAAATCATCCAAACATGCACTTTTAGTCTTGAAAAAAATAAAAATAAAAATACTTCTATCTTAATATAGTAATTTCTTGAGTTAAAAAGTAATCAATTCTTTAAAAAAAATAAAAATTATATAGATATTCTCTTTTCTTTCTAACACTTTTATTTTTTCTCTCATTTGTCCAATTCTTATACCAGTTTTCTCGCAACAAAATGAAAACCAAAACTTCAAATTAAAGCTTAAAATCTCATAAAATTCCAAACCCAAAATCTTTCCTCACAACTTACAAAAAATGATAAAAAAAAGTCAAGCACAAGCTCAACTAATTCTAATGTATAACCTTGTTAAAACATATAAATTCTAAGGTTGTTTAATGCTTCTGTTATTCATTTTCTTTTTGTTATAGTTTATATACCATAGCCGAAAGAGAAAATATTTTTCATGAGATAAATAAATGTGAAACAGTTAACAAGAAGAAAAGTAAGAGATGAGGGGAAAAAAAGAGAAAATAGATAAATGTTACATCAAAGATTGAAGTAATGGATAAAGAAGAAATGGAAGGAGGTAATGGGGATTGGGTAGATAAATAGTAAAATCATTTTTAACCTTTTTTTAAATAAGGGTGCTTATGTAATTTTATAAAAGTATTGAGGTATTTTTGCAACTAAGTAATAACGATTTCTATTCATATTTTTTTTTTTTTCAAGTTTAAGGGTTTTGTTTAAAAAAAAAAGTATTTTTTAAATTTTTGAAAATTCAAGGGTATTGACAAGGGTATTTACTAAATAAAACATTAACAGTTTTCATTCAAAACCAATGATACGGGTATATTTGAACACTTTTTGAAAGTTTGAGAATATTTTTGAAATATTTGAAAGTTTTGAGGTATTTTCAACACAAAGTGCAAAGTTTAGAGGTATTTTTTATATATATAATTTAGCCTTTTTTTACTTTTTACAATTATGTAGTTTAACCGGTGTATCTTTTTAGTTTATAAATTTTCAAGTATTGTTGTATTTTTATAATTTTAAAATTTAAATTTAATAGGTTCTAAAGTACAAGTGATCATGGAGGAGAGAAAGTAGAAGAATGTGAATTCTTATTCTCATATCCGCCCTGATTTAATGTAAATTTCTCATTTAGATTTGCGGGAATCGAGATGGGGATTCTTGAAAAAACATTTGCAAGGATTAACTTTGTGCAAAAGATTATTTTAAAAAAACAATAATTTCAACTAAATATGAAGCGTTTAAAATTAGTAATTTCTAATATAATTTTAAGTTTTCTACCCTAATAACTTAAGTCAAACTACAAGAATGACTTAAATCCATTATTTTGTTACATGAATGGCTCAATAGGTTATAATATTACATAAAAATTTATAATACCCCTATTAATCTCTAGCCTTTTATTAAAAAAAAAAATTGAAAAGACATGGATGTGAAAATATATAAACACATACGGAAAATTATCTTAAATGACAAAACTATCGAAAATTCGAGATATTTGTTTAGAGAAAATTTAGGTTAGTCTATTGTGCAATACACCAAATTAAAAGTTGCTACGTGGGAATTTGTTTTTTTTTTATTATTAAAAAATATATTTTTTATGTGTGCATCATGTAGGGGAAGGAAGAGCATGAATTTAGGTGCATCCTAGTTATACTTAAGTATTACTCTTCTATTAAAAAACTTGAATACAGTTATGCTGCACCCATCTATTGTGACTTAATGCACCCAATTAAAAGTTGTCATGTGGCAATTTTTTTTTCTAAAAAAAAATTATTTATGTAGGGAGCATGGACTTACATATAGCCAGATTGCAACTAAGTAGTGTTCTTCTATAGAAAAAAACTTGGGTGCAATGGGGTTGCTCTCATCTATTGTGCAGCTCCTACTGCACCAAATTAAAAGTTGTTATGTGATAATTTATTATTTTTTTTAATATTAAAAAATTATTCTTTTCATGTGTTCAATAAAAAGGGAACATGGATTTAGGTGCATCCTTAAGTATTGATTTTTGATAGAAGAAGACCTAAGGTGCGGGAGGAAAACACCATGTACTCTAAAACAAGAGAAAAAATACAACATATACTATCTACTTACTTTCTTTTTCTACCACAATAATAAAACAAAAGATTATATTTTTTTTCTACCGCAGAAGATCATATAATTGAATATACTTCTTTAAGGGAGGATATACTCACGCTCTCTTTGCTTTTCAAGGCATATGGTCTATACTAAAAAGAACAACATGATCAAACCCCCGTGTGTTGGGGAGAAGGTTGAAGCAAACGGTTGATTCTGTGATACTTTGACATATCATAATCGTTGTCATGAAACTCAAGCCCGGTAGTATTTGATGGTGTAGTAAAACATCCCACCATTACCTCCAACCATCCATCCTCCCGCCTTCGAATATGTTCTCAGGATGATTTAAAACATATTCATTAATAGAAACTTCACAAAGTGAATTGGAAGCTAGAAATATTAGTAGAAAAATAGTACCTAGGTTATGGTTACAATGAAGTAAGGAATCTTGGTATAGAATTCTGTTGGCTTGTTATTTTAGATGTGGGTGTGATCATTTTGTTACAAAGTATGCGTCAAGATTTACTCAAATATGTTCATTAATCAGCAAGTTTTCCTTTAAAAATCCAAGTATAAGCTCCTATAGGTATCCTGGCGAGTCCAGGGTCGAACATAAGGATTTGTAATAAATTAGACGTTGAAACTAAATAAATGATCTATGTGGTGACTATACAAGTATTATGTTCAAGAAGGAATTTTCTGTATCTAATTTTATACATAAATAATAAATGAATTTTTCTACAATTAACATGGTGAGGTGGTCGCGGAAAATGTTAGTCAAATGTCTTTTACAATCAAGTACCATGCATTGAAGATGATGATGAAACCATGAAATATAAGAAAGTTAAAGCAGCCGCTAGTTGTTGCTTAAGCATATCTAAGTGTATCTACATGCTTACAAACTCTGGATTTGAGAATCCATCTTTTCATATTTCGCCGCCACATTATTCTTATTTCTAAGATGCTTGGTAAGTCTGTTTTGACAAAAGATGAACTTCATCTCTGAAGCTCATCTCGTTTTGATAAATGCTATAGGTTAACTATTCACTCTCTCAAGCTAGACAGTCATGCGTATTTAAACTTGTTTGTTCGACAAATCTATGCAACCTAATGATATGCATTAATCAAGATGTAAACATACTTAATATTGCTTAAGAAAAACTAACTTCTGACATTTAACTCATTTAACATACAACAAACATGGTGGAAAGTATTAAATATGGAAATAAGTGGAAGATAATTGTCAATCAAATTTATATTAGGTAAATAAACCATTATCTCGAATGTCATTAACAAAGCATAAGTAAGAAAGAACAGAAATGGAAGACGTCAAGCCGCTATTGGCAATGTCTTGCTTCATGGAGGCTTGAGATGGTTACTATCTGATACATAAATGACATAGGATGAAGGTTTTTATTCTCTTGGAGATGACTTTGAAAATTTTCAAAATCCTTCCACAAAAGAGCTTGAAATGGAGGCTGGTTATGGTGAGGGAGTATTTGTGTAGAGCTTTCGCCTCTTAAACTTGTTTCTCTCTATTTTTGGATTTCGAAGCTTTGGGCTATCTATAGGTGTCAAAAAGGTAAAGTCATGATAATCTGACATCTTTACATTAAATTTCATGCCCTACTACGCAGACTTTTCTCATTGTCAGCCCATTGGTTCTGCCTAAAGTGTGATCCATTTGCATATTGGCATGACAGCTACCGCTCAGGCGTCTGTATTTGCTTTTTCTTCTCAAAGCATGGTCTTGACGCATGAGTTTTCACTTCTTTAGTTATCGCAACAACTTCTTCTCTGGTACTTGGGTTATTTGAGCTTCCTTTCTACTTAATCCTGCATTAAAAACAAAAAAACTCATATTTTCTCAGGTATATTTTCTTGTAAATGATGCCAACGCATGACGACACATATTACACAATTTAACTACCAAAATCATGCATTTAGTCCTAAAATTACTCTAATTATTCCAAATAATGAATATAACAACTTGTATTTCTAGAAGTTATCAAATTCATAGTTATACTTACGGTTCAAGAAACAAAAATAATCGCACCATAAGATTCACAATTGGGAAAAAATAATAATAGCATGGACCAAAGGGTAGGGAATGCAGATTACTCCAATATCAATCTTTTCTTTTATTTGCAGCTTACAAGAAACACTAAAAAGAAGAAATGAGGAAGAAGATATATGTGAAGGATGGCAATGCGCTTGTAACTTCTGCATTTATAAGCATATATAAGTCTCTTGAAATCAAAATACCTCAGCCAAAGCTTAATTGCATTCCTTATCCAGACTTAAGTGCAAGATGAAGGTTTATGGCCCCAATGAGCATGAATAAGACCCATCTTCTCGATTACACTTGAATAATAGGTGAAATGCACTAAAAGTGTTTTATGATGCTGGGGTGTTTGTTAGTTTTCATACATTAAATGTATCATTTGATGCCTATTTCACGTTGTTTTGTAGAAACCGAGTAATTAAATGAAATTGGAAGTAATTTGAAGAATAATCGAAGAAAATAGACATAGGAATGTTAAAATGGCATGAAGAAAGATAAAATGAACTGAAAAAGTTGTTGCAACGCTAAAAAATAACATTGCTCAAGGCTGGAGACCTAAAAGTGTCAAAGACAAAAGCATCACAACGCTTTGAAGATAGGTTCGTGTGTAGTGCACGACACTATCATATGTCCAACTTATATATCTTGTGTTTTTGCTAGGTTTTGAGGCATCAAGTTTTTGGGATTTTGAAGCTGAGAGAGATAGGTCAAAGCATACTGTAAAGAGCTTTTAGAGCTAAAGATGATTGAAGGGAATTGGAGGTTGGATTCTACCTTGGAGACGGAGTCGGGTCCCTAGATAATGTCTTTTATCCTTTCACAGTCTTTAATTGCTCCTTTTAGGTTAGTTTTATGAACATGGTTTTGTCTATGAAGGCTATGTTTGACTTCACCCTCCCCTTCCATTCTATGATTTGATCAGTCATTGTTTATTTATAAATTTTATTGTGGATCTTAGATTTCAATCACCATTGATTACCTTTGAGCACATTTGTTTTTATTGCTATTGAATGTTTGTACATCATTTGATTGATTTCATGGTTTATTGTCTTGCTCTTGCAAGGAAATTTTATGGTAGATCGTATGTGCTAAATTGACGTTTTAATATACTGGCGTAGAGATTTCGAGATACTTAGACAACAAATTTTAGATATCCTTTTAAATCATGAGTTTCTAAGATTCCCATGTTGAGGTCCTTCATTTTTAATTTATTTAATTCTCTTTGTTTCACACACACATGAATCCCATGCATACAAATCACCATACACACAATGTAGTCATTGTTGTAAAATACTTGAAGACTAATAATAGTGTTATTGGTATAATACATAACCTTAAGACATTCAATACACATGTTATGCAAAACAAATATGGGGTCATTTTGGTTAGAGCAAATATGTACATGAATCATAGGGTCATTTGGTTGGAGCAGATATTTGTTTGGCATGCATCCAAAATTTAAATTTTAAATTTTAAAATTTAGGATTGAATTAAATAAATATAAAAACGATTCAAAACACAATATTTTATGTTATAAACTCAATTAATAATATTTTATAGTCAACATAATATTTATTGGTTAGATACGACTATGATGAAATATCATGCCAATTACCATTGAACTAAGCTCACTTTGACATGTTTTTGAGTATTTATGATTTTATATATTTGAAGATTTTCAATTGATCCAAACCGTGGCAATTTTGAAAACAACTTTTATGTTTTCTTCGTATCTAAATTTTGAGTTTTAAAGTGCAAATTTATATTAAATAAAGATAAAAACACTTATAAATACAATATATCATGTTAGAAATAAATTTATAATATATTATAAATTATAGGACAAATTGCAAAAATTACCCGTAAAATATAATAGCAGTAACAATTACACCTCTAAACTTTAAAATTTAAAAATTTAACCCTTAAACTTTTCAAACTTCAAGGTGTAGAAATTAAACCTCAAATCAAGATAAATGTTGAATTAAACCCATTTACTCAATATTTCTCAAATATTTCTTACTTCTCTTACTAATTTCTCTCCCTACCCTCCCACCTTTCAAGTCTCTACCATGGCCATTTCCTTCCCCTTCAATCACCCAGTTTCTCTTTAGCGATTTTTATCAATTTCCCGTCACGAGATTCTGCCACGATAGCCCACTATTTTAAGACAATGTCATTGATTCCAGCCACGCCCCCATTTCCTTCAGTCTATCGTAATCAGCTTCCTCCCCAAAACCAAATGGGAATCGACCTCCGGAGGCAGAACTAATTGGAAATTGTCGTCACTCTCTATCATTTGCAACTGATTATATGTAACGAAAATTGAAGACGAAGTACTGTATTGATTTTTGTGTTTGCCGGTTGTGGAGTTTTTATCACCAAGTCGAAGAGCACTACCAGAAGAAAAAGAACTCGTCTGTCTTCGCCACGGCCCACGGTTGCTCCTCTTCCGAGCGGAAGCCAACGCCGGACTTCAACAAATCCCTTCATTTCTGATAAATTCCATCGCCGGCAAGAATCACAAGATCCAGACTGCAATTTTGAAGTTGAGTGCTGCTTTTAGTTAGCATTGTTCATGTAATTTCAATCTCTATATTCAGCTTCCAGTTGAATTGAAGCAGGATCCGATCCTACTGAACTAAAGAAAGGAAAGAAAAAATGTTGAGGCTAAGAGCATTCCGGCCTTCGAGCGAGAAGATCGTGAAGGTACAGATGCATCCGACCCATCCATGGCTTGTTACCGCCGATGCGTCGGATCACGTCTCTGTATGGAATTGGGAGCATCGGCAGGTCATTTACGAGCTCAAAGCAGGCGGAATTGATCAGAGGCGTCTTGTTGGTGCTAAGTTGGAGAAGCTCGCTGAGGGCGATTTGGGTTCGATCCGTTGTGATTCTTCTTAATCGTTTTGTTTTGAATTCTTTTCTGAACGTTAATATGAAAAATTTATGTTGATTTGTGTCTCTTGAACTGATTGTTAGATTCGAAGGGGAAGCCGACTGAAGCTATACGAGGGGGAAGGTGTGAGTCTGGCATCTTCCCGTTTTCTTTTGTTTCCATCTGTTTGAAATCTGTCTAATGGGGTGCATTGTTTGATGCAGTGTCAAGCAGGTGAATTTCTATGACGATGATGTACGCTTTTGGCAACTTTGGCGGAACCGTTCCGCAGCTGCTGAAGCTCCATCAGCTGTCAACCAAGTTACATCAGCTTTGAGTACCCCTGCCCCTTCAACAAAAGGGAGACACTTTCTAGTTATCTGTTGTGAAAATAAAGCCATATTCTTGGACTTGGTGACAATGCGTGGTCGTGATGTACCGAAGCAGGATCTTGACAATAAATCTCTTCTCTGGTAAGTTTGTCAATCTGTTTGATACTTTGATAAAGTATTTGCAGAATTAATTTGTTTTTTTTTTGATTGAAAGCAATCTTGAATACAGTTTTAAAATTCAGGATTTCTCTGTTCTATTTAGATTTTGAGATTCCTTGATATTGTCCTGTCTTCAAATTAATTGCAAAGAAAGTTTGAACTCGAAGTAGTGTTACAACAAAACAATTTGACATACCCGAGGCATGTCCATGAATTTGAGCTGTGTCTTTCTTCAGGTTTAATATTTTGGAGTACTTTCTAGGAGTAACCATAATGGAATTTAGTTATAGAAGATCTGCATTGTATCACAGCGAAAAATTAAGAAGGATCTGCTAAGGAAATGAATTATACGAGTTTTCATGATACTCAAATGTTGTAGGGTTAGGTGGGTTGTCCTATGAGATTAGTAGAGGTGCATGTAAGCTGGCCCAGACACTTACGGATATAAAAAAGAAAAAATAAAAATTAAAAAGGGCTAGTGTATAAAATGAAGTTGGTAAGAAGTAATTTATATGTTTTCCATTTTATCTTTTTGGAACATTTCTGATCATTGGATTATCTTCTTTAAGAGGCATCTTATTTCTCATACAAAAATAGAGAAATTAAACCTGTTGCTACTTCCAGTATCTAAACCTTCCTTTTCTGTGAAACTAACAATGCCTGATTTTACATGCGCGCGCACAAAAAAGAAAAAAAAAACCTAATCATTTTTTCTCTTGTTTTTTGGTTGCTGTTTTGTGAACGAACTTGACCCTTGCGGATTCTCTATTCTTTGACGTCATTTAGCAAGTGGACCTTTAAGGCGTTTTTGTAATCTTGTAATACTAATGCAGCTACTTTGCCTTCACATTTCGTTTTGCTAATGCATCTCATTCTATGTTTCCTTGGGATCTTCGTGAATATTGAATGAATTGTTTAGGCTTGACATGATAATTCCCTGTTGCATTATTTATTTTGTTGTTTAACTTGTTAATTTGTTAGAGGCTTTATGTTTTTATTATTGTAAAATGGCACATTCTTGTTGGACTATACATTCATCTGGTAATAACATGGTAACTACATTGTCAAGGAGTTCGGTTTTATGTTTGAAATCGGTCCCAAGCTCCTTTGGATTAATGTTGTCAAAGCTTTACAAAAAAAAAAGGTTTGGTTTTATGCTGGCTCATCAGAGGGATGTTAGAGTTTCGATCGGAGAGTTCCTCCTCCATTTGTCTTCTAGTGAGAAGGGTCGTTTTCTTAGTTTGTTATCGGATCTTTGGAGAGAGAGAATAAGAGAGTTTTTAGAGGTGTGATGAGGGGCTTTAGTGATGTTTGATCCTTAGTGGAGTTTTATGTTTTCTTTGGGCTTTGATTCCGAAGACTTTTTTTAGTTACTCTTTAGGCAATATTTTACTTAGTTGGAGCCCTTTCTTTAGTGAGATTTTTGTGGGTTTGATTTTTGTATGCCCTTGTAGTCTCTCTCTCTCTCTCTTTTTAATTTAAAAAAAAAAACAAAAGCAGTTGTTACCATTGTTAACAATCTCTCTCTCTCTCTGTCAATAATCCTCTTCTTATTAGTCCTAATGCTTGTATTAGGTAGAAGAACACGTTTATCTCTATGTAGACTGCAATTTACTTCATCCAATTCTCAGTTGTTTTCTTTTTGCTATTCAAATGTTTCGAAAGTTTATGAAAATCTCCATTTTCTTTTTGCAATGCAAATCTTTCAAATTTGATATTTTTAATAAAGATCCTCAATTTCTATCTAGAGGAACATGGAAAATGTATTTAATTGTGTTACTTAGGCTGCTATTAGAGTTTTTTGTTTGTGGTTTTTGATTTTGGATCACTAAACTGTTTGTCTTCCTTTTTCCTTTTTGTTTTCTAAATCCCTGCCATCATCATTGCAGCATGGAGTTTCTTTCTAGATCTTCGGGAGGAGATGGTCCTCTTGTGGCCTTTGGTGGATCAGATGGTGTTATCAGGGTCCTTTCAATGCTAACCTGGAAGGTTTGAGATATGTACTTACTGATCAAGTTTGATAGCATTATCAAAATGTTATTCTTATTTTCTAATTTCATATTTTCTTGCAGCTGGTGCGCAGATATACTGGAGGTCACAAAGGATCAATCTCCTGTTTGATGACCTTCATGGCTTCCTCGGGTGAGGTAACTCCATAAAATGTGATCTGGCTGTAATCTATGATACATTGAGTCAGTTCAAGTAATTTGATAGGAAATGCCCTCTCATTTTTATTTAATGAGGTCATTTATTCATCAATTAAGTAAATAACATTTTGGGAAGAGAGGAATGATCACATTTTCAAAAACATCACGGGGAAAGGTTGTTAAGATTGGAGATGACATGTTAGTTTGAGGGAGTGAAGTTTGGATTATAAATGTGAAGATTTTGATGAAGATTATGGAAACTGGACTATGATGGATTTGCCCTTCTCACTGGAAGTCTTTATTGGTACTTTGGTGAGTATGTGTTGTGATCTAGTTCAGCCAGACAGACACACACACACACATATTGACAAGAAACATAGAGTTGAGATATCCATGCACACCTACAAAAAAGAGACCTAATTAGTGTAAATTAACCTATAACGTAGAAGACCAAGTAGAAGCAAAAAGAATAGCCAAATCCTGAAGGCAAAAAGTTAACTTTTCATTAGAAAAAAAAAAGTATGCGTTTCAATCAATTGTCTTTTTGAGTTAGCTCTCTTGTATATTTGCACTTATGTATTAAACTCGTATGTTACACGATTTGTATTGTATGATTCAAATTGAAAAGAAGGAACAAAAAAGAAAAAAAAATTAAAAGATACAGTGTTTGGGCATTGTTCACATGGTGGCCGAAGCAGATGACTTTGTTTTGTGCAGCGGTTTGCGACACCACCCAAAGATTAGCATGCTTGAAACAAAAAGAACGTACTTGAAACAAATAGAAAAGGGGAAAAAGAAAAGGAAAAGGAAAAGTCTAGAAGGAAACGAGGGGGCCATGGGCATGGCCGCACGAGTAGTGAGAAGAAAGAGCAGAAAAGGAAAATGAAACAGCACTTTGGAAACCCAAATGAATTTTCATTCTTATTCTTGAAGTCAACTGATTCTTTTCCTCGTATTTTGAACTTTGAAGCTAGTTAATGTTTTGATACTTATTCTGGACTTGCTTAATATTTGACTATTCATTTCTTTATTTTAGGCTTTACTAGTTATATTTATATTTTAATGTTCTTTACCAAATTGAAACTTATAATACACGATACCTTACTATATGCGATACACTAAATTTTAACTTCATATGTGTTATATTTCACGAGTTAACAATCTTGTTTGCACTGTCTTGATCTCCCATTCTTTTTCTTATTGATGCTTTCCCTGCCTTTCCTTTTGGATTTATTATCATTTTGTATTTGTGAATTTGATGCCAGGCACTTCTGGTATCTGGTGCTAGTGATGGCTTACTTGTACTCTGGAGTGCAGACAACAGCCAAGATTCACGAGAACTTGTTCCAAAACTAAGCTTAAAAGTGTGTCCTCTAACCTTCCATTTCTATAATTATTTTATTTGTTGGTTTATTAGTTATTGTGTTTAAAAATTTTATATGTATGGCTTCTTCACAAAACCTTTTGTTGCTGTCCAATTTTCCATATTATATTCTTCTATCTGGTTATTTCTTAGAAATTGTATACTAATGCATTCACATATCGTTTCCAAGATAATTATATTTATGTGTGCTCCATAAAGATTAATGAACTTGGTTAATGATAAGATCTATTGCATTTTTGATAGGCACATGATGGTGGGGTAGTAGCTGTTGAACTTTCCAGAGTGATTGGAGGTGCTCCACAGCTTATCACGATTGGTGCGGACAAAACACTTGCAATTTGGGATACTATCTCTTTTAAGGTATTTTTGCATATCTATAGTGCATTACATTTTACAATATTGGAGCACTTAGACATATGTTTACTAGCTTAGCTTCTTGCAAGTCTTCTTGAATATTTTATGATATCCCATTTAATCTTTTCTTCTCAGGAACTGCGTCGCATTAAACCTGTTCCAAAATTGGCCTGCCATAGTGTTGCATCTTGGTGTCATCCTCGAGCTCCAAACCTTGATATTCTCACTTGTGTTAAAGATTCCCACATATGGTATGATTTTTATTTATTCTTACTTTTCATTTTATTAATGGTTTATGTCATATAAGAATGTTGAGCATTTCCGTCCTTTTTTTGTGAAATAAAGAGCAGTGAGCTTGTGATATCAGCTTCCATCTATTTCCTAGGTTATTTAATTTCCCTTCTGTTTTTTCAGCTTTCTTATTGCATCAAGGCTCTTATAGGGGTTCTTTTTTTATTTTTTATTTTATAATCATGAAAGTTGTGTTTTTTATAAAAGAAAAATGATAATTAAAAATAAATAAATAAATAAAATCAAGGCTTTGATAGATAAATTTTTTCAGGGCTATCGAGCACCCCACATACTCAGCTCTCACAAGACCACTTTGTGAACTTTCTTCCCTTGTCCCTCCTCAAGTACTTGCTCCAAACAAGAAAGTTAGGGTACGTCTTTTACCACAAGCATGAATGTTGTAACTATTCCTAATGAGTTTGTTTTGTTTTGGCTTCTATAAACATTCAGCCTAGATTTTTGTTGTTTCGTTGGGATTTTCTACCTAGCTCCTTGGTGCCCTTGCATTTATTTTTTATTATTCTATTACTTTTTATTTTTGTTTTGTTTTGTTTTTGTTTTTTTGTTTTTTGTTTCTTTTTTTTTTTTTTTTTGAATGGGAAACATAGGAAAATATATTCATCAAAAGAGAAGAACACAACCAAGAGGCTTTAGGGATGATGGGTTCCTAAGCCTAATTCAGAGGGTTGACAAGGAAAACCTCCAATCTAAATTAATGAGGACACTGTGTATTACAAAAAGAATTGTGTGAGGCAGTCCAAGACGAGGCTGTAAACTGTACATTTTCAAAAAGAGAATTTGTATTTGTAAGACACCCATGAAGGGCCTATTTGCTCCATAACCACATCTAAGAAANTTTTTTTTTTCTTTTTTTTTTTTTTTTTGAATGGGAAACATAGGAAAATATATTCATCAAAAGAGAAGAACACAACCAAGAGGCTTTAGGGATGATGGGTTCCTAAGCCTAATTCAGAGGGTTGACAAGGAAAACCTCCAATCTAAATTAATGAGGACACTGTGTATTACAAAAAGAATTGTGTGAGGCAGTCCAAGACGAGGCTGTAAACTGTACATTTTCAAAAAGAGAATTTGTATTTGTAAGACACCCATGAAGGGCCTATTTGCTCCATAACCACATCTAAGAAAGACCAATCAACTTTGGTGCCATTTCTGCCTTGGAAAATCTCAAATCCCCAGGCCCCAATGGCTTCAATGCTCGGTTTCTGAAAAAAGATTGGAACACCATTAAAACTAATTTGTTTAAGGTATTACCAGAGGGCTTTTTTTTGTTTTGGTTTTGTTGTTGTTGTTGGAAAAGGGCATTGTCAGCAAGAGAACAAATGAAACACATATTACAGGTGGGAGATTATAGACCAGTTCGTCTCATTTTTCTCTTCTTTACAAGAAAATTGGGAAGGTCCTAGCCGAAAGACTTAGAAAGTGCTCCCTGCTATCATACTTGAGACACAATTGGCCTTTATATAGGGAAGACAAATTGTAGATGCCATTTATTCTTCCCTAGGGAATTCTTTTTCTTTTCTCTAAGAAAAATAAGACAACATGAATTATCAAACAGCCACCTTAACAATCTCATGTTACTGGTTTATTGTATAATTGCTCATCAGTCTCATGTTGTAGGTTTACTGTATGATTGCTCATCCATTACAACCTCATCTTGTTGCTACTGGAACCAATATTGGTGTTATCATCAGTGAACTTGATGCTAGATCTCTCCCAGCAGTAGCTCCTCTTCCAACTCCATCAGGTGGACGAGAGCATTCTGCTGTTTATATTGTTGAAAGGGAACTAAAGTTGCTAAATTTTCAATTGTCTCACACAACAAATCCATCTTTGGGAAATAATGGATCCTTATCTGAAGGAGGAAGGTTAAAGGGAGATGAGCTGCTACAAGTCAAGCAGGTCAAAAAACACATCAGCACTCCTGTTCCACATGATGCATATTCAGTTCTTTCCATTAGCAGTTCTGGAAAGTAAGTTGGCCCCATGTTCTTCTTTTTTAAAGCTTTCTGTGTAAAGTGGATTTTATATATTTGGTTATGCATCCATATTTATAGAAGAGGGGTTATCAGAATTTTCATTAGATGGTTAAGTTTGATCTGTATTTCTTTCAAGTTTTTGCATCAGGATCTATTATTATTTTCAGCGTCTCTAGTAATAAGCAATCAGTACGTGGGTGTTTTTTTTGTTCAGAAATTGTTGCTTTAGGACTTAACAGTCTGTTTTTCCTGTAACTTGCTATTGCTTGCCTCCACTAATTTCTAGTAGATTAAAACAAGAATCTGGTTGAAAGTGGTAATTTCATTCATAAGTCATAATCATTTGATGCAGGTACCTTGCTATAATTTGGCCTGATATTCCGTACTTTTCCATCTACAAAGTAAGTGACTGGTCCATTGTTGATTCTGGAAGTGCGAGGCTTTTGGCCTGGGATACATGTCGAGACAGGTTTGCATTACTGGAATCTGCTATACCTCCTAGATTTCCGATAATTCCTAAGGGGGGATCATCAAGAAGAGCAAAGGAGGCAGCAGCAGCAGCAGCACAAGCAGCTGCAGCAGCTGCTTCTGCTGCTTCCTCGGCCAGTGTTCAAGTTCGTATATTGCTTGATGATGGGACATCAAACATATTGATGAGGTCTATAGGTAGCCGCAGTGAACCGGTATTTGGCTTTTTGTCCTCACCATTTTTTTTCCTTCTTATGCTTTCTTTTGGGACATTGGTAAAACGTACTTCCATAGTTCAATGTTATGGCAAATGCATCTTCCACAATGTAATAGACTATTTACACTTTACATGATCTAATATCATGTTATCACAAATGAATGTCAACCTACTCCTTTCTACATAGCACACTCTTATCTTTTTCTTTTTCTTTTTCTTCTTTTTCTTTTGGTGTTGTTTTTGATGAAAAAGTACGCTCTTGCCATTTAAAGTAAATGAAAACAATCCCTTTATAATTTGATGCTAATTTAACTATTCTACACCAAGCTGTTTCCTCCTAAAATTCCTTGACACTCCCCCATGCAAGATTGTCACATTAAGGGAAACCTAGGTGAAGATTAAGCATTGAAAGTGAAAACAAAGAAGTGAGTGATGAGGAATTCTCTTGAGGCCATATTGGTTTATGAAAAAGAGAAGGCAAATCCATTGGGATTGTATAAGTATTGGGAGAGCACACGGTTTGATTCAGGCTAGTGTTGGCTCGAACTTTAATTGACATTATATCTATATTTATATAGTGGGAAACTGATATGTAAGATATTTGGTTGAATTTTTGAAAATAAGAAAACAAAAATAATTCTATTGCCCTTCCCAGTGCCTATATATGGCTGAGATGCTTATGGAACTCTATAATATTATGTATATCTGAATGTTTAGCTATTTCTTATACATTTGTCTGATCATCAGAGATATGCATTTCTTTTCAGTCATTGGATATTCTAATGCATTCATCTCATGCAGTGCCAAACTTCAATGAGCTGAGCAAGTCATTGCACTTTTCATATTACTTGTCATATTTACTTTATATCATTATCCAGGAGAAAATGTAATTGCTAAAATAACGTTTTTAGGTTGTTGGTTTGCATGGTGGGGCTCTTCTTGGCGTTGCATATCGAACATCTAGGAGAATTAGTCCTGTTGCTGCCACAGCAATTTCAACGATGCCTTTATCAGGATTTGGCAACAGTGGTGTTTCTTCCTTTACAAGTTTTGACGATGGTTTTTCATCCCATAAATCTTCAGCTGAAATAACACCACCAAACTTTCAATTGTATAGGTGAGAATAACTTTGCATGCGGAGCTCATTTCCTTTTTTCTTTCTTTCTTTTTGTTCTAAATAAGAAACAAAATCTATTCCATTTAAAGAGAGTCACTCATCCACCCAAAAAGTCAATAAACACTAGAAAAAGGCTCTGATTAGCATGAATCACAAAAGAAAAAAAAAGAAAAAAAGTATGGTTGGTTGATTCTTATTGATATATAATTAGGTTATTTTCAATTATTTGGTGTCAAAGACTTTGAGCCATTGTGGAAGCCGGCACAATGGAAGCTATCCTTCGGCCTAGATATATTATGAATTAGGTTGGTTGATTCTTGATTTTTTTTGAACAAGAAACAACTCTTCATCGATATATGAAAGGAAGGAAAATGTTCAAGGAATAGGATACAAGTTTCCAATGGGAATAAAAAAGACAAAACAGGAGGAGGAGGATTTCTTATAAAAAGAAAGATGAAACAAGGTGATAAAATATTTGAAGAACAACAAACTAAACATCCAAAAACACATCAAGAATCTTCATAAAGAACTCCCAGTGACTTGAGAAATCCACAATGAGGTCTACTACCACCTCCAACAAAAAACTCCGAAGCATCTTCAGAAAAGAATAAACCACCTTCCGTTCAACTAGAGACATTCTTGCTACCTTCAAGAGAACTACAAATGACTGTGTTTTCCATAAGGTTGACATAAGCTTCTACTAACTCCAACTTGTATTGAACAAGAATCTCTAAATTTCTTTGAATATAATCAAATTATATTGAATTTTCAAATTTGTTATTTAGATTAGGTTTTTTGTTCCTCCATTTCATTGATATGAATGAAAATACAAAAGGGTATCAAAAGAGTTCCCTAGTGTATAGAAGTTTTTTTTTCCTTCCGAAAAGGAAACAATTCCTTTCATTATAGATATAATCTGTATAGAAGTTAAAAAGTAATGGCAAAAACAGTATAGTACAACAAGAAGCAGCTGAAAGAATGATGGAGTCCCTGTTACTACTTTGTAGTTGAAACTCTTCTATAAATTTCCAGCCAAATTTGACCAAGGACGGTCCTACAAGCATTAGTCAATAGAATTCTTTTTTGTCCTCTAAACTTGTAAACAAAAAAACTTGACAAGTCGTGGACAAATATTTGAAGGGGAGCTGAGATTCAACAACCGGGGATAACTAACTCCTGACTATATTGATAAGAACCTTGACTTAGTTGATTATGGAGACCAAGGTCAATTTCTAAAGGCTATGAAAGCCAGTAAAGCAATGCCAAAGTACTCAACTTTACTATGATCATGATCTCTATATCAGCTTTCACTAGTGTGGGGCTTGCTTTTGAATCTTTTTTCAAAGTAGGTTTGTAGAACTCATATAAAAAAAAATAGCTGTTTTAGAACAGTAACTTAGTGAACTATGTTTGGCTAGTTTTTCTTTTTGAAAGTCTCAATTTGTTAATGCAGTTAAGGGTCTTCTTTCCAGCTTGTGGATGGAAAGAAACATGCTGATTTTTTAAGATAAAGCTAGTTCTTGTGTGGATATATTGGAATCAGCTCGCCCCAGTGCCTCTTTGGTGTTCTTTATCTAAATCTTTTTAGGGCTGCTCTTTTCAAGATATAAACTTAAATTGGACTGCTTCTGTTTTTGAGAATAGAGTCTTGTGATGTCTTTTATCATTTGGTCGTCAGAATTGCTTTTTTGTTATTTTGTATATTGTTCTTTGTTTTTACTCATTTTACTCCCCAATGGAGTTTGTATCTATTAAGCATTAGTCTCTTTTCATTTCAACAATGAGTTTTGTCTCTTGTTCACAAAAAAAAAAAAAAAAATAATAAAAAGTCTCAATTAGTTTATTCTCATGGATGATTTATCTTTAACATGTAAATGGTGCTTTTAAACCTTTACAAGCGCCACCTTTGTAAATAGCAGGTTTTTCCTGCTATTTTTTATTTTTCTTTTATATTCTCTCTTGATGGTAGTTATTGTGCAGATTGGAACTTTTCATCCTGTTGACAATTTTCTTTTTAATTGGCTGGGGGAGGGATGCTGGTTGTTGGGGTTAACATTATCCCCTATCTCTCCAGTTCTATTTTTCCTTTTTATTCACTCTGGATGGTGCATCTCATGCAGCTGGGAAACTTTTCAGCCTGTTGGTGGGCTTCTGCCCCAGCCAGAATGGACTGCATGGGACCAAACTGTTGAATATTGTGCTTTTGCATATCAGCATTACATTGTCATATCTTCTCTGCGGCCTCAGTATAGATATTTGGGAGACGTAGCAATTCCATATGCTACTGGAGCTGTTTGGCACCGTAGACAACTGTTTGTGGCTACTCCAACTACCATAGAGTAAGTTATATTTCCCCCTTGTTTGTGTAACTTCTGGTTGTATTCCAGGCTTAATATCCATAGTCTTTCTTGTGAATTCTGTTTTCCTCTCAAATATTGCAAGAGACGTGTCTTCAATTCTGGAGGTATTTTTTAAGAAACATTTCATTGATGAATGAAATCATCCAAAGAGTACAATATGGAGATACACCATAGGAGAAGCCCAAATGAGAGTGAATGATTACATCCAAAAGAACAAATGAACAAGTGAAGAAAAGATGAAGATATACAACCAAATATGGATAAAAACAAAAATGCAGTGTGTCCCCAATAACAAAAGGAACAAGGATCTCGAAGATGAAGCATGTCCAAAAAGAAAAAGGCCAAGCTCCAATAGGATCAGCCTGGATGAATGATAGCCATAAAAACCAAATCATCAGCCTTTTTCGAAAATGAACAACGCGGAGCCATAAAATCAGAATCAAGTTGATGACAATCCCTCTCTAAGCAAGTCTTTAGCTTTTCTAGATTTCAAAGTTCTCTCAGCCTCTTATTTTTCTTGGTTGATAATCGGTTGGGATGCTTTTGATCTAGGATCGCCTTTATGCAAAGACCAAGTTCTCTAAACCAAGAAACCAATGCCATCTCGTAATGTGTTTGTTTCTGGAGTTCAATCTTTTAATGTGTTGGTTTCTGGAGTTCAATCTCGCAATGTGTTTGTTTTGGTTTGGTTTCTGTTTAGATGTATTCAAATTTCATGAGTATTCCAGAATTAAGCATTGGTATGTCACTCACCCCGATCCTAGGTACAATTCATTCTCTGTCAAAAGGCGGAGGAAGACTTGGATCACTTTCTTTGGAGATGTGAGTTTACGACATCTATTTGGAACCACTTCCTTCAGGCGTTTAGCTTCTTGCCTGCTCGTCGGAGGAACATTAGAGATACGATTGCAGAGTTCCTCGTCCATCTGCCTTTCTAGGAGAATGGATGTTTGTTATGGTTTGTTGGGGTGTGTGCGTTGTTATGGGATCGGTGGGGTGAGACGTGAGAGAAATAATAGAGTATTTAGGGAGTAGAGTGAGACCCTAGTGACGTTTGATCCCTTGTGAGGTTTCATGTTTCATTATGGGTTTCGATTTCGAAGATCTTTTGTAACTATCCATTGGTAACATTTCTCTTAGTTAGAGCCCCATCCTGTAGAGAAGTCCCTTTTTTGTGGGCTTGACTTTTTTGTATGCCCATGTTATTTTTTCAGTTTTTTCTCAATGAAAGTTTTCCTTTCTAAAAGGAAAAACAATGGTACCCACAATTCCAAAAGAAACCATTTTATGGTGGAATTTGGATCTGTCCACAAAATGATCAATTGAAAGATACTATAGAATGACAATAGGTAGAGGCTCTTTTCTTCTTTATTCGTCATTGTAATGGCCAACGGTACTTTTAGGTACCCAAACATAAAAAATACAAGAAAACACCAAAGATAACTATACTACAATAACAGTAAAAAATTTACAATATACATAGCCTTTCAAGATGGCTACTCTCTCCTGAAGTCCCACAATGGGAACTCTCACCAAAATGACACACCCCCTCTAAGGTCTATAACTCTCTTTATTTATAATGAAGACACCACTAGTTAATTACCCATAATATCCCTCACTATTATCAAACTAATATTATCCGTATACCCCTAACTAGTTCTCTCACAGTCACAGATTCACAGGTACCTGATTCAAATATCAGAGAGAGACCTTTTCGTTCGGAATTAAAGAATTTTGTATGTATCAAATCTCCCCAATGTCGCAAGGTAGGTACCAGTTCAAATAGGTACCTGAATCAAATAGCCGAGGACTGGGTTGATTCATCGCCAAGAAGTATTATTGTAAGGTAGGCAGCTCTCACTGCCTACTTGGGACTTCCCCTTTATGGTAAGCCCAAATCAGTTTCCTTTTGGCAACCTATTTTGGATAAGATCAGCAAGCTCCAGTCATGGCAACTCAATTTCCTCTCTAAAGGAGGTAGGTTAGCCCTCATCACTGCCACCTTATCCAACTTACCTACCTACACCTTTCCTTGTTTCAAGCACCGGCTCCTATAGCTGAAAAAATAGTGAGGTTTTATCGAAATTTTATTTGGTCTGGCAACAGGAACAGTAGCACGAATCATCTTCTAAAATGGAAAGTTTTGAAACGACCCATTATCGAGGGTGGATTGGGCATTGTAGTCATCAAATTATGCAATAGACCCATCTTGCCAAATGGATTTGGCATTTTGGAATGGAAAAGGGCTCACTGTGGAGGAGATTAATAAAACCAAAGTTTGGTTCACACAGCTTTGATTTCAAACCTGCTGATGGATCCAGAATTTCATCTAGAAGTCCTTGGAAATTCATTATGGGGCAGCAAGGCCTCATCCACAATAATATCCAATACAAGCTCCAGAACAGTGAATCTACTGCTTTTTGGACTGATCAATGGGTTAGGTGACAGTCCTCTGAAACTGATCTACCCAAAACTTTTTGATATTGCTGTCACCAAAGAAGCTTCCATTACTGAAGTCTGGAATGAGGTTACTGCTTCTTGGGTTTTGAATTTTAGAGGACACCTCAAAGATGAGGAAATATCTGAATGGGCCTCCCTAAGGCATTGTATTCCTACTGTTAGATTGACTCAACATGTTGACCCTTGGATACGGAAGCTTGAGAGTAGTGGTCTTTTTTCCTCCAAGTCTCTGTACACCAAGCTTATATCTATTCATACGTCGATTGGACAAAATCTTTACACAAAGATTTGGAAATTGTCTTGCCCAAAGAGAATTAAATTTCTCATTTGGGAAATTGTCCATTCATGTCTCAGCACAACCGACAGACTCCAAAGATGCTGCCCTTGGCTTTGTTTATCTCCTTTGTGGTGGTGTTTGTTCCAAAATGATGTCTGACCATGATTGAAGAGGTCTATTATGGAAATTGTCGAGCAGAGCAATCCATCTTGGACATTCCCCACACAGAGCTGGTCCGGGCCAGGTCGCTCATGGCCGTTGTAGAGAACCTCAGCTGTCGCCAGAGAGAAGCTCACTTGGATTCCAACAATTCTACCAACCAAAAGATCACCATCTTGGCAGGATGCAACCCATAAATACTTTTTCTGATTCAGATAAATTATCTGAAGGAACAAGGCCTTAGTAATTCTATTTCCTCTAGACTCTGATATCAACTTCAACACAATCAATTAGGCAATAATTATTATCAGCATACTCCATGAATTCTCCAAACTGGTCATCAATAGCCTGAAAAACCTCCAATCTCTGTAAAAGTAGCTAAAGATATACATATTGATAAGAAATGAAAATATTATATTTAAAAATGGTGACGACAAAAAGGGGAGATGAGATATCCCCTAGTCCAAAGGGCTAACAAAAAGGATTCCCAATTAGGCATAGTATGTATAAGATCATAATTACTAAAAAATTTGAGAGAGAACACCAGATGGAGGCAAAGAGCTTGATTGAGTCCCACAGGTCGTCCTTGCTACTGTTCCCCTCTTTGAAAACCTTCTGATTTCTCTCAGGCCACAACTTCCAAATAAGAGCAGTGATAACATTGAACCAAAGAGTACTATCTCTATCTTTGAAAAGAGTCCCAAAAATCAACTGCTGGACAACTTCATCAATTTTCTTAGGCCGCACCAACTTTATTTGCCAAAAGCAACTTATATTGATGACTTCCTCTTGTGAGTTAAGAACAAATATTTGATATTTCATCTCGCAACTAGTTTACTAGAGAAAAAAAAGGAGACTTAAAATTTTAAAATAAGAAAATATCTTCATTGATGGAATTATAACTAGATTAGGCCACACCAACTAATCCCCCTATTCCATAAAAAACTTGCCCAGGAGCAAAATAAGAAAAGGTGGTTGTGGTTTCCAGCATTAGCTTTGCACATTATGCACCGATTTCTGAAGGATCTCCCTGGTGTTCAGCCTCCTTAAGGACCCACAAATATTTTTTTTTTACTTTATTTGGAATTTCTGCCTCTCAAAGAACTTCATGTACTCCTTTCTCAATAGGAGCCCAAGTGTTATGGAGATTCGGTATTAGGGACTTAACTGAGAATCTGCCATCCCTATTGAGACCATCTTTTGATGCAAATATACATGGTTCTATAGCTCTTATAGTCTATCATCTCTTTTGACCAACTGGAGAAATCTTTTGTAGCTCTTTGGTTTGGGCATCCTGCCCTTCCTTTGTAAATTTCATATGTCAATGAAATTTATTTCTAGCTTGCCCATCCTTCATAGTCTTCCCCACTATATTTCCTTTTCTTCTAGAGTTTAGAACTTTGGTAGTATCTAAGAAGCTTCCTCTTTTGTTTTTGGTTTTCTCTCTCTTTTTTTTTTTTTTTTTTTTTCCCTCTTTTTTTTTTTTTTTTTTTTTCCCTCTTTTTTTTTTTTTTTTTTTTTCCCTCTTTTTTTTTTTTTTTTTTTTTCCCTCTTTTTTTTTTTTTTTTTTTTTCCCTCTTTTTTTTTTTTTTTTTTTTTCCCTCTTTTTTTTTTTTTTTTTTTTTCCCTCTTTTTTTTTTTTTTTTTTTTTCCCTCTTTTTTTTTTTTTTTTTTTTTCCCTCTTTTTTTTTTTTTTTTTTTTTCCCTCTTTTTTTTTTTTTTTTTTTTTCCCTCTTTTTTTTTTTTTTTTTTTTTCCCTCTTTTTTTTTTTTTTTTTTTTTCCCTCTTTTTTTTTTTTTTTTTTTTTCCCTCTTTTTTTTTTTTTTTTTTTTTCCCTCTTTTTTTTTTTTTTTTTTTTTCCCTCTTTTTTTTTTTTTTTTTTTTTCCCTCTTTTTTTTTTTTTTTTTTTTTCCCTTCTTTTGGATCCATATGAATTCTCCATTAAATTATGTTTTCCAAAATAACTTGTGTGACTGTTAGGGGATGAGAAGGGTTTTTATTTCTTATTATTTTTTTCCTTCGAGGAAACAAGATTTTTCATTGATGAGATGAGAAGTGACTAATGCGCAAAGTACATAAAACATGAAAGAAGAGAATGAAAAGAAGGCCAAGAGAACATTGATATAGGAAAAAACAAGCATCTCAAATAAAACATAAAACATAAAACGTGAATAAAGAAGCCAGCACAAAGATGGAAAACAAGTGCAACAGGATGAGGCATTGGGATGAGTTGACCTCAAACTAGCAAAAACATGTGAAACTATGAGAAATCTTCCAGATTACGAAGAAGAAGGGTTTTTTTTTTTTTTTAAATAGAAAATTTTTGTAAGAAACAATTTCATTGATGAATGAAAAGATCCCAATCATAGGGAGTACGAAAGGTGTTTCCAATTAGTAACGAGAAAATCTTTGTTGTAATCTTTACACCAAAAAAGAGAAATAAAAATAGATGAATCATAGTTTTCCTTGGTCGATTTAACTCTATTGTTGAAAATGCGGCCATTTCTTTCCTCCCAAATTTTAGATATAACAACACGGATGAGGTTGTTTCATAATTCAGCTTTTTGGCCTCTGAAAGGGTGGTTCAATAAAAAGAGATTAATCCAATCAATGGTGTTTTGAGGGAAAACCGTGCTCCACCCAAAAGCATCGGTGATGTCAGACCAGATAGATTTAACAAACTGACATTGTGTGAAAATGTGTTTCACCGATTTGTAGCTATTTTGGCATAAACAACACCATGAAGGAGAGATGGAGATCCAAGGGCATCTAATTTGTAGACCATCCAAGGTATTGAGGCTAGGGGTGAGTATCAGGCGGGCGGGGTCTGGTCAGTCGGTTTCGATCTTGGTTACTGTTTCATGCCACATTGTTGGGAGATGAAAAAAATTTGTACCACCTCCATTGTTTCTGTTGATGCATAGTGGAGGAAGGGGAGACAGGGTATACAGGAGAGAGATGGGAGAAATTTGTGGTCCTTTTTTGTTGCTTGCACAAGTAGCTTTTCTCATTCATCTTTGTCACTTAATGCAATTCTTATTCTTTATTATCTTTTTTTTTAAAAGAAAACAGTCTCTTTCATTGATGAAATGAAATGAGATAGAGCTCATTTTACAATAATTCAATTGTCCATACATAGAGATAATTGAGCATATCACAAAAGAAATGAAAAGAGGATCAGAAGGTGCACCCGGGCATATATTCTTTGATATCTTATAAATTATTGTAGGTTCTAAATATTATTTATAAATTGTTGCAAGTTCACACTGCATTCAGTAGAATTTTTAAGGCATTCCATTTCAATGGATGGATCTTTTGGGTTCTGGTCGTCTTCTAGACTCTTCTTGGTGTTCTTCATCGAAGCCTTATGCTAATTATTCTATTCAAGACATTTGCTTGTTTTTCAACATTTTATTTTCTCTGTTTAAGTTTTTGTATTGTCTCTACTATCTCATTACTCTTCTATGTTTTTTGGTATCGTGTATTTGTGAGCATTAGTCTCTTTTATCAATAAAAAATTTTGTTTCCTTTCAAAAAATGAAAAATGATAGACATCTGAAATTTAAACTTGAAGGAAATACTACTAGAACTTATGCTACTTCAATGTGCTGCATGTTCTAGATGTGTTTTTGTGGATGCTGGAGTTGCACCTATTGACATTGAGACGAGAAGGATGAAAGAAGAGATGAAGTTGAAAGACGCACAAGCTAAAGCCATTGCCGAGCATGGGGAGTTAGCTCTTATCACTGTAGATGGTCCTCAAACTGTTACCCAAGAAAGGATAACGTTGAGGCCCCCAATGCTTCAGGTCAAATCTTATTCCCTTTCTTTATTTGTGACTCTGTGATAATATTAGAAATTTTTGGTATATTTTCTTTTTTGAATAATGTGAATAATGCTAATTTCTATCTAAACTTCTAATAATAAGACCATACTATTTCAGGTGGTGCGATTAGCATCATTTCAGCAAGCTCCTTCTGTACCACCATTTTTATCATTACCCAAACAGTCGAAAGCAGATGCAGATGATTCAATGATGCAAAAAGATTTTGAAGAAAGAAAAGCAAATGAGATCGCAGTAGGCGGTGGTGGAGTGTCAGTGGCAGTTACTCGTTTCCCAGCTGAGCAGAAACGTCCTGTCGGACCTCTAGTTGTGGTTGGTGTTAGAGATGGAGTTCTCTGGTTAATTGACAGGTACTTGAATCTTGTAATATATAGGAATTTAAAGGACATAGCTACTGTTCCCTCTCAAAAGAAACCACAAATGTTGAAGTTTTTCAGCACAAATGTTAGAGATGGTTCAGTATGCCAACATGATGGCTCAACTAATCGCTACTGCACAAGCAGCGAGAAATTAGCATAAACATTGCTTGTATTTATCAGTTTGAGGTCACTACTCTCTGTATTTTTAAGCTGCTCTTCTTAGTTTTCAAATGATGGAAGATTAGATGACTGAAATCAACATGCAACAAACATAGCAGAAACTAAAAAACATCAAAATGCTAAAATTTAAAAAGTGTGTCTGCCATTCTAACATCATGGTTGGACGCTTTTACTCGAAAAATTGATAAGCTGGTTTTCTGTTTGCATATTTCATTTTGTTGTACCATCCGAGAGCTATTGGTTGAAGTTCAGTAAATCTTTCATCTAACAATGTGCTTGTGAAGTATTTAAAAAATTACACTAGCTTTCTCGATTTTGATCATGTTAGTCTGGATAGAGTTTATACTGTCACTCATCAATTCTTGACTCATTTCCAATTTCATTGTCTTTTATGCTCAGAAGGATTCTTGAATTTTGAATCAGAAAAGAGTTCAAATATAATAATGAGAATTTGAACTTATGCTTCTCGAGTTTTCTTGGCCAGGTACATGAGTGCACATGCTTTATCCTTAAGTCATCCTGGTATCCGTTGTCGTTGTCTTGCTGCCTATGGTGATGCAGTCAGTGCTGTCAAATGGTATTAACTTTTTTCTCATTCTTTTTAGTTGTCATGGCGGGAATTGTTTCAAGTCCTAAATATTTCTTTTTCCTACAGGGCAAGTAGGCTTGGTAGAGAACATCATGATGACTTAGCTCAATTTATGCTCGGTATGGGCTATGCTACGGAAGCTCTACATCTGCCTGGGATATCTAAGAGGTAAACAAACACTTGCCGGAAAGATGGTACCCTGATGTAAAATTACAAGGCCTATGTTTCTTGTCCTTTGTTGCCGTTTATAAGCCCCTTTATACATAGTTTCTCAATCACTCATTGAAGTTGCCTGGAGAGTGTCACTTGATATGAGGTCAATGTGTCAAAACCATGTCAGTTGTATACTTAACAATCTGATTACTCTGGTCCTAGTTCTACTTGTCAATCCATCTCTATTTGAAAATTTCAGATTGGAATTTGATCTGGCTATGCAAGGAAATGATTTAAAAAGAGCACTTCAGTGTCTTCTTACTATGAGCAACAGCAGGGACATGGGGCAAGATAATGCAGGGCTTGATTTGAATGACATTCTTAGCTTAACAACTAAAAAGGAAGATATGGTTGAAACGTTTCAAGGAATTGTGAAATTTGCAAAAGAGTTTCTGGATTTGATTGATGCTGCGGATGCTACTGGACAGGCTGATATTGCTCGGGAGGCGCTAAAGAGGTTAGCTGCAGCAGGTTCCTTGAAAGGTGCATTACAGGGTCATGTGTTAAGAGGATTGGCTCTGCGATTAGCAAATCATGGAGAGTTGACACGACTGAGTGTAAGTGCTTGAAAACACTTTTCTTGCCTTAGTTCATTTATATTCAAAGCTACTAAATGTTTTTCTTATACAAAATATGCTCTATAGAATATGCTTTTACTAGGTTAGTTCAGACGATACCCCATACTGTTGTTTTGTGTAGCTTCTATCTTAATTATTAAATTTCATGTTGCATTTAAATGTCATTTCAGCATCTTCGTTTTTTTCTGGCGTACCCTTCTGAGAATATAAATAGCAAAGAAGGGAGCCTATATAAGTAAGGCTCTTCGAGCAGTTACTGGTCATTGTAATCATTGCAAATTTGGGATCTTTAGATGACACTTACAGTCCCGTTTCTTTTCCCCCCATTTTTTGGTAACAGAATTTGAATTAATACAAAGCTGAGCTCAAAAAGTTGAGCTTTCTCTGAAATTGGAGAAAATTTCAGGCAATTAGCTAATGGAGTTTGACCGCGGCAAGAATATCAAGAACTTGTTAGTGTAGAATAATAAATGACGCAAAATATTAGAAAATATGTGAAGGATAACAAAAAGTAAACATTATCAAATTGGCCTAATTTTACATATTCTTCGTCTTGTGTAAGTGGCAGATTGGATAATTGTTGCCTGCAGTTGTTGCACTGATATATTATTGTTTACCTTGTCTTGAATGCTCTGTTTTTAAGATAAATGACAGATGCAAATGCTACAGGGATTAGTAAACAATATGATCTCAGTCGGTTCAGGACGCGAAGCAGCATTTGCAGCAGCAGTTTTGGGAGACAATGCTCTCATGGAAAAAGCATGGCAAGACACAGGAATGCTTGCAGAAGCTGTGCTTCATGCTCATGTATGCCATCTTTATTTGTGCTATATATGTACTTCCTGTTTGGGTATTAACTTTCATGCAATTTCCAGGCTCATGGGCGACCGACATTGAAAAGCTTGGTCGAGTCTTGGAACAAGATGCTACAGAAGGAGATGGAGCACACATCGTCAGAGAAAACTGACGCCACAGCTGCATTTTTTGCATCCCTTGAGGAACCAAAACTCACAAGCTTGGCAGATGCAGGCAAGAAGCCTCCAATCGAAATTCTTCCTCCAGGAATGCCAACTCTTTCCTCTTCTATTCTCGGTCCAAAGAAGCCAACTCCTGGAGCACAAGGTGCATTGCAGCAACCAGCCAAGCAATTACTGTTGGAAGCACCACCTGCTAATCCTCAACCAATGCCAGATGGTACACCGACTCAATCAGAACCAAGTGAACAGACTTCGGATAGTAATGCCCCAACTTCAACAACAGCTACTGACACGTCTCCGACTACTCCAGCAGAAAATGTTCCTACAACTTCAAATGGTTCGGAGCCATCTGATATTCAATTAGCGTCCTCCACCACAACACCAGTAGAGACTCAAATACCACCGTTGTCCGTAAATAATGCCGCACATCCAGAGGCTGTGTTAGAATCGCCTGGGGTTCAGAATTCCTCTGTTCCGAATTCATCATCCACAAACAATGCAGCACCACCATCAGAGGCCCCATCTGAGGTGCCTGAGCTTCAGAATACCTCTCTTCCAAATGTATCCCATATTTGAAATCCTGCTATAGTTGAGTATGGAAGGTGAGGTTGATTTTGGTACCAACTGTTGCCGCCTCTTGACTGAAGCGCCAACCCACCTCACACCCAAGGGGGTTACTAACTAACAACTGAGTCCTCTTCGAACCACAGGTTGTAATGTATTCTTCACGTGCTTGATTCTCTCTTCCCTATTGTGCCATACAAAGTTGCATATATTCTTTTGTTCCTTATTGCATTAGAACACATTTCATTATGTATGCAGAGTTCCATTTGTAGAATTCTTCTGGTGTGATTGTGTAATTTAGTGTTAGCTAAAACGTAGAATTTATCTCGGGATTTGACTTTCGTTTTACAATGTTCAATATACTAAATCTAATCATTTTTCCTTGTTAAACGCTTCTGTTTTGTTACGTTTTGTTTTAAATGTGAAGTCTATAAAGTATACTGGTAAGGACTTCTTTGATTGTTGGACTATTTAGAACTACTTTTCGAACTTTAGGAAAAAAAGTGTCTATCTTGAAATTTGAGCCCAAATAGACACCAATTTTAAATTTCATGAACTAAAATCGTATTTTTACCTTTAGTTTTATATTATTGTTAAATTATTGTTGATTCTAATGAGCAACAGTAAAGTATTTTTTATAGTGATATTACAAAAGAAATTAAATATAAAATTCATCAATCTCTCCCATGCCAAAAACTTTTCTAACCTCTTTCAGATTATTTTTAACCCTAGAGATGTCTCAGATGAGAATATTGAGAATAATAGTAATCAATTGTGATACAAACGCCAATTTAATCTAATTTAATTAGTACTATTTTTTTTCATCTTGAAACCTACGAAACAGTAAAATTCTCTAATACTTCTTGATCATTTTACTATAGTGGACCTCTTACAAACAATGGATGACTATTCCTTTGTTGGTCAAGATAAGAGGGCAAACACCTATCGATCAACAGTTTTAGAATCAAATTACTATGAGTTGTTTGGTGTGCCGAATTGAGTTCATATGTTTGGATATCTGATGTAGTTTTATATTTATTTTTATTTTTTTAAAAAGAAAATTGTGTTTATGATGATTGTTTTCTCAAACCCAATGTGGATTCACATGCTATGTCACACCTTAAGACATCAAATAAAGTGATAAAATAAAGGGTTGACTAGATAAATAGCAAAATTAAAGGTTTAGTTTGTAAAAATAGCAAAGAAAATTTTTAATTGTAAAAATGGCAAAACCTTATGAATAGAAAGCAAACGTGAAACTCAAATCCACAAAAACTAGTTCATGGCCGGAACTGAACTTCAACTAGCAACCACATTCCTTCAAGATAGGTAAAACACTCTAAATCCTTCATCAATTTTTCTTTCTCTTCTACAACTCGTTTTTCATCTAATCTTTTATTCTACAACTTGCTTTCCATTCAAGAAAGGAGTTGATAGTGTGCTGATTCAGTGAGGAAGCAAAAAAGAGACATTGAAAGGAAAATCCTTCCCAATCGTTCGAAGAGGTAAACCTTACTCTTCTTCCCCAGTCTTACATTCCCCAATTTGGTTAGTCCATTCTATTTGTTTTCCTTCTAGGTTTAAACATAATGTTGGACCAAAATCTTAGGATATAATATATAGATATAATATTTTTGAATATAAGTAAAAAATTTACCAAATCATTGTTTTCACCAAAAAAAAAAAAAAAAGATGTACTTAATTGTTTTTAAAAATATACTGATGTGTTTTTTAACAATATTTTAATCAAAATATACTATCGCCATTCTTTTTGGACTCCAAAACTGAAACATAATATTAATCTATTCCTTTATAAAAGAGAGGACTATTTAACTTTTAATACTAACCATTTAAATGCATTTTAATAATTTCATAAATACACTTAGAAGGTTGGGGAGAAGAATATGTTACTGCAAACTTGTTATTGAAATAAATTGTATTTCCAAAAATTGAATCACTAGAGGCGTTATCAACTATTACACATAAATCATTATGGGGAAGTTAGATAGAACTGGCATCAACCACAAAATATTCTTGTCTTCAACAATCGTAATTAGATTCGAATTATTGGAACCAACTTAGTACATTGTCAACCGAGAGAGTTAGATTGGTAGAGGGAAAAAACTTACCTTGGATATATTCAACAAATTGTTGAAATGATGAATTTGATGGAATATAGGGCTCAACAACTCAAAAATCATGATAATGTGAATTTTCACCCCATCTATCATCAAACAAAAGTCTAGTTCATCATAAAGGTCATAGCAAAAACAATAACTTAAGAAGAAAACCAAAAGAGAATATTTTTTTTTATATGAACTAAAAAAGAATACTTACTTGGTCGTAAATAACAATCACTTTTTTTTTGAGATTGTGAATATATCTCAAAAACTTTAAAAAGATGTACTAATATAATAATATATCAATAATATAAAATGTGAAAATGAAATATGAAAAACATACAATCAATTTGATCAAAATATGTATAAAATATTGAAAAAGATTAAGATACAATTAAAATACGAAATATCAGACTAAATATTTAAAATAATTGTTGATTAGCTAGACAAAATGAAATTTAATAATAAAGATAAACTCAAATAAAAAATATAGAGAGAAAAATGAGGAAGAAATTGGTTTATTTTGAATTAACCGGTAAAATAGTTATCAAAATCTATTTTGAAAAATTCAAATTAAAAAGAGGCATTTTTAGTTGTGAAATTGAATATGTTAGATATAATCTGATTAACTCCCCTACTAATAAAGTTCCTCAATTACATTATATTTATATCTCGGTTCTTTAATCTGGCTCTCCACTTACACTGTATTGAATGTTCCAACCATACGAAGCAAAACAAGTATTATAAAACAGTCACCAATGTGCCTTACATTTTGTCATTAATTTTAATATCCCAGTTTTTTTTTTTTCTATATATCCAAACCAAAACTTATTTTTTTCTCTCTAATTCAGTTTCCCTAAAATAAAATAAATTTGAAATCTGCAAATTAACTATCACGAAATAACAAGATTTTTAAGAATTTAAGAATCTAAGGTAAAATTTTGGGCTTGCTCCATGTGTTGGCCCAACAGAAGCAATGTTCAGCCCGAAGAATGAAAGCAAATAATCCGCAATGGAACAAATCTCACAACCATCGACTTCAACGCAATCGCGTTCCGATCACTCAGCTTTGGGTTTCTGATAATAGTCGATTCATGTGAATTTCACCTAATTCAAATGAACCAGAAGGTTAGTATCCAAATTATTCTAAATTGTTCTAAATCTTCATGGCCTAATGATTTTGATTTTATGTGCCAAGAACTTGTGAGTTTGTTTGTAGTTCATATGGGTTTTCAATAATTGATCTGCCTCAAATTTGTTGGTCCATACTGACGCTTGCCATTTCCGATTTCCCTCCCTCTGTTTCACCGATATGTTTAGGTTGGTTCATGTGAAGCAATAGCTTGGGGTGGAACTATCTCATCAAATGATTTTTACAAGGCTGCTTGTGCTTTCGTTCATAGATGGAAACTGATCAACTCTGATTTTCCTTCATGGTCATGGGTTCCATATCAGAAACTACGGTGGATTAGTTCTGATGATAAGGTGAAGTTTGTTCTTCTTTGGTTAAGATATCACTGGTTTCACTTTGCTGAGAGTTGAGGATATTGTTGTTTCTTAACATATAGGTTTAGATACTAATTTGCTTTGGTTCATTTCTTCAAAATGTTGATTTTGGACCCTATACTTTCAACTTTGGTTAATTTTGCTCCTCGAACATTCAAAAAGTGACCATTATGATTCCTTCAAAATGAAAATAATGACCAAAATGGTCTCTTTTAAAAGTATAAGGACAACAAAAAAAAAAAAAAAAAAAAAAA
>QLSR01000005.1:4000976-4052475 GCA_031780015.1 Citrullus colocynthis | reverse complement strand
AAAAAAAAAAAAAAAAAAAAAAAAAAAACCATTTTGAAAGTAGAGGGACCAAAATAACTAAGGTTGAAAGTATAGGGACTAAAATGAACTAAAACCAAAAGTAGAAAGTAGTATTTAAGTCTAATATATGTATGTATGTATGAATGCCTTCTTATGCTACCAGGTGGAAGGATACTTATCTTTGGAGAAAATATGCCTTCTGAGACCACAAGAGGTCTGATCTTCTATTTTTGTGGCCCCCTTTTTGTTTTCCGTCTGCAATACAATTGTTCTTCATTGTTTCGTTTATTATGTTTTCTACAGAATGAGCAGGAGAAAGGAGAGTGTTTGGAGGAAATAGATACTGCTGGGGTTGGCAACAACAATGAATCTCTTGATGAAGCTACATTAGTATGTGCTTTTTAATTGATGTTCGTGTTTGTGGGAACCATACTTCTTTCGTTGTGTGATATCCTTTGTATTTGTTAACCAAACTCTCCCGTTTTTCTCAAGGTCCCATCCCCAAGTGATCATCAAGAAGTACATTACTATGATTTTCACATTCTACACTCTGCATCATATAGTGTTCCAGTGCTATACTTTCGAGCTTACTACTGTGGTATGCAATTCTGAAAGTGTCCCAACAAATAACAAAGCTTTATTGTTCCATAATACCTTTAAGATCAAGCTTTGGGAAAAAAAAAAATTATATGATGTAAATTTAAACACTAAATTCTTAATTACTAGGTATCTTGCCATATTTTTTTAGGTAAGAAACATTTCATTGAATCAATGAAATAGGAGAGACTCCAAGCACCTAAAGGTGATTACAAAAGAGATTTCCAATTGGAAAGTAAATACGAGAGACTAAAGTTCTTAAAAGGGTGCCTAGTTTTGCACCCACCAATATAACATAGTAGATGGAACCAAATCCATGAAAGAATCAAAGGAAGAAAAAGAACCTCTAAAAAGCCGCTTATTATACTCACCCATAATGTCCAAAAGAATGCTCGAAGAATAGCCAACCAAATTGTCTTCTTAATGTCATAAAATGGATGGCCCACCAAAAGAAATGCAAGGAGGTCAAAAGTATTATTAGAGCAGACTGTAGACCAACGGAAAACATCCAGAATAATATGTCAGAAACGGAAGCAAAGGGTTCAACATGGCTCTGACACATGATACACCAAGAAGGAGAAATAGACATATAGGGCATACAACGTTGAAGAAGGTGAGCAGTTTTGACAGCACCAAGGCTAAGCTCCCAAAAGAAAATTTTTATTTTCTTAGGGTAGTGATCCAACCAAATCACTGAATACAAATCCTTCTCAACAGCTGTACTAGGTATCTTGCAAATAAATAGAGTGATGTGTACTGATGTAATGTTTGGTTATGTATCCATAATTGTCTGAGCTTGCTAATTCCTGTAGTTATTCTAAAAATGTGATTCAGTATGATTTGTGTTTCACATTATGCTATAATATGATGGTTACTTGCTAGATATTGATTTATGTGTTTGAATTTGTTCCTAATATGAAGTATTTAAAGCCCATTTAGCATACTAATTTTGGAAAGTGTACAGATGGACAACCTCTAATGTTAGAAGAAATTAAAAAGGACCTCCCATCACTGTCTGCAGATACACTATTGAGTTCAAAATGGACATTTATTACTCAAGAGGTACAGCTTTTCTTAGTCTAACTATCTTGGCATTTGATTCTGGATGCACGAAGCTTAAATTGGGTCTCACTGGAAGATGGTCAAATATGGTCATTTTTGTTTTCGCATTTTACTATTCAAACTACATAGATATTTGTAAATTATTGTACATATTAGTTTATGTAAATAGGTACAGTTATATGCTATGACACAGCCACAGGAAATTATAGTATCAATGCTTTAAAAGGGACTATATGTATATTCTGAGTGTCTTTTCAACTGTCACAATCATTTTCTGATTTAAAATAAGAATGTAGGATGCTTTTTTTTTTTCTTTTTTTTTCTTTTTTTTTTTCCACGAGTTTGAAAAATGGAAGTTCAAGAAATTTGTCGTATAACTAGTTTTGGGTATGGATTAATCTCAGGAGCATCCATATTTAAACAGACCATGGTTCAAATTACATCCTTGTGGAACCAATGAATGGATGAAGCGACTCTTCCTTAGTGATGCTTCCTTGTTCAAGAATGAAATAGCTATTGAAAGATATATTGCCTCATGGCTCTCAGTTGTGGGGCAAGTAGTTGGCTTGAGGATTCCCATGGAAATGTTTAGAGATGGCAATGGCAGTCAGGTCAGCATTTCAGCAGCCTTGAGTTAGTTTGGAGAGTGCTTTTAGTCCATGAAAGGCCAAATCTCAAAATTTGTATAGTGTTTCATTATAATCTGGTTTTGGAGAACTTTAGAATATTTGATGTTTTTAGAAGATACATGCAATTTTAAGAAGTGTTTATTGAAAAAATGTTTTACTCATTATTTTTGACAAGGATGACTTGTATATATTGAAGTCGGAGACTTAATCCCTCATTCTCGCAATTGTTGTACTAAAAAGATGTCCATTCCATTATATATATTATTATTTCTTCAAGAGTTCCAAGTCTCACTATTTATACAGGGAAGTATGTCTATTATTGCAAATTTAGGTGATAAAATGAATGTTGTAAAGGAGATTGTAAACATCTCCCTACGTTAGAAGATTTTTTTAAGTTAAATTGCAAGGTTCTTGAAATTTATATGTCGCATCTAATAGATCTTTTAATTGCTAATTAATTGTTTAAAACATTAATTTCTCTACTTATTGGATTCTTAAACATGTTCCTGACCTTTCTGATATTATATAAAATTCATATATCTAACTTTTCTGATATTATATAAAATTCATATATCTAACTTGAAATAAAATGGTGCGTCTACAACTTTTTCCCTTCTAAATGTTACTAAGACCTTAAATTCTCAATTACCCATCAACAGATTTTAAAAGTTGTTTACACAGAATCTACTGGACATCAAATATGGATGTATTAAATACTTCAAAAAAAAAAAAAAATCTCAGAAGACAGTTAAAAGTTTAAAAACTTATTAAACATTACTATTATACATAATTTAAAGTTTACAGATTAATTTATAATTGTCTCGATTTTAATGCTATAATTAAATGCAAAATAGGGTTGAGTCAACTTTAAAATACAACATCATTCCAACCTGAAATGATATATAAAATTTATGTGAAACCGAACATAGCTCAACTTCCATATTACAAGGTCTATGGTTCAAAATTCCTTATCCACTTACCCCAAATGTAATGATGGGTAAATTTGTAAGTGCTAGTGATATAGTTTATGAGTTGAATTGACCTAGGACTAATTAAAAAACACTACTAGCTAGAAATCTAGTACTTTGATGAAGTATGGTTACATCTTATATTAGATGAAAACTAGATAAACAATCATCGTATGAAGTGGATTACAAAGATTAAAAACTAGAAACTGCTGGTTTGCAAAAAGATAATAGATTAGATTAAGAATCATTCTTGATTTGAAGTAGAAACTGTTTTCCTGTCAAAGCAAACCAAAAATTCTGTATTACCCTCAGCGCCCTTCAATGGTGATTCAATCCAACCTTTGGTGCAGAATCCAAAATTCTCTACACCCTTTATGATCTTCTCAAGAACCTACATCCAAATTTCATCCTATCAATTAAAGCCAATAAGAAATACACAATTGAGGAAACTAATATCCATTCCATTCACAATTAATTCAAAGAAAAAACATAGTAGATGAAAATTGCTCTCTTTAACCATCTATATAAGGCTGTTATTTGTTATAATTTTTAAGAATCATGTTGTTAAAAATAAATAAATAAGTAACTTTGAAGACCAACTTTCTAATTTTGAAATTTAGTAGAGATTTCAAGTGTTTCTACAATGTGAAAAATTGAACACGGAAGGCATATTAGAAGGATAATTTTCAGAAATGGAATCATTATCGACTTTTAAAATATGAAGAGGAAAAGGAAAAATGAATTATTGGAATGTGTAGAAGAGATTGAAGAAGGTAGAGTTAGTGACTTAGTCCATACTTTAGTTTTATTAGTTCAATGGCAAATTCTTCTGAGGAATGAATTTCCCACTTGTCAAAATCTAAAAGAACACAATTCCAAGTTTTCTTTTCTTGTCACTCTTATTAGTGTTAATTTACTACAAAACTACCAAAGAAACCCAATAAACGACCAACCAACAAAAGACCAACAAAGAGCAAACTGTGCTTCCACGATGCCCAAACTAAAATTCCTTGAAAGCATAAACTGAGAAATGATTTCGAACTCTTCCCTTCTCTCCCTAAATCCAATTTCAACATGAGAAGCAACGAAACTTTAGCTTGGCTAATGTGTTTGAATCTGCCATGAGTCAAGACACTTGGATATTCCAACACTTGTTGGACATACATAAACACTTGTTATCACAATAGATATGTATTAACACTAATCGTCCAAAGTGAATATGAATTCGACAATTGTTAGGACGTTCTTTCAGTATAACAAATAGACAAAAATAATTGGAGAAGCGTTTTTATTTAACTGGAGAAGCGTTATAAAGGACAAAAATCATTAATTTTGAGACTGAAAGAATTTATTAAGCATGCATGCATGGAGACTTATTGCAGATTCAAGTTTGTGTCCAACATTCTAACACTTCTACTCGAATGGTAATTTTAAAACATTCCTGAAAGGTTAATAATAATATTGTAACTTGTCAAAGAATATGAGCAAAGGGAGAAATAAATGTTTACCTCCTGGTGAACTTGAGGATCTCTCACGATTCCCCCACCTCCTACCTGCAATGAACAATATCTTCAAATGCACGGTCAACATAAACTTATTACGTAGATTATCTATTTTATCACCCAGATTTGTCATGGTTTCATCTATGTCTACAAGATGCCTGGTTTCCATGGTTGTATCACAACATCTGAACTAAATGAAGTACGAGCTCTCACTTAGGAAATATATGAAGAAAGAATATGGCACTTGTCAACAAATGGCCTTAGAAATTTGTTGTTTTATGCGAAAAACCAACCATATAGCAAAAATGACTAAAATGGACCTGGTCATATTTTCTAGACAAACCTATTTAGACATTAACTATGATGATAACAAAATATCAGCCAATCCTATGAACTGCCACACTCAAGAAGGAAAATAACTCAGAGCCTGTCTTACTTGAGATCTGCGACATTCAAATTGAGGTTTCACCAAAGTAACTATTGTTGACGTTTCCTTCATCACATTGACCACGGCAGGCATAACCTGATACATAAACAAATAAGAGCATGCAAATAAATCCTTTTTATTAAGAAACATTTCATTGAAGAGCATGCAAATAAATGGAATAAGACAAAAGAACAAAAGTACTAAAAATGACCATTGCAAGACCTTACAGTTAAAAATCAAGCGCTAGTAACTAGATATTAAATTTATACTATGATAAACTATGGCTGTAATAATATTTCTACCCGGACTTGCTAGACCAACTAATTAAAATAAGACAGCCAATAGATGGAGGTGCCAGTGCCTCAATACAATAAGATAAGTCAAGTCTACAGTCATTATTCATACTCTATTATTTTGTTCAAAGAAAAAGGTGTGTAAAGAAAGCTTGTTTATGTGCACATTACTTAGCTACAGACATCTAATTCCCAAACTTCTTATTTCCTCCCTCGCATTCCTAGACCTTTAGTCCCCAAATTTCAGATGTCGGAATTGGCCCCCTAACTGTTGTTGGTCACCTAACACTCGAACTTCTGCCCCTTGTGTACTTGTGACTCATGTTTTTAAGAGCATATCAATCATTATCAAGACTGGAAAAGTACCAAATTAGTATGAGTTAATCCTTAAAACATGAGATCCCTTTTTGCACTTTTTTCCTTTTGGGATCCTAGTTATGGAAATTGTCATTTACTTCTGCAGCTAAGCATGTTTTAGAGCAAAATACCCATTTATAGATATTCAGCTAAACAAGTCCTTTACATAGATGATAAAGTAAGGAAAAAAAATCCTAACAATTTTTTTAAAATAATAATAATGATAATTAAAAAAAGCGAAAACCCAACACCAGCTTAAAAAACTGAAAATATTGCCTTGTTATCAAGTTAGATTGAACAAACTGTGAAACTGATGTGCAAAGTAACTGAAACCTTTACCAGAAGAATAGAGATGAAAGAAAGGTCCAGAGTCACAATATCAACTTTTTGAGGAAGTCCCGCAAGATATCTTAAGTTTGTCCTTTCAATCACACAAACACGTTCATCTCGACGAATCTTGTCGGCAACCTAAAAAGTCTGCAGATCAATGACCCATCACAATGGAACAGATGAAAGTGCAGGGGACATTATTTGATAGTTTCCCGCATAAATATTGAAGGTATCAAAAGTCAACAACGGTTTATCACTTCACTGGGTTACACAATAGACTTGTTACTAAATTTGATTAGTTGGATGGTATTTTGTTATCCCTTAAGCCTGGGCTTGGATTTAATATCTAGTCATCTCCCCCTCTTTTGAAGTACCTCTTCTTCAGTTCAATGGTTTCTTGTATTAGAAAGATAGACAAGTAAATAAAACCTTTATTCAAACTTCCAAGAAAAAATGAGGGGCAATACTATTTTTCTATTAGAGATATTTATTTGCGCACTCATCAACTTTCAACAATTATATCAAGTAGATAAAGAGCTATATGTGAAAGAAGTTTATAGATTTCACCTGCCCATATCCAACATCAACTCCATAAACAAATGAAGCCCCGTGCTGAAGCAAACAGTCAGTAAATCCTCCAGTGGACAACCCAGCATCAAGAGCAACTTTACCATCAACATCAACAGCCAACTGTTCAATGGCAGCTTCCAACTTGAATCCTGCTCTGGATTTCATGAGAGAGAGAGAGAGAGAGAGAGAGAGAGAGAAAACATATATGTTAAATTAACTTTTGAAACTCTATCTAGTCTAATAGGGATGAAAAACCAATATATATCGGGGAAAAAACAGGTAGTTTTCAGCTAAGTTTTATCACCTACATACATATTTCGGAACTTCAGCTATTATCTCAACCTTAGCTTTATCGCCGACGGGTGTTCCAGCTTTACTGATTACTTTGCCATCCACCAATACTTTACCTACACAAAAATTCATCTATGAAACACAGAAAGGGAAAGAAATCGAAAAATGAAATGAAGCTCAACATATTATCAATTGCAATTAGGGTTACCTTGTAATATCCACGACTGTATGATTGTTCGGCTGTATTGCTGGTATCTTTCTACACATACCTCGTCCAATCTCTTCTTCTTTTTCCTAAAAAAGAATACAAAAGCAGCTTCATTCCCACTTACTAACATACATTTCAGAATTCGTAAACAGATTAAAACGAAAAAAATTCTTACAGGTTCAGTGACAGAATCTTTCCCGACTTGGCAACGGAAAAGGCTTTAGGAGAAGCCGATTGAATTGGAGAGGAAGATAGTGGCGATAAGAGGAAAATCCTTGCACAATTGTTCCGACTCAAGAAGCACTTCGACATGATGGGGCTCTGTTTTCTCACACGATTATGTAAATTTTACTTGCTACTCCACCAAAACTTCGGTCTCCTAAGCTCGCACAATTCTTATACCAAAAAGCAATGGAAATTTACATAGTGATGTTTCCTTCCAAAAAAATGAACATAGAATTCTAAAGAAATTCAAGGTTAAATCATTTTTTCTACAATATATAAGGTGGGAGAATTGAACTTCTGACCTTAAAGGTGATTGTATAAGTTTTATGTTAGTTTAGTTATGCTCATTTTAGTTTAGTGTAGTTCTTTTTAAATAAATTAGTTTGGTGTTTGAATGTTAAGTATACATATTAGAGGTCATAGTTTATCGCGTCCATGACCCAAGATTTAGACTCTAGAGCATTATAAGTGGGACAATGAAATTTCTTCCAATATAATGTGGTTTGATGACAAATTGAGACTCAAGTTGGTAGGTATGTGATATTCGAGTAGATGTAAAATACATAAATGAACGACACTATATCCAAATGAAAGAGATGTGGCTTCCTATGCTCGTAAACATCAAGCTCGACAAGTTGGCTTGAAGGCAATCCACTATGGGTGGTTTATTCTTTTTGGTTTGATTATCACTGTAAACCCTACGTTCATTTCTAAGCACCTAACTTAAGTGTGTAATATTGTTGTGGACTTATACAAATTTTTTTTAGATTGAAAGGAGGAGTGGAGGAGAAACCGAGGAAGGTAGGCTTGTGGATTTAGCCGATGGTGTTTTTGGTAAGCCTAATCTTAAAACCTTATGAAATATGCTAAGTTTGAGATTTATTTTGACAAGCTCATTAGAATTTAAAAAACTTAGAGGATTGTCACCATTTGAACCAAGGTGGAAGGATGCTATTAAGGATATTATTATTATTATTAGTATTAGTATTATTATGTTATTAATAATTAAAAGGAGAATTTGAAGTTTAATTGAGTTAGTGGATATAATAAATAAAAAGAGAGAGAGAGAGAGGAAAAAGAAGAAAAGCAAGTAGGTGGGAGGCTAAGTATGAAAAGGGAATTTTTTTTTCTTCATATCATTATTGACTTTCATTCTCCTTCAACCTGAAACAAATTCGTGGTTCTTCAGCTAGGCATTGAAAGAGAGAAGAAGGAGAAGATTTAGGTTGATTGAAATGGAATTTTGAAGAGAAATTGGTGAAATTTGAAGAGGAACTGAAGCTGGTCTGGAATTCGTGCAATCTAGACAGATTGTAATGTTCAAAGGATAGCAAGCTGTAGAGATCGAATTTGGAGCTAAAAATTTGAGGTTAGAAAGTTAACTCGTTTCTTAATAACTTTTGTGAAGGATGTCTGAGCTAAATGTGATGGAAAACAAGTGAAATTGTAGGAAGAAGCGACTAGTTTGGCTTTTCGAGTAGTCTGGAGCAGGGTGGAAAAATTTTGAATTATCTGTCGAACAAAGAGGAGTTGGACCTTGAAATTTGGAGGTAAGCTAGTTAACTCAATTATCTACAAGTTTTTAAGAGGAAGTAAAATCTAATTCGGGCTGGAATTACTATTTTTGGCAGCTGGAAGTGAAAATGGTGTCCTTGAGGCTGACGGGTGAAGCTTGGATGAGACAAGTCTCGCTGGTTAGCATATAGCAACATTGCGGGTGTGAAACGAGAAAAGTCTCACTAGTCTCACTAGCTACATTTGTTTCACATATCTCGCTAGTCTCGCTCATCTCACCAATCTCGATGGTCTCGCTTGTCATTTTAGCCTCACAAGTTTCATTGGTCACGCAAGTCTCGCTGGTTTTGCTTGGTCTCGCTAGTAAGCTAAATTTCAATGCTAAAGATTTATTTGATATACATTGATGAGAATCTTAAGAAACCTAACAAAATGAATTAAATCATTTCAAGCCGAGAAGAACTAGAAGAAGCTTAATAATCCATTAAGAGCCCATGACAAGTTGTGAGTGACAAAATTCTATTTAGAATAACTTATTTTCTCAATCTTTCTTGTATGCTCGATTTATTCTAAAAGTATGAGTTTTTCTAGCACGAGTTTGAGCATGAAAAACATGAGTTATTTAATATGAGTTTGAGCATGATTTTACATGGTTAAATGATTAAGTATGATATTACTTGGTGCTAAAGTTCATTACAAAACATGATGTTTGATTAACACTTTAGAATTTTGAGGTTTTGTTTTACTTGTATTAACATTTTATTTGTTATTAATATCAAAACATGCGTTATTTACAAAAGGACCATAGAAGGTCCCCAATGCCGAAGGACATGAAGAAGGCATATGGGCAGCCTAAATATTAAAAATGGTCCCTAATGTCGAAGGACATGGAGAAGGCATATGGGCAGCCTAAGTATTGTATATGGGACTCGGTACTAAAAGAAGGACTTGAGAAGGTATGCAGGCAACCTAGGTTATGGTTCCTATGTGCACATAGAGGTATATTCGACATTGGGTGTGTTGAGATTACTCCACCCCAACTAAGGTTGTTTTCAATGTTGAGTAGCATTGAGCTCCGCTCTGCCTCAACGAAGGAAAATTTTTTAGGCATATGCAAAACTCTATAGATTTCGATGATGAAATGTTTACTGTCTTATTAGTGTTTTTTTAGCATGTTTTTGTTGGGTTTAAAGTTAAGCATAGTTTTCTGAACTTGTCACTCATTGGACAACCTAGTTCATGTTTGCAATTGTTTTTATGTTTTCCAGGTAACGAGCGAAACTAAGGTGCTTAGCCTACACAACAACTTGTATGAGCCTGCTACTAGTTTGTATACATTGTTAATATTTGTACATAAGACATGTGTTGTACATATAGAGGTTTAAGGTGTGGGAGCTTGTAATCATATGTTGCTTTTAAGCTGATGAATGAAAGTCTATACGTGTATGTTAGCTTATCTTGAGTTTTGAGATTAATGTTTGATTGAGAGTTATAAACAGTTTATTAGGTGCTTGGTATTGGTTTAAGGATTGTATAGGTTGGTAGTAAATGTTGTAAAACGGTCAATGTATGCTGTCTTCACACATTTTCATAGGTTAAGAAAACCTGGGAAGGGGTGTGACAATCATAATCATTAACTTTGTTTGTTTTCTTCTCTTGGTTTTCAATTTTGAGAAGTTTTATTCTTATTCTAAAAAAGAAAACATAGATTTGGAGAGTTAAAAAAATGAAAATAACGCGACGAATATTGTGTAAAAGCTAAAAACATACATGATATCATTTACAACATCATTCACATAATTTATCGTGACAGTTGATGTATAAAAATTGATTAAGTAGATGATTATAGTAAAGTATTATGAGATGAACTAAATGATAACTTCAATCTTAATCTTTCATATAATTGTAAATAATATCACATACACCTTCTAATTCTTATGCACAATTTATTACACATCACTTCTATCATTTATTTTAATTGAAAATATATTTTAAAACAATTTAAACTTTCAAAGATAAAAATGAAACTTTTGGAAGTATATAATATTTTTTAAATATGTCATATACTTCAATCTCAATATTTTATATAATAGTAAATAATATCACATGTGTTTTTTTTTTATTATTATTTTTTTTGTACTAAAGACAAATTCTATCCTTTATTTTAATTGAAAATATACTTTTTGTAACAATTTCAAAGTGTGATTTTAATTCTCTAAATATAACTCATGCACTTACCATAAATCTTAAGTGTAGTCTTTTTTGTTTTTCATCTCTCCTAAATTTAGTCATATTTTTTTTTTCGTTTCTTTTCCTTTTTTTTTAAAAAAAATCAAATTTGGTTAAATAACAATACTAATTTCCATTTAAGAAAAAACATTATTTATATATATTTCTAAAATTTATTAAGATAATAGAAAATTTTTTTTTAGTCTTTGAGTTTTTTTTTATTTGGTGCCTCTAGTTTTGAGTTTTTAAAATGAATCCTTTTAGTCACCAAATTTTTTAGAATGAATTAAAAGATCCTACCAAGCTAACAAACGGTTAAATCAAAATTTTGCGTCATATGGCTTGCTCGACTAAGATTTTATTTTTTTTGTTTTTTTTTTAAAAAATCAATAACAAACATTAAAACCAAACCATTTAGCCCTAAAATTATTAAACCGAAGTTAATCATTTTTCGTTAGCAAATTAAAATAAATAACCTAATAATAATAAAGTTAACAAACAATCAAATTAAACATAAGTTAAACAATCACTAGACAACATAGACCTTTTATTTTAAAATAAAAATAAAAAATCTATTTATTTTATCCCAATTCACAACCAATCTCCTTTCTTCCACAGTGATTACAAAGCTCGCTCTAATGGAGTTCCACTCCCTATGCCTCTCTTCCTCCTCCCCATTTCTCCAAAGTCATCGCACAGTCCACAAACTCCCTTCTCAAAAACCAATCTCTCAATCCCGTTCTCTCATTCCCTTCACCAATTCAAAACCTCTCACCGTTTTCAATGGCTCCCATTTTTCCTCCATTAACAAAACCCCATTTCCAAGCCCCACCATTCCTTCAAACCCCCATTTTCTCTTCGCAAAAACCTCCCCGTTTCACCAAGTCCCAAAAACCCATCTCCCTTTTGCCCTAACTCAGCTCCTCCTTCTCACCCCTTCCCCTAGCTTCGCCTTGGAAACCGACGTAGCTTCTCCTGATAAGATAAACTTGGAGTCCATTTTGGTTTCAATCGATGAATTTTTCAACAGATACCCTTTTTTTGTTGCTGGGTGTACTTTCATTTGGCTTGTTGTGATACCCTTGATTGACTACTTTTTTCTAAGAAAGTATAAGTTCATTTCTGCCATTGATGCATTTCGTAAAATCCGAGATGAACCAAATGCACAGCTCTTGGATATTAGAGATGAAAAGAGCTTGGCGTTTTTGGGGTCTCCTAATTTGAGGATTTTGAATAAGGACGTGGTGCAGGTTGTGTATTCAGAAGAGGATGAAGATGGGTTTGTGAAGAAGGTGAAGAACAGCTTTGGAGAGGGTCCTGATACTCTAGTCTTTGTCCTGGATAAGTAAGTTGTTTCCATATATTTCAATTGAAATGGGCTTGTGTGAGCTGTGGAATTTGGAGAGGCTTCAGTGATCTTCATCGTGTTGTGTTTTTCTCTGTTCAACTATGGGGAATTGTGGCTTAATCATTTAAGACTAATTACAATTTGGGGGCCTTTAATAACCTTTTTTTTATTTTATTATTATTATTATTTTTTTTTTAATAAATTGGGCTTGTTTTCTTACAACTTCTTTACTCAAAATAAAAGCAAGTTTTCACAAACTACTTTTTTTAGTTTTCAATACTTGGCTGCGGTTTCTAAAAAGTCAATAACAAAACAAAGAAATTGGACGGTAGAAGTAGTGTTTATAACCTACTTAGCTGAAGGCCTATTTATATACATGAAGGTCGACATGGGCCCAAGACCTTATAACTAAACTAGGGAAAATTAAATAAGCTATAAAGGCTTTTAATACAATATTTCCTACATCAACTCCACCCGCCCAAGAAGAAACAAACTCGTCTCTGAGTTTGGTTATGTGAGTTCAAATTGATTCGGCAGTTGGTAATGGTATATGTCGGATATGTTGAATGTAGAGATGATCTTCATGCTGGGTGGTAGACCGACTTTGAAAGCATTTGGTCCAAATTTTGCCAAGATGGGGAATGGACCGATCTTTTTGCTTGTTAATTTGGAATGTAGTCCAGTAGGTAGTCTTGTTTTCTTGAGGTGAACCATGACTAAATTGCCAATGTTGAATTCTGCTGTTTTTTTCTGATTGTCTGCTTGCTGTTTGTAAGAATTGTTGGCTGCTTCTAGATGAGCTTGAACTTCTTCATGTATATTTTTGATTTGGTCTGCCATGATGTTTGCTTCAGGCCTAAGATCAACAAAAATGGGTAAGTTAGCAAGATCTAATGTTAATCTAGGAGTATGAGTATAAACAATTTCAAAGGGGCACTTCCCTGTTGAGCGGTTGACCATGTTGTTGAAGGCAAATTCAGCTTGTGTTGGAGCTAGGTCCCATTGACGGGGGTTGTCTCCACTTAAGCACCTCAGAAGGTTGCCGAGATTGCGGTTGGTCGCCTCGGTTTGCCCATCTGTTTGTGGATGGCTTGTGGAACTAAAGAGAAGATTAGTGCTGAATTTTTTCCATAGTGATCTCAAAAAATAGCTCATGAACTTTACATCTCTGTTGGATACTATACTTTTAGGGATGCCATGAAGTCTCACGATTTCCTCAAAAAATAAATTTGCAATATTTAGAGCATCATTGGTCTTTTTACAAGCCAAAAAATGTGCCATTTTGCTAAATCTATCCACGAAGCTAAAATGGAGTCGTAACCACGTTGGGTTTTAGGTAAACCAAGAATGAAATCCATAGAACGATCTTCTCGAATATTGTTTGGTATGGGGAGTGGGGAGTAAAGTCCTTGGTTTGAGCTAGAACCATTGGAGGTTTAACATATAAAACATCTTTTAACAAAATTTGCAACATCTTTTTTCAATTGTGGCTAATAAAGTTTAGAGGAGAGGAGAGCTAAAGTTTTGTCCCTCCCAAAGTGTCCTGCTAGCCCTCTTGCATGTGCTTCTTTCAAAAGTGACTCTCTAAGAGATGTGTGTGGTATGCCAAGAGTGTCATTTTTAAAAAGAAAGCCATAAAAAATATGAAAATCATTGGTTGGAAGGTGATTTGAACAAGCATACCATATGTCCTTGAAATCCAAATCCGTAGGGTACAAATCAAGGATGTGATTAAAGGCTATGATTTCTCCTTTAAGTAAGGTTAGGAGAGTACCTTTACGGCTTAGAGCATCGGCTAGGTTAGGAAAGTACCTTTACGACTTAGAGCATCGGCTACTTTGTTAGTATTACTTGGAGTGTGTTTAATGACAAAGTCGAACCTTTGAAGGAATTGTATCCATCTAGCATGCATGCGGCTAATTGATTTCTAAGAATGCAAAAACTTTAGAGAAAAAATGATCCGTGATTAAAATAAATTCTTTCCCAAGAAGATAATGTTCCCATTGTTTAAGAGCTTGAACTAGGGAGTAAAGCTCTTGTTCATAAGTGGATCATTTTTGCCTAGCGGTGCTTAGTTTTTGGCTAAAAAACTCAATAGGATGGTTATCTTGGCTAAGGACAGCTCCTATTCCCAAGCCCGATGCATCTACTGTGACTTCGAAAGGCTTTAAGAAATTTGGGAATCCGAGGTCCTTAAGGCCTTTTTAGATTTTGAAAACTGGTCATTTGTTCTTGGTCCAAGTGAAGGGTGTTTTGGCTTTTAAAAGTGCGGTTAAGGGACTTGCAATTATACTGAAGTTTTTGATGAATTTTCTATAAAATGAGGCCAACCCTAAGAAGCTTTGGATTTCCTTGATGGATTTTGGTTGTGGCCAATCTTTGATGGTCTCTATTTTCATAGGATCTACGCTAACACCCTTGGAACTAATTAGGAATCCTAAAAAATAAAGTTGGTGTTGAAGAAAGGAACACTTCTTTTAAGTTAATGTATAATTCATTTTCTTGGAGCACTTGGAATATAGTATGGAGATGTTTCAAATGTGCTTCGTAGTTGGTGCTATAGATTAAGATATCATCAAAATATACAACTACAAGTTTGTTCAAGTAAGGTAATAGGATTTGATTCACTAGTCTCATAAAGGTGCTTAGGGCGTTACTAACCATTCGAAAAGTCCCTCATTGGTTTTAAAAGTTGTTTTCCATTCATCCCCTGGTCTTATTCTAATTTGATGGTAGCCACTTTTTAGATCCATCTTAGAAAAGATTGATGCCCCTCATAATTGATCTAATAAATCTGTTAATCGAGGGATAAGGAACCTATATTTGATTGTGATCTTATTAATTGTGCTACTATCAACACAAACCTGCCAAGAGCCATCCTTTTCTGGGGCCAGCAAAGCTGGGACAGCACATGGGCCTGATAGGTTTTATGTGCCCTTTTTCTAAAAGGTTTTGTATTTTATTGTGTAGTACTTCATATTCTTTAGAGCTCATATGATTGTGTGGTAAATTAGGCAAGGTGCTACCCGAAATCAAATCTATATGGTGTTGAATATCTCTTACGGGAGGTAATGTTGTCGGTTCTTTTAAAAGAGAAGGGAAATCTTTAAGTATATTAGAGACATTTGGGTCCAAAGTTTCCTCATTTTGTGATTGAAAATGATCATTTTTAACAATAAAAAACAAAAGAGATTTTTCTTTAGAGAATAGACGAACCTTACCCGAAGAGATGAGAAATAGTTGTTTTTGTGAAGAGGAGGATACCTTGCTTGTGGTAATTTGCTAATCGAGAGGAAGGACCACATTTTTTCTCGCCCATTATGAATAGCTCAGTTGTCATATTGCCACAACTGACCCTAAAGAATATGGCACACATCCATTTCGAGGACATCACAAACAATTTGATCTTGATACATATTCCCAATGGACATGGCACCGTACAAATTTCTTTGATAGCAGTTTTGCCCTTTTTTGTTATCCAATTTACCTTGTAGGGATTTGGATGCGGCTCAGCTTGAAGATTTAAGGCAGCTACCAGCTTCTTAGACACAATATTCTCGGGCTGCCACTATCAATAATCACTTGGCAAACCTTTTCATTGATTGTACACCGCGTGTGAATAGGGCATGTCTTTGAGGGTGGCTGTCAATCTAAGAGTGAGCAACACCCTTTGAAGGACACAAGAGAGATGATCGCCTTCATCCGTTTGTAGAAAAGCAAGGTCATCATCACCTTCCTCGAATAGGTCAGCTTCTTCATTGGTGTCTTCTTCTTGAATCGCCAAAGTCTTCCATTGGGAGCATTCATTAGATAAATGGCCTTGTTGGCCACAACGTAAGCACTTCCCAAGGGTAGGCCGATTGTAGGGATTCGAATTTCGCTTGTTGTTACCATCTTGGGACCTAACCGGAGCTTTGGAATCGTCTTTTTTAGGCCTTTGGCAGGAAGTAGATCCTTGGGGAGACTGTCTTGACTGTTCTATTGGAGGTTTCCATTGTGTTTGCTGTTGATCCCAAGGTGGTCTCCTTTGATAAGTTCTTGGTTGTTGGCTTTCAGTACTCTCCTCAATGGTGGTGGCTAATGTAAGAAACCGGATGTAGCTTAACAACTTCTTTGATATCATCACGAAGTCCCAAGATAAATCTTGAAACAAGCTGTTGTTCGGTTTCAGGGAGATTGTTTCTAACTCCCAAACGATGGAACTCCTCCGTTTAATCAAGAATTGATTGGTCCCCTTGTCTACAAAGCTGGTACTGATTGTACAAAAGTTGTTGATAATTGAAAGGGAGGAATCTCTTCTTCAACAATAACTTTGGCCAAGATTTAATTGGAGATTTCCCATAGTACCTTCTATTAGTCTCTAGTTGTTCCCACCAAGTTGAAGCTCCCCGCTGAAATTTGAAAGCTACCAATTTAACTTTCTTATCTTTGGGGGTATTCGCATATTCAAAGAAGTTTTCCACTTTGGTGATCCAATCCAAGAAGGCCTTGACATCCATCCTTCAGTCAAAACTCGGGAGATCAACCTTCATATGATATCTTGATGTTCTTGGAGATATTGCTGCCTGCCATGACGAAATCCCATTTGTTCTTGGTTTAGAAATTGGAAATTTTCATCTTCATCAGAAGAATCCGAGTCTTGGATCATGAACCCAGGCATCAGAATGTCTTGTGAACGAGTGCTTAGCGGCCCAAATTGTCTTCTTGCTGGCAGATTGTGATCCCAAGGGTTCTGAATCACACCACTGCTTCGAATTGGATTCTTGAAGGGATCTTGAATTCTTTCTTGGGTTTTCCTCTCAATTTGCTCACTGTTTTGGCCGACTGCTTCAACCTGCACCCTTTCTTTATTCTTTCGATTAACTTGGGCTTGAGTCCCTTGGGTTTCAACAGGGTTTTGACCGACCACTTGCTGCAGAAGTTTGAGCCATCATCACCCGCAGGTCTCCCATCTCATTCTTGATGTTGATCACTGCTGTTTCTACTACAGCCAATCGGGTCTCCAAGGACTTGGTTGAAGAAGATGCTTCCGCATCCCTAAAGAGACGATCCAAGAAGTCTTTGCGCAGGATCAAAGCACTATGATACCAACTGATGGAGAAGCTCCAAGAATATAAATTGGAAAAGCTCCAAGAATATAAACTAAGTTCTTTTATTAATGAATGAAGGGGGGCGAAGGCCTATATATACATGGAGGCTGACATGAGTCCAAGGCCTTATAACTAAACTAGGAAAGGGAAAATTAAATAAGCTATAAAGACTTTTAATACAATATTTCCTACATCATTTTTAAAAACCAAATGGTTATCAAATAGGGCCTTGATTTTTGTTTTTGCTTTTTGAGAATTAAGCTTATAAAAACTACTTCCACTTATGAGTTCCTTTAAAATCCAATCCAAATTTTGAGAACTAAAAAATAGCTTTCTAAAACTTGTTTTTGTCTTTGTAATTTGTGTATGACTTCAAATCCTTCCCTATGAAAGAGGAAAAGAACTGTAAAGAAATTGTGAAAAGACAAACCATCAAAAACCAAATCTATATCAAACGGGGTCTAATCTTTTCAAGTTTTAGTATAATGTAAGCTTTTCAACCTCTTCTGATGTAACCAGCATTCCAGATGGTTATGCACTCTGTTTTACCTTTTTTTGCAGTAAGAAAGAAACTTGGATTTTTATTTTTTGTAATATGATATAACAGCACACTTTTAAAGGAGTTAGTTAAGGATGGCTTTTGAATGCGAACTTTGGGTGGGATGGGTTTTGAGGATGGTGCTTTTGAGTGAAGTAGTTTTGCATAAGCGTAGTTGGAGGAAGAATGTGTCTCTAAAAGAATTTTGAAGTGCTTTTGAACCGTTTTTCCGAATTTTCAACTCAACATCCTAAATTTTTCGAAAAGAGACTCTTATAACCGTGAAGTCATGAGGAGCAACCTTTGATATTTGCTAGAAAGTTGGTAAAGAAACTTGGAAATTTTGGCATTCTGCTAAGCTTTCCTCAATTGAAGATGTTTGATTTCGTTTGTTAAAGAAACTTGTATTTCTATTTATTTCAGTTCTCAAGCCCATTGTGCATATTACTTGCGATCATGTATTATCATGCCCTGAGTCATGCCTTATGGTTTTCATATTTAGCTAATATTGCCTTAAACTTAACAGAAGGCTCCGAATTTCGTTGTTTCACTGTTTCAAATTTTACTCTCTCACCAATTATATGAATCCAATTTCATCATGTGTTGCGCTTTTAATGTCCAAGGTAGTTTTGATGGTAACTCCATGAAAGTGGCCGAGTTATTGGTCAAGAGTGGCTTCAAGGAGGCTTATGCAATCAAGGATGGTGTTAGGGGAAAAAAAGGGTGGTTGGTACGTGTCCTTCCACTTTCTACTTGATAAAAAGACTCATATTTTGTTGAAGGCTTAATCGTGATGCATTTTTATTTTAATTTTGATTTGTTTTCTTGTTCAATAATCGTGGTACTATGTCGTTTTGTATCTATTCTTTCCTTTTCTTCTCAATGAAAGTTCGGTTATTTGTAAAATAATAACAATAAAAATAAAAGGAGCAAGAAGAAGAGAGTTTAAATAAAAATGATCTTTTTTAAAGACACCTTTTTCTTTAATTGATCCAAACAGGTCCTTAACCATGAGACCTTTTTATCTTGGCATCGTAATTCTAACTGAATTTCCAATTATTGCTTTGGAGAGTTGCTGGTGTTCTCCCACAAGTCATACAATCACTTATACTTGTTCCCTTTTTGGACGAGCCACTAGCAACTAAGTTTAATTTCATCATTATAGATCTCATCCTTCTAAATAAAATTTAGAGTATAAAATTATCCATATCTTCTTTTTTGCCCTTTTGTTGCTTTTGTTTGGTACTCTTTCATTTCTTCTGTTACACTAGTGGACACTTAAAAACAAATTTTGATATACATTTTCACTTATTTTCTGGTAAATGTAACTTTTTATTCTTTTTCTTTTAACATTCTTGCACTTGAGCATGTTAACTTCCCATTAGACTCAAAAAGCAAATAAGTTACGATCAATTTAATCCCCCTGTATAACCCACGTTAGCAAGCATTTTTATGATTTTGTCATTAGGATCTTCTGATTTTCCTGTGCCCAACAAGGATGCCTTTTATACTTTTCAAATTTACCATTTTTTTTTAAAATTTGAAATTGTATAAAACTTAATCGACCAACAGAAACTAATTGATTCTAGATCTCTATTCTGATTTATTGCCTGTGTTGACAGTAGGGCGAAAAGGTTCTTTAAACTCTTCGCTTACTTTTCGTTCCAAATCTTGACTTAGAGGAATTTAGAACGCAGAGGTTAAGGCTATTTCCCAAAATTTGATAAAGCTTTCAATTGATTATTTTCATCCTCTTTGCAGGCAATACAGGAAAGCTTGTTACCACCTTCTGTTCACATAAACAGAAGGAAAAAGGCTAAAGCTTCCCTAAAGTTGGGGACCAATGGAGTTGTTCAACAGAATGGAGACAATGAGGCTGTTTCATCTTTGAAATCCTCCAAGGAAGAAATCCAAACGTCACGTCTCCACATCAATGCATCGTCGGCCACCGAGTCACAGTTGAAAACTCAGTCAAGGCCATCCTCTCCTTATCCAAGCGTAAGTTCACTCTGCCGACTAATACATTTCATAGTGTAAATTGTTTTAATTTGAGAAAAAAGGTCTAAGCTCAGAATTCAAATACAAAAACGCATCACAATTTTTGTGTGTTTGAAAACAATCCAAAGTCCTTTTAAATGCCCCCAAAGACTTTAATTAGGTCCCGTATTGTAACCATTTGATTTTTGGTTTTTGAAAATTATGCTCTTTCAATTTCTTACCATGGTTTTATCTTTCTTAAATAATAAAGTTGAATTCTTAGCCAAATTCCAAAAACAAAATTTTAAAGCTATGGCCTCCGTTTGGTAACAATTTGGTTTTTAGTTTTTGATTTTTGAAAATTAAGTCTATAAAAACTCTTTCCACCTCTAAATTTCTTGCTTTGTTTATTTTATATTGGCTAATAATTCAACTCTTTACTTAAGAAAGATGTAAGACATTATAGAACAATTGAGAGGAAATAAGCTAAATTTTCAAAAACCAAATGGTTATCAAATGGGGCTTACTTTTTTCAGTTTTCAAAACTTGGCTTGGTTTTTAAAAACATCGGTAGAAATTAGACTACAAAGCAAGAAATTTAGAGGTGGAAGGAGCATTTTCAAAAACCAAATATTTACTAAGTGCAGCCTTAGTGATTTTCCCTGAATTGCTTGTATCTGTGTTTCATCAAAATTATCTGAAAATCACTCAGCTAATAGAGAATGCAGCTTTCATTACTTATTGGAAACAAAATTAAATTTAACTCAGTAAATGTTGAAACTCTCTTATGCTCTTTTGTATTTACTTTGATTGTGGATTTTCTGTGCATGTGGTTTACGAACTGACTCAATTTTCTTGAACACTGATAAATGGCAGTACCCAGATTTGAAACCACCATCTTCTCCAACTCCTTCAAAGCCAGTGAAATGAAAGACTCACAAGTTTTTATCCGACCATCTTGTTCTGCATAGAGAAGTTTACTACAATATTATCAAGAGGCTGCTATTTGTTTCCATGTGGTGGTTGTAAACTCCAATTTTTTGGTAACTGGCTGTATATAATATATAATTTAGTCTTTTTGCTTCTCAAATAGTTGGTGAAGGTAAAGATTTAAGCAAGTGAAGACATGTCAATATTCCACAATGAATAATTACAACAGGGAAATGGAGGGGATATTTATACATGAAGCACAAGTCTAAATGACCTTGGAATATAGATTAAAAAAATAATACAATTATTCTAACAAAGAATATACACCACAAATCCGATCTAGAATCACCTAACCCAACAACCCCACCATCTATTTGCTACCTGATGATGATCCATTGAAAGAACTTCAAAAAAATGGGGTTGGATATCTCTAAAATGGAGAGAAACTATTGGATTGTGAATCGAGAATTATGTTGGTTAGAGGGTGTTGCCTATTGATAGGGGTGGTTTTGGGCTAAAGGGTAAAACCTACATATCAAAGAAGAAGAAGTTACATCTATTGGGTTAAAAAGATGCAAGAAACGATCAAGCAACCATGCCCAGAAGATGAAATGAGCCTAAAGAAAAGGGCTAACTTGGCCCAAAGTCAAACGGACATGGTCAGCCTCGACCATATCATGTATCCCAGACATGAAAAAAACTCAAAAACTCACGTGGACCTAGATGGAAGGATTGGCTTGGCCTAAAGCCAAATCAGCCCGCTCGGCCAATGCCGAGTCCACTAAATCATGCCTTTTTTTTTTCTTTGTAGAATGTAGCCCTAAAAGAAAAGATAATATTCGGAGATCTAGAGGAGAATCCTAATGAAGGAGGTATTAAGTCAACCTCGCCTTTTTGCGGTAAGTAACAACCAATGTTTAAGGACCATTCAAATCTATTTTCTACCGCTTGGGACAAACTAGCAAACTCCTTGATTGAATCGAAGAACTCCATCATGCAGCAATTAATTTGGTATTCCATGGCATATACACAGCCGTTCTCAACCCATTTCTTAACTGTGATTATATTTCTCTTTTATTGTTTTACTATGTTAGTATTCGTGTGCCAAAATGAGAGGAAAAAAAAAAAGAAAAAAGAGTTGCCTAAATGAATCTCTTCGTTGTAGACTTCTTCTTTGTGGAAATGAGCTTCATAATCTGCACAAATAGAAGATTTACAATCACCACAAATAGAAAGCAAATTCATAATGCAGCCAAAAAATGAAAAACGAGCCTAAAAATCTCACTCAACTAAGTACAGTTGGGTTGAAGTTTTTTTCATTATCAATATGTGGAGTGGATGAATCAAATTTCTAACTTTGAGGATAATACAAGTACTATACTCATACCGATGAGTTGGCAAATTCAATTTTTACAAGTTTAAAACTGGAAAATAGTCAGATAGGTTCAATTTAGATAAACTTATCCAATTTTGATGGCCAACGTATTATCATTCTTCAGAAGAGAGATTTTGAACTACACAATGGATATTTAAAAGTGCTTTAAACTTTTTATAGAACCAATGTTCCATTTAGAAGTCACCACAAGTTCAATATTAAGTTCCAATTCTACTAAGATTGAGAAAAAAAAATTAAAGAGAATGAGTATTATATTAGAACATGTTTTGAACTCCCTTTAACAATGGCAAAAGTTTAAGGGCTAAAACTAAAGGCATCCCATATCCCAGACGTTCCCTTCATTGTAACAAAATACAACAATACGGCAAGAGCGGATACCACTATGCTAGCTGCCTCCGTCGCTCTATAGTTATCATTGTTCTCATCACTTCAATGATTTTCTGCTCTATCTTGTTTTCTTGTATTTGAATGTGAGTGCGATGATTTCCAAAGTATACAATTGATTACACATAGACAATCAATCACAATTTCAGCCAACTAAATTAGACAAACAATGAAGAATATATACGCAGATTTTCAATGACTAAGAGAACATACTAATATGTTCTACGTTGGTTTATCTGCTCTTGATGAATATGAGCCTCTTGAAACTCCAATAAGGCATATCAGAAAATCACAACAAAAAGATATATATTAAGAGAAGCAATCTACAAGAATAAAAAGTGAAACAGAGAGAGAAAAGAAGTGGAATTCTATCTAATCCATGAAACGGTTTGTCGTTCCTTCTTGAAACTGATTAGAAATTTGCAAGTCATATAGCTCCTAATGAGTCTATCAATAGGTGTCTTATTATCAATGTTGACGCTCTTGGACAGGAAAGCTTGGAATCAAGTCTAGGCATTCTTGATATTTTTCATCTTTGCAAAGCATGTCTACGACTATGGCACAAGTGTTGTCATTTGGCGACACATCATTCTGAACCATCTTATGGAGAAGTTGAACCCCCTCCTCTGATTTATTACTCTTGAAGAAACAACGCATAAGGGTATTATATGTAATTATGTCGGGAGTACAAACATTTTCTTCCATCTTTTGAAACAAAAATATTTGCCTTATGTACTTGTCCCTTTTTACAAAACCCATGGATCATAATGGTATAAGTCACAACATTTGGTTGACGCCCTTCTTGGGATAGTTTTCTGAAAAGCTCCCAGGCAGTTTCAAGTTTTCCTACTTTACACAGGCCATCAATTAGACAATTAAAGATTTTAATGTCCAATTTCAAGTTGCATGATCTTAGCTCTTTAAAAAGTTCCATCGCTTCAAATAAACAACCATTCTTACACAGCCCATCTAAGAAAATAAGATATATACATGAATCTGCGGCAATACCATAAGCTTTCATAACACCAAGTAGCTTTTTTGCATCACCAACCTTGCCTGCCTAAAAAAGCCCTGATAACAAGGCACCATATGTTTTCACACCTGGCCTCTTTCCCTCTAGAAGCATTTCATTGTAAATCTTCATTGCTTCTTCCACCTTTCTAGTTTTACAATACCCATTAATTAGCACATTGTAACTAATCACATCAGGTTCGCATCCCTTACTTAGCATACTAACAAAGAGTTCCCTCGCATTATTCAAGTCACCAACCAAACAAAACCCCTCTGAATTATAAGTAAATGAATCTAGAACATTGCCTGTCTGAATCACCACCTTTAGGAACTCCTAAGCCTTGATAACCTTTCCTTCCTTGCAAAGGATATCAATTAACACACTAAATGTAACCATATTTGGTCCAACACCTTGATCCACCATCTCATTTAACGAATATTTAGCCTCCTTCCAATTTCCACCCACCCCAGGAAAATCCATGAATCAAAGAGGTATAAGTAACCACATTAGGCATACAACCTAACTTTTGCATTCTCATAAACAACCTTGTGGCTTCACTAATCCTATGTTCCATACACAAGCCCTTAATCAAGGTCGTATATGTCACTGTATTAGGAATATAACCTCTCCTTAAAATTGCTGCCATGGTCGCAAGACCTTTGCTGACCCGATTCACATTGAGCATGAAGTAATCAGGCAAAAGTTCAACTAGGCGCATTTTATTATAGAGAGAAAATACTTGAGAGTACTGTTTAATCTTAGTAACCACCAAGTAAATGATGTATGAAGATATAGGAAGGGTAGGATTTGAACGCATCATTAGGTGAAAGAAGTGTAATGCTTCAGTTGCAATAATGTTACTTGTTCTTCAATTCTGTAAGAAGGTGGGAAGCCGATGTTGAAGGGAAATTGGTGAATTGAAGTTTTTCGGTGATTGAAGGGGTTGGGGCGCGCATTTCCAATTAGGATGATTTGATGATGGAATTGTTGGAGAGGACTGAGTAAATAGAGAGGAGAAGTGGCTAGGTTTGGAAGAAATTGAAAGAATGGAAGAAGCGGAAGCCACAATCTTAGTAGCCATGTTTGATTTGATGGTTACAGTAAGATATGTGTATAGCACATGTTGCATTATTTTTAGAGTTGTTATATTGTCTAGTTGAAAAAGAGGGAAGAAAATGACATTTTTTTTTTAAAAAATAATGTTATTCTAATAAATAATTACAAAAGGAGGGTTTGGTTAAAAATATTAACTAAAACAGGGTAGTGAAAATGTGGACAACGTCCATAATTTGGCATGCAAATTATGGACGGGATCCACGATTCACCCACATCTCGGACGAAGTTGCCAAGTGTCAAAGGTTTTTTTCTTTCTTTTTTTCTTTTTTCTCTTCTTCGTGACTCCCTCTCTATCCCTTTCTTCTTTTTTTTTTCCCTCTTTTCTCTTCTTCTCCACCTTTTCCTTCGTCGACTCCTATTTTTTTTTTCTTTCTTCTCTTATTATTCTCCTGCATCTTCTTCTTCTCATACTTCTTCTTTAGCTTCTTTTTCTTCTCCACATGAAGAGTCCAATCCCCGACACGACCAACTCCGAAAAGCGAGAGTGAGAGAGATAAGATTGATTGTGAGTGAGGAAAGGAAGTGAGATGAGCGAGAGTGAGAGAGAGTGTGAGACATAAAACTGATTGTGAGTGAGGAAAGGAAGCGAGACGAGCGAGAGCGAAAGCGAGAGAGATAAGACTGATTGAGAGTAAGCAAAGGAAGCGAGACAAGAAAGAGAGATAATATTGATTGTGAGGGAGGAAAGGAAGTGAGACAAGCAAGAGTGAGAGAGAGAGCGAGCGGTATAAGACTGATTGTGAGTGAGGAAAGGAGGTGAGACGAGCGAGAATGAGAGAGAGAGCGAGCGGTATAAGACTAATTGTGAGTGAGGAAAGGAGGTGAGACGAGCGAGAATGAGAGAGAGAGAGTGAGAGATAAGAGTGATTGTGAGTGAGGAAAGGAAGCGTGAGGAGAGCGAAAGTGAGAGAGCGAGAGAGATAAGATTGATTGTGAGGGAGGGAAGGAAACGAGACGAGCGAGAGCTAGAGCATGGCAACATGGCAGTTGTGGCAGGGTTGACGGAGACATGTGAGCAAAATTGTGGACCGAGTCCACAATTTTGCATGCCATGTAGGCTAATTTTATGAAATCATGGATCCCGATTTTCCCAGCTAGTTTTTAAAATATTCTTACCTCTACCCTATTTTTGTCATTATTTATTAAAACAATCTTACTATTAAAAAATTTCACAAAACTGTAACATTTTCTATCCAAAAACTAAGAAAATTATAATAAATATCAAACTATTTACAAATATAACAAAATTTTACTTTCTATTTGTTATAGACATATAGAAAATAAACTTTTGTTATATTTATGATTATTTTTAATAATTTTTCTATTTTTAAAAACATCCAAAAAAAACTATCGGTAGGATTATTTTTGAATTCTTTTTTAAAGTTTAAGGACATTTTTGAAATTTTAAAAAATTTAGAGTGTTTTTGACACAAAAAATGCAAGTTGAGAGGCAGCCTTTTTATTTTTTATATTGTTGTTATTATTATTATTGTTATTATAATTTCACCCTTATTTAAGAAACAGTCGAGGGACCGCGGAAGCCGTACCTTTCCAGTTTGTTCATCGTTTCCAGATTATCGGTTCTCTTCTCAGATCGCTCTCTAGTTTCGTCGGCTTCCCAGGTACTCTCCATCTTCTTGTATCCCTGTCTACGAGTTATTGTTGAACTTCGTTAGGTTTCCGAGAGAGAGTCAGAGAAACGAGATGGACCCAATGTCTTGGTGTTTTTGTTGCTGTAAATGGGAACTTTATTTTTGGTGTGAGTATTTTCTTTTGGCTTGTTTCTTTGCTCGTAATATCTGGTTCAGAATTCAGGGCTTTGTGTTTGTTTACCAGTAATTTATGTTAGGGCTTCGTATTTGGATTAGAACAACATATCATTGCTCGATAATCTTGTGGTTTATAGGTTTGGAGCTTGGCGTATTAGGTTTTTTCCTTTTCTGATTTTCCTCTTTTTTTTTTTCCCCTCATTTTAGCAATTGGAATCCTTTGCTCTTTTTGTAATTTTTATATTTATATTGTCTTGTCTTCTTGGATCCCTTCTCTGTTGTTCTTGGCTTTTGTCTATGTATGTTCTATTTTCCTCTAGAATAAAGCCTTCTTTCATCATGTGTGAACATTTGTCAACTGTCTCTACTGTAAAAATAATAGCATATAAATTTTGTCTTCCTATGAAAGAAGTTGACTAGGAAACATCAATGGTGAAAAAAAAAAAAAAAAGTACCTTTCTTAACCGTTCTGTTAAGATATTCACTGAAATTTTGTGAAGAGGAAAAGAAAGGCTCAACATGACATAGCACCCTTCTTTTGGAATCCAGACGAATGTTAGTCTCGTTAGTTGTTCTATTAACATTCCCTTCTCCGGAAAAACTCTTGAAACACTTGAAGTAACCTCTTTGTAATTTTTATTTTTTTTTTGGCCTGAAGGACTTTTGATTCCTTAATTTTCCAGAAACACAGACGTTCTTTTGCAATCAATGTTTGCAATAAAAAAAATTCCTCTTACTTTCCTTGCAAATCTCCTTTTAACTTATTGTAAGTGTAGTTTTTTAAAAAGCTTGAAGTGCACTACAATAAAAAAAGAAAAAAAAAAAAAAAGAAGAAACAAAGAAAAACAAAAGGAAAAAGAAAAAGGAAAAAAGGCTCGAGGCTCACTATTGTTTAATGGTTCTGTAGGCTCACTATTGCGCAAGAAAAAAAAGTCATGGGTTTTATAGGGTTTTGTTTTTGTCATTATATTAAAAAAGTAATAAAAATAATAAATGGGTGGCCTGAGCTTTAATTTGATTAACGGGAGAGACCTCACTTTAAGCAATCAGAAAATTGCATGTTTGAGCGTGTCCCATGGGTGTATGGGATGTACACCTCATGGGTGTATGGGAAGTATTCAAATTTCTTTTCTAAAAAAATTGAAGACAGACAAACAATTTTGTCTGACATGTGTTTGACACATGTTCGAGGATGGCCATTTCAAACATGTTTGACACCAATTCAACTTATCCGTGCTTCCCTATCAAAGAAGCTGATGTTGTGCTTAGTGACGTTCATGCCTCAAGGGGTTTTTGAAAGCACTTGCCAAGGAGTAGTCGATTCCTATTATATTTGGTGATGGATTTGCATGACCGCACCCTTGATTTGTGTTGAAGACTCTTCATTTGATTTTTGCATCTCTCTTTTACTTCTTGTGATAAGAAAGTTTCAAAAAGGAATACACTTTGTTACAATTTTGACTCTCATTATGTTTATGTGAGTAGATCATGAAACAAGATTCAAATATGGAAGCAAATTCTTCTTTGCTTGAATGTGAGAAGGAAGTAGGTATATCTGATGTATAGAAAGTTGAGGGGAATGTAGAAGAGTTCTCAATTGAACACGAAGGTAAGAGGAAAGAAGTAGTGTCTTCGGTAGTTCGAGAAGATAGCATAATGAAGGAAGACTTCCTTGCAGAACAAGTAGATGACATGAAAGAAGCCGTAACTGAAGTTAGGAACACTGTTGAAGCTGGGAAGTTTGATGAAAAGTGCATTGAAGAAAGGTTGCATAAACAGAAAATTGTAAAAGTTTGAAGATGAAAAAGAAAATTATAAAGAAATCCCCAGCAAGTAGTGTGTTGAAGAAAAAAAAGGCACAGGTTGAACAGGAAGACGAAAAAAGGAAAAAAAGGTTCTTGTAGCTCAAGAAAAAGAGGCACAAGTTGAATAGGAAGATGATGAAAAGGAAAAAGAGGTTCCTATAGCTCAAGAAGTGGAAGAAACAGAATCCCACTGAAAATTCCAAATCAAGTCAAAGGTTCCTATAGATCAAGAAGTGGAAGAAACAACTGAACCTTAGAATCCCATTGAAAATTCCAAACCAGAGTCAAAGGCAAAGAAGAATAACAAAGTTTTGAAAGTAAAAAGGAAAATTGTGAAGAAATCTTCGGCCAATAGTCAAAAGAAGACTAATAAGCTTCAGAGTAGTCCTAAGGTGCAAGTCAGAAAGAAAGTGGAGAATAGTAAGAGTTCGTTGCAGGAAAAGGGAAAGGTAGTGAAAAGAAGGTAAAAGATACGGAGAAGCCTAACTGAAAGGAAAATGTTAAAAAAAGTATCTTAAAAGAGGAGCATATCGAAAAGGGAGAAGAGGCTTCTAGTAGTCATAAACACAATTTTGAGTCTAAAAATGGCATAAAAGAAGGGAAGATCATGGAGAAGGTTGGTTCTTCAGATAAGAGCACAAAGAATCAGAAAAAGAAAGAAGAGGATAGAGAGAAAAAGAGTCAAAGAGAAAATAAACATAAAGAAAATCTTGGAGGACTAATATTCATGTGCAGCGCAAAAACGAAGCCAGATTGTTTTAACTACAATGTAATGGGTGTTTCTGCTGGCAAAAAGGATGTTGTCTTGGCAATCAAACTTGGGTTGAAGCTCTTTCTGTACGATTTTGATCTCAGGCTTTTGTATGGGATTTATACAGCATCCTCTTCCGGTGGCATGAAACTTGAGCCAAAAGGCTTTTAATGGGGCTTTCCCTACTCAGGTTCAAGTTTTGTTTGTTATTATAAACTACTCCGAAAGCTATTCTTTTCATTTGCTAAGGATAATGTCTCAATTCGAAAGTTGAAATTTTAGGTGTAGTTCAATATTTACAAGGAATGTTTTCCATGATCTTTTTTCAAGAAGGCTATCCAAGAGAACTATTATGAGAAGCACAAGTTCAAAGCTGAACTCACTGTTAAATAGGTGGATGTGTTGGGTTTCTTCTACTAGCTTTGACTTTTCAATAGGATCTTGCCTGTGATGAAATTTTAGGATTTCATGTTTTAGGTTAGGAGCTCTCAGATCTTTTTCGACCAATTGGACTCCACTCGAGTTTTGCTCCTGTTTGGGCTTATGTGGAGGTACCAATTAGGGATAGAAATGTTCATGGGGAAGCTAAAGACATTCGGGTTAGGAACTCTAAGTCCAAGGGTGATGCCAAGAAATACCATTTGTCATCTCATGAATGGGATCAACATCGAGAAGAGGCACCTAGACATAGAGAGGAAGTTCCTCGTGATTTATACCTAAGTGAAAAGGACTATCGAACATATGGTCTCCGATCAGAGAGGAGAAATTTAGATCTTGTGTCTCGGCATTCTTTAGAAACATACCGTAGAGATCATGATAGGGACTATCAATTGAGACATCTAAAGCCCAGGTATAGTGACGATGTCTTTACACACCGCAGACATCATGATAGGGACTATCAATTAAGACATCTAAAGCCCAAATATCACCTCCTAGAGCAATATTTGCTAGTAGGTTAGAACACAATACATATGATTTGATTTACACTCGTCAATGTGGCCTTCCTTCAATTGATCCATATCTCTTTCCTTTAAGGAGGGACGAAGGAACCCCTCCAACTTATGCAAGAAGTTATGTTGTTGATACTGAACCCATGAGACATGCTACTGGAGCTCTATTGCATTACACTTAAGCGCATCACAAAGAAGTGGAAAATAATACAATGTCGGTTTCATCGCGGTACTCATTTGCTGGTCCATCTTTCTCATATCGCTAACTGTAATTTTCATTTTTAAGCTTTGTCGGGAATTTCATACAGCGCAGGAACTTTCATTGGGTATGAAATTATTGAGTTTCAAACTATTGGAGTTCATCTTACCTTTTTAGTAGTGATGGGAAAGTAGGTTTCGCCTGTTGTTTTGGATCGTGTTGGTGAGTGCTTACTTGGAAGATTGCTCTATGAACTGACAATCTTTATCATTGTTGCACTTATTTTAGATGTGCTTTTAAGTGAAGACAGAATTTGAGGATGATCACAATTTGATTTGATGAAAATCTTGTGTAGGTTAAGAATGCTAGTATAGACTATGTTATTCATTTGGCACAATTGTTTTTAATGAGTTCAGTTTCTGTAACACCCAACTGTTATGTAAAGTTGGCAGGTTTCCATGTTTCTTTCAAATTCTATTTTGATCTTAATCCTTGAACTTTGATAGTTCAAGATAGATTTTGTCCCTAATTGTTTAGGTCTATTTTGAGATTATGTTAAATTATTAACAAATTGATGATTTTAAGATGGATATCATCTATGTGGTTGATGTAATTGTGGGTTATGCATTGTTGGCTGTCTGAGGTAGTTTCTTTCACTCCTTAAGTTAGTTTCTTTCCCTCCTTATTGTCAATAGACTGAAGTCCTTGCCCCTCCCACTACCATCTGCTTCTTCACCTTCACCTCGATTGCTTTGCACTCGAGTTGACGCACTTGCTTTAGTCGTTTCCATCTAGCTGTTGTTGTGTAATGTGTGGCAAATCTAGTTGCTGTTGGTAATTTGTGGCAAATCTAGCAGCCAAAATGTCATTTTCATAATTTTATTCAAGTGTTCAGTTTAATGAACCCGATGTCATTTTCTTGCTCGAAACCTTTGGCATTAGAATTCAATCACAAAAATGGAGTATTCCCCTCGTTAAATAGCTCCAGTTTCGCTCTTGGGTTCTATGTCAGTGTTGATGACAATGCAATCGCCCTTGAATCACTCACATTTTCAGACCACGAGTGTTTTGGACAACGGACAGAGATTTTCTGGTCAATGACTATCCTTTACTTGTTCAGTTTGGTAGGCCAAGATGGCCAAAACAAGGTTTCATTGTCGTAGTTAGATACTGGGAATTTGGTTTTGAAGAGCGAAAGTGGAATTTTTGTTTGGCAGAGTTTCCAAACTGGTAAATTCTTGAACGATTATGTGCCTTTTAATTTTAGTCTTTGGTGTTAAACATCTAACCGTAGATTTAATTGAAAACAAATAACTTGCTTATTGGAATCACGACTACCTAGATGCCGAATTCATCCCAAGATCGTGGCCACACTATAGATGTTTTAATAACTTAAAAGAATTTTAACACCAAAGACGAAAATGGACGCTTTTAAAAGTTCAAAGGCTAAAACAAAAATTTTGGAAGTTACTAAAATAGAGTTATAATTGGGATAGTTGCAAATACAACGATTAGGCTTAAAGGATTAGCCCATATAGCACATTGTCAAAGAATTTGTAGATTATATAGCTAAACATAGAATTTTGTTTAACCCCCAGAAATAGGGTGATGTATATAGGATCACTGGATTGCATGCTTATTTATCTAAGTTTGAATTATCCATAGAGATGTGTGTTCAACTTCTTAATCTCCTAAAGTTGATTCTTTGAGGGAGTTGGATAAGTTGGATCTGATTCATGTGGTTAAGTGTCAAATTGGGGTAGATTGTAGGTGCAATCCAATCTCAAACGACTTAACTCCTCTTAGCTTGAAAGAGCAAATATGCAAGTAAATTTGGGTCACATGTCAGGTTGAGTCTGGGTCTAGTTGAGCAAAGCAGTTGTGGGCACATAATTGGCACAATGTCCATTATATAGGTTGAAACTTTTTTTTTAATTTTTTTTTTTGATATCCGTGAGTGTCCCGGCCAACTTACGTGCATCTCGACTAGGTTGAAACTTTCATTTGCATCCTATGTTTCTCGTATATTTTTTTACACCATCTTTCCCCTACTTTTTCTCTTATTGTTTTTTTAACCCAATACTTAGATTCTTTCTTTTTAAAGCATTCCACAACTCAAAATTTGGTTACCATTAGTTGCAGATTTAGAGGTCTTCCTTTATTTAAAACAGACTACTTGTACTCTATTTTTGTGAGATTCGATATTTTGACTTGTCCATTTTACATTACTTGTTGCCGATGTATACTTGCACTTAATGACTGTTTGCTTCGTTGCCCAACGATAGGATAATAAAAAACTCTTAGTAAAGAGTAATTTGTAGCTTACTAGACTACACTTCATAAGACGTCTATACTTATGTGAGGTCTACGGTTGATTAGATAACATGATGTGCTTACTGTTTTTGCCCAAAATCTTCTAGCTAACTCGACATTAGAGAGCATGCATCTTATTCTCCTTAACAATTTCTGATTCATGCATTCTGCCACCCCATTCTGCTGTGAAGTATTTTGACAGTATGATGACAGACAATCCCTTTAACTTTACAAACTCATTGAACTCAGGCCACAAAAATTCGAAGTCCATAGTTCACAACCTTTTGATCTTCTTCCCAATTGTTTTTCAATCAAGGCCTTCTATGAAATTCACTTTTATGCTTTATGATTAACGTACCAGTTATTCTTGAGTAGTCATCAATTATAGACATAAATTATCCATTACCTGTAATAGACTCAACTTGAGAAGGACCCCAAGAGTTGGAATTTATGTAACTAATTGTCTCTTGGACTTCGATAAAGAAAGAAGAAAGAACTTTGCAAAGGAAAAAATCATCAACCTAGAAGAGAAAATGAGGATCTTGAAATGATACCTTTAGACATATATGCACAAGTTTGTAATGAGCGTTTTAACAAATTATAAAATGTTCATTATGTTACTTTAGAGGTTTGGATTACTAAAAGAAATGAAATATTTAAAAACAAGAATATTGATAACCACAGGATTAAACTACTTAATGAGCATGAGTACACTAGAGAAGGCTTAAATTTATTATAGAAGAACTCAAACAGATTCAACCTTTATGAGGCATTGTATTGAACAATTATCCGATAGTACACAATTCATACTAGCGAGCATTTCAAATATTAAAAACGAGTAAACAACGGAAGAAGCTGTGAATTTGAACAAGTTATGTGCATTAATAACAGCCCAAAACCAAAACTCCAAGAAAACAAATAAATAATGCGAAAATCTGAGAGAGAAATTACCTGACAACACGCAAATGAAGGGAATGCAATTAACTCTCTGTTCGAAACAATGGACTTGGAAGGATTTCGAATTAGAATGGACTTGAAATCATTTTTTTGTGTCTAAGAATCCAAAATGATTAGAAAGAAACTTGTTTGTGGATTGACGAAGGTAATGAAGGAGAAGAAAGAAAGCTATATGTAGGGTTGCTGGTGATTTGCGGCATCGACATGAAGAAGGAGAAAGTGGAAACAATGAAAGGTTTTTCAATATCTAATTTACATAAATTGTAAGGGTTTGATTGTAAATTTGTTTTATTTGAATTTAGAAATTTGTAAGATTTTCTTTATTATTATTATTTTGACCATAGTTGGTTAATTAAACTCTGAAAGTGAACAGTAAAAGCAGTTGAATTATGTTTCTGGTCACACCACTAAAGCCTAGTAGTTGCACTCCTAATTGTAAATATGTTTCTGTCCACCTGATATAACCATGATTAGTAAGTCAATGGTTTCACAAGTTGTTCGTAATTACAGTTAGGTCAAAAATACCGTTTTACCTATGTTATTACCTCTTGTTCCTTAAGTCCCACTAATACTTTAAAGAATAATTGGTTTGTGGTCTAACCAACAAATCTAGTCTCTCTTGGGCCAATAAGAGGGTGGGCCCCTTGTTCAAGACCTGAAGTGAGGAAACAACTTCTCTACTCTCTTTAAATAAGGTATACAAAATCAAGTATGAGTGTATTCCATCTCGCAGGATTATATTCTCAACTATTTGCCTGATCTTATCTCTAAAATGGGGGCTTATTGAGTCGGCGAATTTGGTCACGCTTACTCAGGTAGATTAAAGGATAATCTGAAACAAACAGGAGTTCATAGTTCAGGATTAAGATCAAATTACCTAGGTCATCAGGTTGTAATAATCAGTTTTAACAGTAAATGAATAAAAGTGATTATTTCATGGTTCAGTTTTATGCAAACTCATTATATATGCTAAGTCATTTGTATCAAATACAAAGTGGGCTGCATCCATAGTGTCCCAGGATAAGGTACCTAGTATTTATCCATATACTATAAACTGTTTTGGCTATTGCTTAAACTTGATCCACTTTTATGTCTATATTCACCTTGTAGCCATGAGATTTTAGTTTATTGGATTTATTGAGAATACGTTCCATAAATTACAAACTACAAATTTTAGGACATCAAACCCAATACACTCTAATATTCTAAACGTGAATCCCAATCTCCAACCTAAATCTTCCTCTCCAAGTTTCTTTTTTCTTAATAGGACAAGTTTGCCCTTTTTATCTATATGTGAGTTATACATAAATAAAAACTAATTTAATAATAGAGGTTGATTGCAATCAGTAAAAAAACTACCGATCAAATTGATCAAATTGAAAGTTTAAGAGTGTTATTTATTTATATACATAGTTCGCGAGTAGTTTGTGCAATTTCCCTATTAATTATTTATATACATTTTATATCAAACAACAATATCGGTTATGTATAACTAAAAAATCATATCATATTAATAAAAACAAATCAACTTATCAAGTTAAAATTCAAACATCATCATTGTAATAATCATGATTCAACTGCTTCTACTATTCACTTTTAGGGTTTAATTAACCAACTATGGTCAAAATAATAATAATAAAGAAAATCTTACAAATTTCTAAATTAAAAAAAACAATTAATTTACAAACCCTTACAGTTTATGTAAATCAGATATTGAAAAACCTTTCGTTGTTTCCACTTTCTCCTTCTTTATGTCGCTGTCGCAAATCACCACCAACCCACATATAGCTTCTCTTTCGTTACCTTCGTTAGTCCCACAAACAGGTTTCTTTCTAATCATTTTGGATTCTTAGACAAGAAATAATTTCAAATCCATCCTGATTCGAAATCCTTCCAAGTCCATTGTTTCTAACACAGGGTTTAATCGCAGATATTTGTTTCGCCTTTTGTGTACCTTCATTTGTGTCTTGTTGGGTAATTTCTATCTCAAATTTTTACATTATTTCTTTGTTTTCTCGACGGAGTTTTGGTTTTGGGCTGCCATTAATGCACATAACTTGTTTGAATTCATGGCTTCTTCTGTTGTTTACTCATTTTTAATATTTGAAATGCTCGCTAGTATGAATTGTGTATTTTCGGATGACTGTTCGACACAATGCCTCATAAAGGTTGAATCTGTTTGAGTTCTGTAATAAATTTAAGCCTTCTCTAGTGTACTCAGGCACATTAAGTAGTTTAATCTGTTTATTAAATTCCGAAATATTTTCATGTACCTAGGAGATATAATATTTCGCCTCTTTTTATCTTTTAGGTGCTCATAGGAGTTGAAATCGGGGTCTTTCAGTACAAAAGGGTGGGTTGGCTAGTAGAAGAAGGAAAAGATGTTAAAACACTTCCTTGGAAATACGCGGAAACATGTGGTATGTGCATGTGAAGTAAACAGGTTCAGGCCTTATTTGTTTGTGCCAACAAGTGACTTTCATAAAGGGGAGGTAAAATTTCATCTGTAGTTATCAATTTTCTTGTTTTTAACTATTTCATTTCTTTTAGTAATCCAAACCTCCTAAATAAAAGACTATACACTATACATCTTCAAAACCACAAGGTTTCACTCTTTGCATAAATTTACATATTAAGGTAACATCCATACCAGAAAACAATGTTGAGTTGCACCAAAAAGGCAATTTACCCAACAACAATTTCCTGGATGCAATAGTTTTGAAAGCTTTGGATAGACCACACCAAGCCATATGAAGCTTGATTAATTCAAAGATTTCTTCTCAATAGGAGCATATTTATGATCAAAGAACTTATTCTTCTCAAACCAAATTCCCATTGGTAGACTTGACAATGTTGATCCAAAGATCCCTAGTGTTTCCTTCGAAATCGTGACCGCTTAAGGAACCAAATATGTTACTTCTAGTTTTAACTTCGAAATTAATAGCCTGAGCAAATAACTTTAAGATACCTCCCATGAAATATTATAGGAGCATATTTCTCTAGAGCTCCCCTCCTTATCCTACCTCGTTTGCATGTATTGGGGAAAGGTAAGGGAACGCATTTATGGGAAAATCAGTAGGTGGGGGATAGACCTCTCTAGTCTACGTTTCCTTGTTTCCATCATTTGTTGTCCCTTAAACATCGTGTGGTTTCTAAATTTTTGTTAGGTCTGGAAGCTTTGTTTCTTTTTCCGTTTGATTTTTGTTGTTTGTTGACCATTAGGAAACAACAAAGGTCGCCTCTCTTGTGTCATTGGTTGAAGAGTTTAATCTTTCTAGGCTTGGGAGAAGGGCTGTTTGAGTTTGGAGGCTCGGTCCTTAGAGGGATTCTCTTGTAATTCTTTCTTTTGGCACTTGCTGGATCCCTCTCATTAGTGAGTTAGTCTTTGACGTTCTATGGAGGAGGATTAAGATTCCTAAGAACGTTAAGTTCTATACCTGACATGTTTTACTTGGTCGTATGAACATTATGGATCGACTTTTGAGAAAGATGTCTTTGTTAGTGGGCCCATGCTGCTGTATTCTTTTTCGGAAGGCAGAGGAAGATCTGGATCACCTTCTTTGAAGTTGTGAGTTTGTGAGATCTATGTGGAGCGGCTTCTTTTAGGAGTTTGGTTTTGTGCTTGCTCGCGGTTGTTAGAGATTCGATTGAGGAGTTCCTCCATCTGCCTTTTAGCAAGAAAGGTCGTTTTTTATGGTTTGGTGTGCTTTGTTATAGGATCTTTAGGGTGAGAGAAATAATAGAGTTTTAAGAGGTATGGAGAGGAGGACTTCTTGTGATGTTTGGTTCTTGGTGAGGTTCCATGTTTTTCTTTGGGCTTCAATTTTGAAGATTTTTTGTAACTATTCTATAGGTAACATTTTACCTAGTTGGAATTCTTTTCTTTAGTGGGGTTTTTAGGGCTTGGTTTTATGCGCCCTTGTATTCTTTCATTTCTTCTTAATGAAGGCAGTTGTTCCTATTAAAAGAAAAAACCTCCCATAAGCTTTTCATAGGAGTTTGGAGTTAATTGGTTTTCGTATATGGATACTACCTCTACAATGGGTTGACAGTTTCATTTATTTGTCTATTTTTTTTTAAAAAAAGAAACAAACTTGGATTAAAAGAAAGAGGAAAAACAACCTAAGGGTCCGGGGTAGAGAGAACCCCTCCCGAAAGAACTATGAGAACACTTGGAAAGGTTGTAGACTTGTAATTATAAAAGAATTTCCTATGAGTATAGCTCCACCATGAGGAAGCTAACAAAGGTTTTAGCCTAGGCTTTTTCCGTTTTCAGTTATTGTTTTCTTGTTTTGGTTAGGAAGTTAAGCGTGTTAGTTAGATGTTGACTTGTAACTGATTCTTTTAGTCAGTTTTATAGCTGTTATTACAGTTAGTTGGGTGGCTGGACATTATCTCCTATAAATTGAAGGTCTTTCCAAAGATGCAAGGCAATTTTCATATAACTAATTAAGATTTCTACACCTCCGAAACTGAACGACATCTATGATTTATGAGAGGTGTTGATTTCAAACTAAGTAACTAGAATTATAAATATTCTGTAAGTTTCAGATATGAATTGCTGTAGGGCTAGACAGTAATCCTTATGTAAGTTTGCCTAGACGCCAACAATGATATAGAAAATCATATGTTCATATTTAATCAATATCTATATCCCTATATCGTCTTATTGGCCAATCTCTTGACTTAAGGCCATCCTCACATGATGTTATACGAAGTCTTGGTTGGAAATAATTAATCATGTTCCGATGTTCATGCTGTTTAAATTATTCCATATTTTGCATTAGAATAATTAGTTGCCCAAATTTAACCAAGCTTTTTTCAACCTTTGATTATTCCATGCTTGATTGATGCTCTATCACAGGTCCATTATGCACCCAGAAGTTTCTTTGGTGTAGAGGACTTCTTAGATGATGATAATAGTCGGCCATATACATACCAGAAGGTGAAGAAATCCAAGAATCCAAAAAAGCATATATCATTTAAGCAACGGACAGTAGCCTACATGGAACCATTTACACTCGATGTGTTCATCTCAAAGCGGTTCGTTTCAGCAGCACTTACACACAGGGTGACTTGCAAACAAGTTGCAGTTGCAGGTACTAACTCAAAAGATATCAAAGCTATTCTTAGGTCTCGTTCAGATATTCCTGCTTGTTTGGCCGTTGGCCGTATTTTGGCAGAGAGGGCTAGAGAAGCTGATGTTTATACCGCTAGTTATACTCCTAGAGAGAGGGACAAATTTGAAGGCAAAATAAGAGCTGTGGTTCAGTCTCTTATTGATAACGGGATTGATGTAAAAATTTATCTGGAGTAAAAAACGGCTTATATTGTTTATGAAATCACACTTCTGGATCATTGATTATCAAGGTTCAGATACCGTGTGGTTTCTGCAGTGTTTGTTTCTTGTCCGAACCAAAACAGGTTGTGCCTGGGTGCATGGCACATGTAGCTCTGCGCTTTTCCATTAGGGTTTCCTTGTTAACTAGAAAAAAGTCAAATTTACTCAGCCTAAATGTAAATTTTTTTTGTTTTTCAACTATGTTTCCTCTTCTTATATAATATAGTACTTTAATAGTGTTAAAAAAAAAAAAAAAAAGAAAGAGGAAAAAAAAACCACTTGCATAAGCCCTGGAAGACTATTGTGCTTTATTGCACCATGTGCTTTTAAAGAACAGTGGTCTAAGCAGAATTCTTTTTTGAATTCTCAAATCCTAACCCTGAAAATTTAGGCCTTAAAGCTAATAATTTAGTGACAAACAAATTGTAACTATGACAAAATCTATTAGTGATAGACTCTATCGTCAATAGATTTCTAATAAAGATATACTTTGAAATCTAAATTGAAATCTAAATTTTGTTATAGTTGCCAATACTTTGGGTTGTCCATATTTAAAATTAGGTGGATGAGCTCATACACTCTAATGAATTAGTTCAAAAAATTATAAACATCATTCTATAAAATGGTCTGTATAATTTCTATGAAATGGTATTCATGAGTTCAAAATTGAATTATTAATACTGAAAAAACACTAAAAGATACAAATTTATGCTCTCTCAATTCCTTATCATTCCTTACCATGGTTTTTATGTTTATCAAGTAATAGAGTTGAATTCTTAGCCAAATTTTGAATTTCATATTCCAAAAGTAAAATTTTAAAATTATAGACTCGTTTGACAGCAATTTGGTTTTTAAAAATTAAGCTATGAAACCCCTTTCTGCCTCTAAATTTCTTGCTTTCTTTATTTTATACTAATGTTTTAATTAAAAAAATAATATTAATAATTTTTAAAAACTTGTTTTTGTTTTTAGGAAATTGGCTAATAATTCAACTCTTTACTTAAGAAAGACGTAAGACATTGTAAAAAATTAAGAGAAAATAGGCTAAATTTTCAAAAATTAAATGGTTACCAGGAATTTCCTCTTTTCAATTTTCAAAACTTGACTTGGTTTTTAAAGACATCGGTAGAAATTAAATTACAAAGTAAGAAATTTAGAGGTGGAAGGAGCATTTTCAAAAACCAAATGTTTACTCAGTGCAGCCTTGGAAAATCGATTTTCCTTGAATTGCTTGTATCTAGTGTTTCATCAAAATTATCTGAAAATCACTCAGCTAATAGAGAATGCAGCTTTCATTACTTATTGGAAACAAAATTAAATTTAACTCAGTAAATGTTGAAACTCTCTTATGCTCTTTTGTATTTACTTTGATTGTGGATTTTCTGTGCATGTGGTTTACGAACTGACTCAATTTTCTTGAACACTGATAAATGGCAGTACCCAGATTTGAAACCACCATCTTCTCCAACTCCTTCAAAGCCAGTGAAATGAAAGACTCACAAGTTTTTATCCGACCATCTTGTTCTGCATAGAGAAGTTTACTACAATATTATCAAGAGGCTGCTATTTGTTTCCATGTGGTGGTTGTAAACTCCAATTTTTTGGTAACTGGCTGTATATAATATATAATTTAGTCTTTTTGCTTCTCAAATAGTTGGTGAAGGTAAAGATTTAAGCAAGTGAAGACATGTCAATATTCCACAATGAATAATTACAACAGGGAAATGGAGGGGATATTTATACATGAAGCACAAGTCTAAATGACCTTGGAATATAGATTAAAAAAATAATACAATTATTCTAACAAAGAATATACACCACAAATCCGATCTAGAATCACCTAACCCAACAACCCCACCATCTATTTGCTACCTGATGATGATCCATTGAAAGAACTTCAAAAAAATGGGGTTGGATATCTCTAAAATGGAGAGAAACTATTGGATTGTGAATCGAGAATTATGTTGGTTAGAGGGTGTTGCCTATTGATAGGGGTGGTTTTGGGCTAAAGGGTAAAACCTACATATCAAAGAAGAAGAAGTTACATCTATTGGGTTAAAAAGATGCAAGAAACGATCAAGCAACCATGCCCAGAAGATGAAATGAGCATAAAGAAAAGGGCTAACTTGGCCCAAAGTCAAACGGACATGGTCAGCCTAGACCATATCATGTATCCCAGACATGAAACAAACTCACGTGGACCTAGATGGAAGGGTTGGCTTGGCCCAAAGCCAAATCAGCCTGTAGGCCAATGCCGAGTCCACTATATCACGCCTTTTCTGTAGAATGCAGCCCTAGAAGAAAGGATGAACTTGGTTAGCCTCGGCCATATCATGTATCCCAGACATGATACAAACTCACGTGGACCTAGACAGAAGGGTTGGCTTGGGCAAAATCCAAATCAGCCCGCTAGGCCAATGCCGAGTCCACTATATCACGCCTTTTCTGTAGAATGCAGCCCTAGAAGAAAAGATGGACTTGGTTAGCCTTGGCCATATCATGTATCCCAGACATGATACAAACTCATGTGGACCTAGACAGAAGGGTTGGCTTGGGCGACATCCAAATCAGCCCGCTAGGCCAATGCCGAGTCCACTATATCACGCCTTTTCTGTAGAATGCAGCCCTAGAAGAAAAGATAACATCCGGAGATTTAGAGGAGAATCCTAATGAGGAGGGATTCAGTCAACTTCGCCTTTTTGTGGTAAGTAACAACCAATGTTTAGGGACCATTTAAATCTATTTTCTACCCTTTGGGACAAACTAGCAAACTCCTTGATTGAATTGAAGAACTCCATCATGCAGCAATTAATTCGGTATTCCATGACATATATACAACCGTTTTCAACCCATTTCTTAACTTTGTTTCTATTTCTCTTTTATTGTTACTATGTTACTATTCGTGTGCCAAAATGAGAGGAGAAAAAAAAAGAGTTGCATAAATGAACCTCTTCGTTGTTGACTTGCTTCTCTGTTGAAATCAGCTTCATAATCTGCACAAATAGAAGATTTTCAATCACCACAAATAGAAAGCAAACTCATAATGCAACCAAAAACTACATTTAGGACAGGTTTGGAACTATATTTAACAATGGCAAAAGTCTAAGGGCTAAAACTAAAAGCATCGCATATCCCAAAAGTTCCCTTCGTTTTAACAAAATACAACAATAATCCTCTATATCTAATAGTTACCATGGTTCTCATCACTTCAATGATCTTCTATACTATCTTGTTGTCTTGTACTTGAATTTCAATGCAATGATTCCTGGACTACACAATTCATTACAAAAACAGTCAATCACAGTTTTAGCCAACTAAATTAGACAAACAATGAAGAACATAAACAGAGATCAATGACTAAGAGAACATACTAATCTGTTCTACGGTGGTTTATCTGCTTTTGATGAATATGATCTTCCTAAATCTCCAATAACGCATATCATCACAGCAAAAGGATATATATAAAGGGAAGCAATCTACAAGAATAATAAGTGAAACAGAGAGAGAAAAGAAGTGGAAACCTATCCAATCAAGGAAACGGTGTGTCGTTCCTTCTTGAAACTGATTAGAAATTTAAAAGTCATATTGCTCTTGGACAAACTAGCAAAGCATGTCTACGACTATGGCGCAAGTGCCGGCATCTGGCGATACATCATTCTGAACCATCTTATGGAGAAGTTGAACCCCCTCCTCTGATTTATTACTCTTGAAGAAACAACGCATAAGGGTATTATATGTAATTATCTCGGGAGTACAACCATTTTCTGCCATCTTTTGAAACAAAATATTTGCCTTATCTACTTGTCCCTCTTTACAAAACCCATGGATCATAATGGTATAAGTCACAACATTTGGTTGATGCCCTTCTTGGGACAGTTTTCCGGAAACTCCCAGGCAGTTTCAAGTTTTCCTGCTTTACGTAGGCCATCAATTAGACAATTAAAGATTCTAATATCTAATTTCAAGTTGCATGATCTTAGCTCTTTAAAAAGTTTCATTGCATCAAATAAACAACCATTCTTACACAACCCATCTAAGAAAATAAGATATATACATGAATCTGTGGCAATACCATAAGCTTTCATAACACCAAGTAGTTTCTTTGCATCACTAACCTTGCCTGCCTGAAAGAGCCTAGTTAACAAGGCACGATATGTTTTCATATTTGACCTCTTTCCCTTGGAAGCATTTCATTGTAAAGGTTCATTGCTTCTTCGACCTTCCAAGTTTTACAATACCCATTGATTAGCACATTGTAACTAATCACATCAGGTTCACATCCCTTACTTAGCATACTAACAAAGAGTTCCCTCGCACTATTCAAGTCACCAACCAAACAAAACCCCTATGAATTATGAGTAAGCGAATTTGGAACATTGCCTGTTTGAATCACCGCCTTTAGGAACTCCTGAGCCTTGATAACCTTTTCTTCCTTGCAAAGCATATCAATCAACACACTGAATGTTTAGCCTCCTTCCAATTTCCACCACAGGAAAATCCATGAATCAAAGAGGTATAAGTAACCACATTAGGCATACAACCTAACTTTTGCATTCTCATAAACAACCCTGTGGCTTCACTAATCCTATGTTTCATACACAAGCCCTTAATCAAGGTCAAATATGTCACTATATTAGGAATATAACCTCTCCTTAAAATCACCACCATGGCCGCAAGACCTTCGCTAACCCGATTCACATTACAAAGGCAATTAATCAATATATTCAGTGTCAAGCAATCAGGCAAGAGTTCGGCTAGGCGCATTTTATTATAGAGAAAATACTTGAGAGTAATGCTTAATCTTAGTAAGTCCACCAAGTAAATGATTGAATGAAGATATGGGAGGGGTAGGATTTGAACCCATCATTAGGTCAAAGAAATGTAATGCTTCAGTGCAGTGTAACGTTACCTGTTCTTCAATTCTGTAAGAAGGTGGGAAGCCGGTGTTGAAAGGAAATCGGTGAATTGAAGTTTTTCGGTGATGGAAGGGGTTGGGGCGGGCATTTCCATTTAGGATGATTTGATGATGGAATTTTCATTTTTTGCCTGCATGAAAAGTACTTAACTATTTTACTTTTATTTTTAAAAAATAATAATAAATGTAAAACTAGGGAAGTTTTCTAAAAATAATGACAAAAATGAATTAGGCTGAAAATATTGAAAAAAGTAGGGTTAGGTTGAAAATATTGACAAAAACTATTAAGGTGGTCTAAAATTTGGATAAAACAATTGTAATGCTTAGAGTTGTTTCGTTGTGGTTGTCTTGATATGCATTTTATTACTCAAAATGGTATAACGACAAGTAAGCTATGTTTTTTCTCCATAAATTATCAAATGATGTTAATTGAGCTTAATTTTGCTTAGAAACTTAATGAGTCAAAATGCTTCAAATATATGGTGATATATCTTGAATTTTCCATTTCACTTAGGTGCTAACGGCTAAATGAAGCTTATCTTGCTTGTGAATAAGGTGAATGTTGCCGATACTGTTAGGTGCAGAGTTAGCTTCGTATAGCAATTGCCTATTGTTATATACATAATTTGCCAACCGTTGATGCATTAACAATTGCCAATGTTGTGGGTGCTGCTACAGCCATGGATTCTGGTGCTGGTAGGAGTGTTGCAACCCTGGAAACAGTATTAGAACTTATGATGAAAGTAAATATCAATTAAAATGGTGACTCTTGGAATAAACTATCCAGTGAAGACTTGGAATCTCAAAATATTACATTAATGTCAAAATCGGACGTCGATAGAAACAACAGGTCGAGAAATTACATCATGTTGCAAAAGGTGGTGTCTAGATTGCTACATATGTTTGAAGATGCACAATATGAAGGAAAATTGACATCTTAGAATTAGAATGGGAGAAATTGATCCATTCAATATATGCTAAAGTTTAGTTGCAGTCACAGTGGTAACAAAGGCAAAAGAAAAGTTCGATAGGTCATCATATTGCAAAATGATTCATAGAAGGTTGTTTGTTGAATCTTCTTCTCTTGAAGCATACATCTGTTGTGGGATTAGTAGGGGTATTCTTGGGCTTCAACAATCTCTTTTTTTGTAGACGAAGATGATTATGTACTTAGGTGGAGCGTAGTTGAGGTTCATAATTACGGCTTTTTTTAATACAAATCGATGAAGAACTCAAACTAAATGCATGTTTCTTAAATAGAGTCGTGTTACAGTTGTAGTTAGACTAGTTTGAATATTTCATTACTGATGATTTTTATTGGACTCATTTGAACATTGTATAACCATGAATGTATAGACATGTTGGTTGGCTTGAGTAAAGCTTTGGGTAAAAATAACCTGTAATTTTTTTTTTTTTTTACAGTTTCTCTTTGTTATGGTAATTAGGCTCAATTGCTGGGTGGTTTTTTTGGAGGGTTTATATAATAAAACCATTCAAAACTTTTATGATTGCATATTAAAATGTAATTTTGAGAATTTCTAATATATGATCATTTTATCCATGTACTTGATATAAATATCAACTTGTTTTAATTCTTGCTTTTTTTAATGTAAGAAAAAGGAAAAAGTTGATGAAATTGCAATTGAAAGAACAAAAACTCAAATGAAGTAATCATAATATTTTAATTAAAAGAATTTATTATGTTACGCAAAATGGGCCCTTTTTCCTGGCATAAGAGAAAGACAAACAAGTTAGACTTAGAAAGAAAAGAAGAGGTAACTCGGGTGCGTATTTTTCAAGTCAAATTGTCATTTTTTTTACACATTTTTTTTGTTATATTGATTAGGATTGTTTATATACATACATATATATATATATATATAATAAAACTATTCAAAACTTTTATGATTGCACACTAAAAGTTATTTTTGCGAATTTCAAATATATAGTCTATTTTATCCAAGTACTTGATATAGATATCCACATCTATTTAAATTCTTGTTTTTCTCAGTGCAAGAAAAAGGAAAAAGTTGATGAGATCACAATTGGAAAAACAAAAACTCAATTGAAATAATCGGAATATTTTAATTAAATCAAAACTTTTCATATCACTCAAAATGAAGGTTTTTTTTGTCCTAAAACAGTGACATAAGAAAGAAGAGAAGATGTAACTCATGGTGGATGTTCTTCAAGTCAAATCATCGAGTGCCTATGTTTACCAGTATAGGAAGTCAAATTGTAACCAACTAAATTTAAACGATGAAATTAAGAGATTGGCTTGGTTGATGCTCAAACAATAACTAACATGATCTAAGATAGGTCTCATGTGTTGATGAAAAATCTTTGAGCACATTCAAGGCGAAACTCATTCAATTCTTATTTGATCTAACGTGAGGGCAAACTATTTGTAGAATTCTTGTCCAATCATTTGGCATGAAAGCTCACTATCAAGTCTACTTCATCTATGGAGCCAAGGGTGTTAGTGAATGTTCAGCTTTACTCAATACAAGATCGACTATGCCTATGGAGGGAATCTTTTAGCTTCTTGCCACATGATGAAAACTTTCTCTATCTCCATCACCAATCATTTAGAGCATGTTTCGACTTAGTGCTTAAAAACACTATTTTACACTTAGAACACTTTTTAAAAATATTTAGAAAGTTACTCCAAACATGCATTTTGTTAAACTTAATAGAAGATTCAACCTACCATTATAATATGAAATTCTACTATATCTAGAATCCTTAATGTTCTTGTCAACTCCTCTTTATAAACCATGTCCACTCAATTAATGTTTGTGTGTTGGTATTGTTGTCTATATTGTTGTGTTGAAACTCTATTGAATTCTTTACAAATATAAGCTATCACATCATTTGTTTTTAACAAACATTTTTTCTACACAAGAAAAAATGTCATTAATTATGAGCTGAAAAAGCTTATAGACTACATCGACCAGACTACCATTAACCATGAATCTCAAGAGTCAAGATGGAAAATAGAGGGTCTATAAAACTACGCCATCACATCTACCTCAAGTAACATGCCTAAACAAAACACAATGAATATCCAAACAAGATGAGGTAATATCTTGAATTATCTTTGCCACTTCAAAGAAGATATTAATTTGGCCATTTAGCATATCCATTGTAAGCTATGGATCAAACTATATTTGAGATTTTGGGATCTCCATCTCTGCTTACCAAGCCTTATCCCATCCAAAATAGCATAAGCCTTACCCAAAAAAAGAGAATAGGCACAAGGTCTTGAGTTTTGTAAAAATGCAACATTGGTTGCCATTAAGTTACTTAACGGACATTTCACTTGTGTATTAGTTTTATATCGATTAGTCATCCAATCTTTATAAGTCGACTGGTTAAATATAGTGCTCTATTCAAAAGTCACCACAAGTTCAATATTAACTGCCAGTTCTACTAAGATTGAGAGGAAAAAAAAAAATTAAAGAAAAGGAGTATTATATTAGGGACATGTTTTGAACTACATTTAACAATGGCAAAAGTTTAAAGGCTAAAACAAAAAGCATTGCATATCCCAAACATTCCCTTCACTGTAACAATATACAACAATAATTCCCTATATCTAATAGTTACCATGGTTCTCATCACTTCAATGATCTTCTGCACTATCTTGTTGTCTTGTATTTGAAGTCGAATGCGATGATTCCCAAAGTACACAGTTGATTACACATAGACAATCAATCACATTTTCAACCAACTAAATTAGACAAACAATGAAGAATATAAACACATATTTTCAATGAATAAGAGAACATACTAATCTGTTCCACGTTGGTTTATCTACTCTTGATGAATATGAGCCTTCTAAAACTCTAATAACGCATATAAGAAAATCACAACAAAAAGATATATATTAAGAGAAGCAATCTACAAGGATAAAAAGTGAAACAGAGAGAGAAAAGAAGTCGAAAACCTATCCAATCCATGAAACGATGTGTCGTTCCTTCTTGAAACTGATTAGAAATTTACAAGTCATATAGCTGCTAATGAGTCTATCAATAGGTGTCTTATTATCAATGTTGATGCTCTTGGGTAGGAGGTCTTTGAAGCAAGTCTAGACATTGTTGATAATTTTCATCTTTGCAAAGCATGTCTACGACTATGGCGCAAGTGCTAGCATTTGGCGACACATCATTCTGAACCATCCTATGGAGAAGTTGAACCACCTCCTCTGATTTATTACTCTCAGATAAACCACGCAGAAGGGTATTATAAGTAATTATGTCGGGAGTAGAACCATTTTCTTCAATCTTTTGAAACAAAATATTTGCCTTATCTACTTGTCCCTCTTTACAAAACTCATGGCTCATAATGTTAGAAGTCACAACACCTAGTTGATGCCCTTCCTGGGACAAATTTTCGAAAAGCTCCCAAGCAGTTTCAAGTTTCCCTACCTTACATAGACCATCAATTAGACAATTAAAAATTCCAATGTCCAATTTCAAGTTGCATGATTTCAGCTCCTTAAAAAATTCAATTGCTTCAAATAAACAACCATTTTTAAACAACCCATCTAAGAAAATAAGATATATACATGAATCTGCAGCGATACCATAAGCTTTCATAACACCAAGTAGCTCCTTTGCATCACCAACCTTGCCTTCATGAAAAAGCCCTGTTAACAAGGCACCATATGTTTTCACATCTGGTCTCTTTCCCTCTAGAAGCATTTCATTGTAAAGGTTCATTGCTTCTTCCATCTTCCAAGTTTTACAATACCCATTGATTAGCACATTGTAGGTAATCACATTAGGTTCACATCCCTTGCTTACCATACTAACAAACAGTTCCCTCGCACTATTCAAGTCACCAACCAAACAAAACCCCTCAATCAGTGAATTATAAGTAACTGAATCTGGAACACTGCCTGCCTGAATCATCACCTCTAGCAACTCCTGAGCCTTGATAACCTTTCCTTCCTTGCACAACATATCAATCAACACATTAAATGTGACCATATCTGGTTGAATACCTTGATCTACCATCTCATTTAACAAACGTTTAACCTCCTTCCAGTTTCCACCACGGGAAAATCCATGTATCAAAGAGGTATAAGAAATCACATTGGGAATCATTCCCTGAGCTTTCACTTCGTCAAAAAGTTCCCTTGCCTCGTCTTGGCGTCCATCCTTACAAAGCCCATCTATAATGATATTATAGGAAATAACAACAGGCTTACAATTAATCTCATATCGACTGGTCTGATGAAGCATTTCCTGATGCAACTTAAGTGCAATGTTAATATTCCCTGTTTGACAAAGCCCCTTGATTAAAGTCCCATAAGTAACCATATCAGGGCTACAACCTAACTTTTGCATCCTCATAAACAACCGTGTGGCTTCACTAATCTTATGTTCCATACATAAGCCCTTAATCAAGGTCGTATATGTCACCATATCAGGAATATAACCTCTCCTGAAAATCACCGCCATGGCCGCAAGACCTTCGCTTACCCGATTCACATTACAAAGGCAATTAATCAATATATTCAGTGTGAAGCAATCAGGCAAGACTTCGGCTAGGCGCATTTTATTATAGAGAGAAAATACTTGAGAGTAATGCTTGATCTTAGTAAGTCCACCAAGTAAATGATTGAATGAAGATATGGGAGGGGTAGGATTTGAACCCATCATTAGGTCAAAGAAATGTAAAGCTTCAGTTGCAGTAATGTTACCTCTTCTGCAATTTTGTAAGAACGTGTGAAGCCGGTTTTGGAAGGAAACTGCAACAGTGGAAGAAGCGGAAGCCACATTCTTGGAAGCCATGTTTGATTTGATGATGGAATTGTTGGAGAGTAGTGAGTAAATAGAGAGGAGAAGCAGTTAGGTTTGGAAGAAATTGAAAGAATCGAAGATTTGGGGATTTTAGAGGAGAGCTTTACCTTTACAACATATTGGCACACAGTTCTCGTTTTTTGGCTGCACGAAAAGTACTCAACTATTTTACGTTTATTTTTTTAAAAAAATAAAAAAAAATAAAAAAAATAAAAAATGTAAAACTAATTTCCCAACACGTTCTCACACATGTTGGCCCAAAATTAACAAGGCCCATGAGGATGACCGAAATATGACGTGGCCTGTGAGCTATGATAGTTGAATCAGCCCCTATGTGCTTATTTACATTAAAATTGTTTTGAGAAAAAATGGTTCAAAATTAAAATTTGAACACATATAATACAAAAATTATTGAAACCACCATTCGCGGGCCAATCAGAGAAAAAAAAGAATACAATCGAGGGTATTTTTGTTGAAGACGGCAGGTGGATTACTTCAAATGAGGATATTAGACAAGAGGCTTTTCACTATCTTTCTAATCTTTTCAAATCTTCAAGGCCTAATCTGGAGGTTATGGAGAAAATGCTTGACGGAATTGAGCCAAAGATCTCTCGCCACCATAATGTTTTTCTGGATGTCGGTGTTCACAAAATGTGATATTGAGAAAGCTCTGAAGCAGATGCATCCCACAAAAGCCCCAAGGCCTGACGGGGCTCATGCCCTTTTCTTCCAACACTACTGGAATATTGTGGGTAACGAAATCACCAACACTTGCCTTAACATTCTCAATCATGGTGGCAACTTGAAGGATCTTAATCATACTTTTATTGGTTTGATTCCTAAGATTAAAGACCCTAACAGGATGGTGGATTGCAGACCAATAAGTCTATGCAATGTGGTTTATAAGTTAATTTCTAAATCCCTCGCCAACCGGCTTAAGAAAATCATCAATGATATTATCTCCCTGAACCAATTAGCTTTTATTTCTAGGAGGTTGATATCTGACATCGTGCTTGTGGGTTTCAAGTGCATCCACAAGATCAATAATAAAAGATATGGTGGTGAGGGTGCTCTAGCGCTCAAGCTCAACATGAGCAAGGCTTATGATCGAGTGCAGTGGACTTTTCTAGAAAAGATGATGGTGAGCATGGGTTTTTCGGTGGGTTGGATAAACAAGGTTATGACTTGTGTTAAATCTGCTAGTTTCTCGGCTCCAACTAGGGTGTTCCATCCTAAGAGAGGCCGTAGACAGGGGATCCTATCTCGCCTTACCTTTTCCTTTTGTGTATGGAAGGGCTTTCGGCTTTACTCAATAGGGAGGAGGCTAATGGAACTTTCTGGGGTTTGAGGATTAACATGTTCTGTCCTTCTATCTCTCATTTGTTTTTCACTGACGACATTTTCAGGCTATTAAAAGAATTCTCAATGATTATGAAAGGTGTTCGGAGCAGACCATTAATTTGAGAAAGTCTAAGGTGGTGTTCAGTAAGAATGTGGGTAGAGATAAGAAAATCATGTTTGGGAATTTTTTAGGTGTGCCAATTGTGAAGGACTTTGGTGATTATCTCGGTATGCCCTCTCATGTGGGAAGAAATAAGGTTTAATGTTTTCGAAAAATTAAAGAAAAAGTACGGAAAGTTCTGTAGGGTTGGAAGAGCAAGCTTTTCTTGGTGGGGGGGGGGGGGGGGGGGGGGA
>QLSR01000005.1:3982288-4000648 GCA_031780015.1 Citrullus colocynthis | reverse complement strand
GGGGGGGGGGGGGGGGGGGGGGGGGGGGGGGCAAAGAAATTTTAATTAAAGCGGTGGCCCAAGCTATCCCCAACTATACTATGAGCTGCTTTAGACTTCCCAATAGTCTTTGCATGGACCTGAACCAGCTCTGTGCACATTTCTGGTGGGGTTCGTGCAACAAGAGAAGGAAAAATTATTGGATTGGGTAGAAAAAATTGTGCAGAAGCAATTTGGGGGAGGGTTGGGCTTCAAATATTTCTCTCTATTTAAGAAGAGTTGGCGTCTTTGTAGTAAAAATTCCAATAGTCTTTTGGGGCAAATCCTTAGAGGAAGGTATTTTAATAACGACTCTAGGTCATAACCCCTCGTATGCATGGAGGAGCTTAGTTTGGGGCATGAGTCTTTTCAAGAGTGGATTAAGGTGGAGGGTGAGAAAATGTAGGCACATTATTATTGATGAAGACTAATGGCTCCCTCAGGGAGGGACGGGGAGACCGGTGTGTGTTTAGGATGATTTGAAGGGGCGGAAGGTGTTCTTTCTTATCAATGAAAGGGGGAGATGGAAGGAGGAGTTGGTTAGAGATTTATTCATTCCTTTTGATGCCGAGGCCATATTGAATATTCTGCTTGGGAATACTAATATTGATGATGAAATCTTTTGGGGTCCAGACCCTAAAGGCAAGTTTTCGGTGAAGAGTGTTTATCACCTCGCTTTGAATCTGAGTGAGTCCAAGAATGCTTCCTCTTTGGACCCGCAAAGGTTGGCGAATTGGTGGAAAGTGTTGTGGAAGGCAAAAGTCCTGCCAAGAGCTAAAATTTTTGTATGGAGGATGCTAAAAAATGTTATCTCTTGAAACTACATTTGTGAAAAAAAGGAATTATTAATAATCCTTTCTGTGTCTTTTGTAGGAACTCTGAGGAAACTACGGAGCATATTCTTTGGAGTTGTAGGTTTGCAGAAAAGGTTTGGTCCTACTTTTTCCCTAACTTAATTTTGTCTCTTGATATGTGCAGAGAGTAGGAGAATGCGATGTCTTTTTGGGATTGGGTCCTCAATATAGCTTCTAAAGAGGAGATTGCTTTGATCATTTTGATGTGGTGGGGAATATGGTCCTGCAAAAATGGGTGGCTGAAAATATCATTCCAGATCTTTCCTTCGAAGTTTCCCATGCTTGTAAGCTGATCAGCCGAATTTCAAATGAATCTTCTACTTCCTGCAACAACGTGCTGGTCCCAAAGTTGAAGAGCCTGTTGAGTCACGAGCTTTGGCGCCCTCCCACGAAAGGTTGGAAAATGAACTTGGATGCATCTTAGAGTGAGGAGCTTGGGGTGGTGGTATTGGTTGGATTATTCGTGACTTTTCTGATTCTTTGATTGGAGGAGGTTGTCTCCATTTTGGCAAGCATTGAAAGATTAAAGTGCTGGAAATGAAGGCTATCGAGGAAGGTTTAAAAGCTCTTTGTTTTCAATTTGGGATTGTCATTTTGCCGCTTTTGGTGGAATCTGATTCTGCTGAAGTGATCGCGTCCTTTTACAAGATTGATAGTGATCTCTTTAATATAAATTTGTTGCTTATTGTGTTTTGAAGCTAGCTAAAGATTTTGGGAACATCCACCTTGCTAAGTGTTCGATGTCTAGTAATTTGGCTGAGCACCGCTAGCTAGATTGGCTGTGTCTCCTTTTTTGAATTCTTTTTTGGGCTATGATTTGCCTTCCTCCTCCTTGGAAGGGTGTAATTTTAGTTTGTGGCGTTCTAATGCCCCAAGTTGGTTAATGGCTGCTATTATTCGTGAGGCTGGTTGTTAGTTGGGTTTGGTGGCTTAATATGAAGTTCTCTTTTAAAAAAAAAATATATATATATATATATATATAAATTATCCAAGATATATATGTACAAAAATTACACAAGCAAGAAGATGATTAAAAATGTGTTTCGAAATGATTTTGAACATGACAAATGTTTTTGAAATGGTAATAATTCACTTGTGTTTATATTTCTAAAACAGTAATTCTCATTAGATCATTTGCATTAGTGACACTCGATCAACTTAGAAAAAGAGACAGAGAGAGCTTATTGAATGGGGGCGTTTAATTTGGTCCAAACTTTTAATTTTTGTTGAGCGTAGGCTGCTTTTAAACATTAAATTATTTTGATGAGACCAAGGTACACTACAATCTACCATTGATAAACTATTAAAGTTTAAATTTTGGATAAAACAATTGTAATGCTTAGAGTTGTTTCGTTGTGGTTGTCTTGATATGCATTTTATTACTCAAAATGGTATGACGAAAAATAAGCTATGTTTTTTCTCCATAAATTATCAAATGATGTTAATTGAGCTTAATTTTGCTTAGAAACTTAATGAGTCAAAATGCTTCAAATATATGGTGATGTATCTTGAATTTTCCATTTCACCTAGGTGCTAACTACTAAATGAAACTTATCTTGCTTGTGAATAAGGTGAATGTTAGCAATACTATTGGGTGTAGAGATAGCTTCTAGCAGTAATTGTACTTGATATAAATATCTACATTTATTTTAATTTTTGCTTTTCTTAATGTAAAAAAAAGGAAAAAGTTGATGGGATCACAATTTGAAGAACAAAAACTCAATCGTTTAACTAAATCAAAACTTCTCATACCACTCAAAGTGAATTTTTTTTTTTTTTTTTTTTTTTTGTCTTAAAACATTAACATAAGAAAGAAGAGAAGATGTAACTTATGGTGGGTGTTTTTCGAGTCAAAATCATCGAGAGCTTACGTCTACCAGCATAGGAAGTCAAACGTTACCAATTAAGTTACAATTAAGGTTATTTAAACTAGAGGTGAGCATCGTTCGGACAGGGTCGATTTTTCTTGAAAATGGGTAATTTTGGAAAAAAAAAGACACCCAAAATGTAACTATAATGACTAAATTTAAAACGGAACAAAATAGAACACAATTCAAGCTACACAAACATTAAAAATGTTATTTTAACCAATAAAACATTGCTCCAACCTCTCAAATGATGATGCACATAATTGAAAAACGTCTTGTCAGATAAAATAAAATAAAACAAAATCGCGTGAGAAAGTGAGAGAAAAACAAAAAAATACCTAATGAATCGAATCATACTTGTTTTTGTTTAGAGTGCGAAAGAACTACCAAACAACAATTCTATTTGTCATATACTACTTTTATTTATGTGTTTGATTTATTATTATTATTATTATTTTCTCGCAATGGATAATTCGAATTTGTCTTTAAAGTTTCAAATACATACACACATATTAAAATTTCGTTTTTTGTCGACTATTGAGTGAGAATTTTAAATTTCTAAAAATCAGTAAAATAAGTCTTTATCTTAATTGAATTATAAGTAGTCTTTGACTCATTTTGATATTTCTATTTTGAAACTTGTTTTATTTTAGCCTTTGTATTTTCAAAAGCCTAAATTTAGCTTATGTAACTCTAATAAATTTAAAATTAATCCATACAAGTTGGCTTATTGTTAACTTTATTTTTTATTAATTTTTGTTATCACTCTCTCTAAAAATTTTGAGAATATATTTACATTTTGTTGGAATGAAAAATTATTCTTATTATTTTGCCACTTTGGATAAAAAGTAACCCCAAACTAATAATTACTACTTTTAAGATTTATTGAAAATGCATGGTCTCCGAATTTGGATATTTGAAATTACAAAAATTTAAAATAGAACGAGACTCGAATATAGAGATCAAAATAGTGTCTTAACAAAAAAGAAAAAAACAAAAAAAAAAACAAAAACAATTATGCTACATCAAGAAAAGTGTTTTGTTCGTGGAAATGAACATAACTCAACTGCCATAAAGCCTGTCGACCTCGAGACCAAAGTTTCAATTCCCACACCCTACATATTGTAAAAAACAGAAAAGTATTTATTTCCACCGAACGAGGCATAAAACAAAAGAGTTAATAATATAGAAGGTGTTTGGATGAACGTTTGAAGTGTTCAATTGTAAAAATAAGTAATTTTAACAACAATTATAGTATTTGACCACAATTCAAAATGACTTTTAAAACATGAGTTTGAGAAAAAGATAAATTTGAGTAAAGCACTTGATATCAATTTTTAGAAGAAAAAAAATAAGAAAAAAAGATATTGCAAATCCTCTCAAATTTTCATAGAATATGAAAATGAACAAAATACTCTTACACAATCCCTTCCAAATTTTCCTATCTTCATTTCCATCATGGTTTCTGCCAACGAGCTTCGTCCACCATCGGTCACCGCCTATGTCAATGACCACTACTGTTGGTCGTAGGGTGCGGACGATGATTTCGACACGATCACCAACCATAGACCTAACTTCGACATTATCACCACCACACACCGTTAGCAATCGGAGACAATCATGAATAGATGGTTGGCGACCAGGAACCACAATGATGATATATCTAACATATATCTCGAACCTAGTCTAAAGTAGAATTTTAAAATTAATTTTAATAGTGATGAAAAATAATGAAGATGAAATTTTATAATAATTATGAAGTGTGAAATTTGAAATTTAAATTTAATAGTGTAAAAATGGAAATTTGATCAATTATAATTCTTTTATTTCTTTTAAATCAATAAGTAGACATTAACACTAAAGACAAAAAAAAAAAAAAAAAAAAAAAAAAAAAAATTAAAGAAAAACAAAAGAAAAAAAAAAAAAAAAAAAAAAAAAAAAAAATTAAAGAAAAACAAAAGAAAAAAAAAAAAAAAAAAAAAAAAAAAAAAATTAAAGAAAAACAAAAGAAAAAAAAAAAAAAAAAAAAAAAAAAAAAAATTAAAGAAAAACAAAAGAAAAAAAAAAAAAAAAAAAAAAAAAAAAAAATTAAAGAAAAACAAAAGAAAAAAAAAAAAAAAAAAAAAAAAAAAAAAATTAAAGAAAAACAAAAGAAAAAAAAAAAAAAAAAAAAAAAAAAAAAAAGAGAGAGAATTTAGTGAAAACGTAAAGGTTAGAAATATAAATCTTGAAATCTACGAACCAAATTGATACAAAACTCAAATCTCAAGATGGGCTTTTTTTCCCGACATAAGAGAAGAACAAAGGTAACTCAGGGTGTGTATTCTTCAAGTCAAATTGTCATTTTCTTTTTTGTAAGCATTCTTTTTGTTATACTAATTAGGATGGTTTACATACATACATATATATATATATATATAATAAAACCCTTCAAAACTTTTATGATTGCACACTAAAAGTTATTTTTGCGAATCTCAAATATATAGTCTATTTTATCCAAGTACTTGATATAGATATCCACATCTATTTAAATTCTTGTTTTTCTCAATGTAAGAAAAAGGAAAAAGTTGATGAGATCACAATTGAAAAAACAAAAACTCAATTGAAATAATTGGAATATTTAATTAAATCAAAACTTTTCATATCACTCAAAATGAAGGTTTTTTTGTCCTAAAACAGTGACATAAGAAAGAAGAGAAGATGTAACTCATGGTGGGTGTTCTTCAAGTCAAATCATCGAGTGCCTATGTTTACCAGTATAGGAAGTCAAATTGTAACCAACTAAGTTATAATTAAGGTTATTTAAACGATGAAATTAAGAGATTGGCTTGGTTGATGCTCAAACAATAACTAACATGATCTAAGATAGGTCTCATGTGTTGATGGAAAATCTTTGACCACATTCAAGGTGAAACTCATTCAATTCTTATTCTATCTCCATCACCAATCATTTAGAGCATGTTTCGACTTAGTGCTTAAAAACACTATTTTACACTTAGAAACACTTTTTAAAAATATTTAGAAAGTTACTCCAAATATGCATTTTGTTAAACTTAATAGAAGATTCAACCTACCATTATAATATGAAATTCCTTTACTTTTGTGACCTTTACATTGAGATCTTCAATTCTACTATATCTAGAATCCTTAATGTTCTTGTCAACTCCTCTTTATAAACCATGTCCACTCAATTAATGTTTGTGTGTTGGTATTGTTGTCTATATTGTTGTGTTGAAACTCTATTGAATTCTTTACAAATATAAGCTATCACATCATTTGTTTTTAACAAACATTTTTTCTACACAAGAAAAAATGTCATTAATTATGAGCTAAAAAAGTTTATAGACTACATCGACCAGACTACCATTAACCAAGAATCTCAAGAGTCAAGATGGAAAATAGAGGGTCTATAAAGCTACGCCATCACATCTACCTCAAGTAACATGCCTAAACAAAACACAATGAATATCCAAACAAGATGAGGTAATATCTTGAATTATCTTTGCCACTTCAAAGAAGATATTAATTTGGCCATTTAGCATATCCATCGTAAGCTGTGGATCAAACTATTTTTGAGATTTTGGGATCTCTATCTCTGCTTACCAAGCCTTATCCCATCCAAAATAGCGTAAGCCTTACCCAAAAAAAGAGAATAGGCACAAGGTCTTGAGTTTTGTAAAGATGCAACATTGGTTGCCATTAAGTTACTTAACGGACATTTCACTTGTGTATTAGTTTTATATCGATTAGTCATCCAATCTTTATAAGTCGACTGGTTAAATATAGTGCTCTATTCAAAAGTCACCACAAGTTCAATATTAACTGCCAGTTCTACTAAGATTGAGAGGAAAAAAAAAAAAATTAAAGAAAAGGAGTATTATATTAGGGACATGTTTTGAACTACATTTAACAATGGCAAAAGTTTAACGGCTAAAACAAAAAGCATTGCATATCCCAAACATTCCCTTCACTGTAACAATATACAACAATAATTCCCTATATCTAATAGTTACCATGGTTCTCATCACTTCAATGATCTTCTGCACTATCTTGTTGTCTTGTATTTGAAGTCGAATGCGAATGATTCCCAAAGTACACAGTTGATTACACATAGACAATCAATCACATTTTCAACCAACTAAATTAGACAAACAATGAAGAATATAAACACATATTTTCAATGAATAAGAGAACATACTAATCTGTTCCACGTTGGTTTATCTACTCTTGATGAATATGAGCCTTCTAAAACTCTAATAACGCATATAAGAAAATCACAACAAAAAGATATATATTAAGAGAAGCAATCTACAAGGATAAAAAGTGAAACAGAGAGAGAAAAGAAGTCGAAAACCTATCCAATCCATGAAACGATGTGTCGTTCCTTCTTGAAACTGATTAGAAATTTACAAGTCATATAGCTGCTAATGAGTCTATCAATAGGTGTCTTATTATCAATGTTGATGCTCTTGGGTAGGAGGTCTTTGAAGCAAGTCTAGACATTGTTGATAATTTTCATCTTTGCAAAGCATGTCTACGACTATGGCGCAAGTGCTAGCATTTGGCGACACATCATTCTGAACCATCCTATGGAGAAGTTGAACCACCTCCTCTGATTTATTACTCTCAGATAAACCACGCAGAAGGGTATTATAAGTAATTATGTCGGGAGTAGAACCATTTTCTTCAATCTTTTGAAACAAAGTATTTGAAACCTAGTGCTATAAGTAACTATGGAGTGAAATTTGAAATTTAATTTTAATAGCGTTAAAAATAGTGAAACTTGATTAATTATAAGTCTTTTATTTCTTTTAAATTAATAAGTAAACATAACACTAAAGACAAAAAATGAAAATTTAGTGAAAAAGTCAAGGTTAAAAGTGTAAATCTTGAAACCTAGGAACCTAATAGAAACAAAACTCAAATCTCAAGAGTAAAAAACATCTTGAAACATAGAGACTAAATTGAAACAAAACTCAAAATTTAAATAATTAAATGTGTAACATTTTTTAAACTCATAGACTAAATAGAAATTAAACCCAAATCCTAAAACTAAAAAAAAATATATATATTTTTTTCCAAAGCCTTTCCAGTGGGCTGACATGAAAAATTTAGGTTCAATTACACTTTAAGTTCCCAAAAATTGGGGTGCTTAACCGGGCCTTAAACTTTCAACTTTGTGTTTAATAAGTATTTTCCTTTTAAAAATGTCTATTAGATCCATGAACTGTCAATTTTGTGTTTAGTAGATAATTTCAACATCATTTTTCAAATGGATTAATCTTTTAATTCTGAGTCCTATGGATTTGTGAATTTTTTTTAAAAAGTCAAAAATCGAAAAAATGGAGAACTTATTAGTCACAACATCAAAAGGCTTTTTTTTTTTTTTTTTTTTTTTTTTAAAAAAAAACTTACAATATAAAAAAAGTAGAGACCTCTTATAAAATTTTTAAAACTCAATGACTTATTATACACAAAATTGAAAGTTCATATTTTTTCAAAAAAAACTAAAAAAAATGAAAAATGAATGTTCATATACATATGGACACTCCTCAAGTTCTATTTGATACAAACATGTAAGCCTAGTCCCTAACTTTGAGGTTTGTATATTTGGTTCATGAACTTTCAAAGAGTTAGTAGGTCATTGAACTTTTATTTTCATTTTGTAACGCTCTAGGTTCAGGATTCAAAATTCAAATTTGACACTCAATGGCTTGGGTATTTTCCTGCAACTTGGTCACGCTATCTATTGGTCTTAAATTGCTTCAAGGAGTGGAGACTATCCTAAAAAGTCAACACGAGCCCTTTTAACATGATTTATCTTCACTCACATGCTTATTAGAAAAATTTCACCTAAATCTTCAAATACATGGACAAAAATTGGACATTTGAAAGTATATAAACTAAAATTGAATAAATTTTCAATTGGTCCCTAGATTTCAAAATGTTACACTTTTAATCATTAAGCTTGAAGTTTAGTTTTAGTTTAGTGCCTAAGTATCAAAATGTTACAAATTTGCTTTTGAGATTTGAACTTTGTTTCATTTTGCTAAATAATAACTTTTCCGTATTTAGTGTTAATGTCTAGTAATTAATTTAAGATAATTATAATTAATTAAGTTATACTATTTTTCATTGCTATTAAAATTAAAATTTACAACTATTTTAAATTAATTAATAAATACAAATGCCAAAGCGTGAAAATGATTAAAATTTCAGGTTAAAAGTGTAAATATTGAAATCTAAAAATTAAATTAAAAGAAAACTCACATATCAAAGGTAAAATTGCAACATTATGAAACTTGGACACTAAATTAAAATCAAACTAAACACTTTTTGTTTTTGAAAATTAAGCTCATGGATACTACTTCCACATTTAATATTTAGCAATGGTTTAAAAAACCAAGCCAGATTTTTAAAACTAAAAAAATAGCTTTTCAAAAATTATTTTTTTTTTTGGGAATTTAACTATAAATTCAACCATTGTACTTAAAATGTAAATCATGGTAAAAAATGGAGAGAAATATGTTTATTTTTCAAAAACTCAAAATTAAAAACAAAATTGTTACTAAACGAAACTTAAATGCGCAACATATTAAAATTTAAGGATGAAATAAAAACTAAACTTAAAATTTAGAAAAAAAAATGTATTTTTACTTTTACCCTACTATCTATTTCTATTACATGGTGGAGTAAAAATTGGGGGAAACATTAGATTCTTTTTACCGGAAAAGGAAATAGAGGAGTGAAGAAGCAAAGGTTAACTTGGAAGTTGGAAAATAGAGGGAGGGGAAATATCAAAAATGGGAGTGCCCCAAAAAAGGCCAAGAGAAAGAGAGCGACTGATGCTGTACTCTAACCTCAGTGCCTGCAATAAATACTTTTCATTGTCCCTAATCTACTTTCCTCTTTCCTCTATTTTTCTCCCTCTCTTCCCTCTCTTCCCTTTTCTCCCTTTCTCCATCTCTTCTCTGGCTTGGATGTTTGTATTTACTGTGTTAGGTCAAGCATTTATTTGCAGCTTTCGGAGTAATTCCTATTGTGTCTCTCATTCCATCAATCGGGTAATCCATTTTTCTCCTTTTTCTTACTCACCCATATAGATCCATTTCTTTTCTTATTGTTTGTGGGTTTTTGTTCTTTGTGCTGTATACTGTGCTAGAAGCTTTTTGTGGGGGTGTATTAATTCTCGAGGATTCAGTTATGGAGTCCCCTTTTCCTAATTTGAGTTAATACTGTGTTTTTTATGATGGCTTTTCTGTTTCATGCTATTTTAGGATCATTTTGCTTTGTTTTGTGGAATTGGGTTCAGTTTAGGGTGGAAATGGGGTTTTGGTAGTTATTTAAAAGGTAGTAATTTGGAAGGTTAGTCTGGACTCTCTGGTGGTTCTTCTTTTGAGAAATTTATTCGAAATGTCGTATCCCATTTTTCTGAAAACGAGGATCGTTTGAATCTCTTCTGGGTGTTGGATATTTCATTCCTTTTCCTATGTAGGATCAGGAAGAATGTTTAGCTTGGGTCTGTTTTATTCAATGAGCGGTCTTGATTTATAAGATGCCGAGAAGCATTCGATCGAGGCTGTTTCTGCATGCAGTTTCGTATCCATTCTCTTATGTAGCTGCAGAGGCTGTTATGTGCTGTGATTATCATAACCATCTTCTGATAAATGTCAACTAACGAGTAGAACTTTCAATTGATTATTAACGAGGAGATAAAATGAAATAAATGAACGAAAACGTCTCACATTAATGAATCAACCAATACCAAAAATGATTAACCTGGGAAGCCAAGCTGATAGCTTTTATCTGCGTAGTCTTGTTAACAATTAAGTGGAAAATGCTCAGCATTAAAGGGTAATCAGCCCATTTAGAGGTAACGAAGGAGTTCCTTTTGTTGAAATTGTCTGACTTTTGTTTGACAAATTCAGTTTATGAACTATTATTCCAAGTGACTTGGCCATTTCCCCTGTAACATTTGTTTCTCTTCTTAATTATTAAACACTATCCAAAGTGTTGCATTTTCGATATGTCCCCGCTACCACTTTGAAGATTGTAGAAATTGATATTGGACTATATCACAACTTTGGACTATTTGCAATAGGCTCAAACTACACTAGTTTGCTGGAACTGATGGGTGAAACTAGGCTATAAGAAATAACTCAATAGATAAATAAGGAATTCCAACAAAAATTTGGAGCTTATGGAGAGATTTGGAGGAATTCCAGAGAAGTTCAAAGACCAACCCAAAAATAACTGAACAGGACAAGTTTGATGAGAGCAAACTCTAATACCTACCATTGAGGTCATTAACAGTACTATATGGAATGGAATAATAGTCTCAATTTTTCTTTTTTTGGTTTCTTTGGCTATTTGATTGGGGGAGACCCCCTTATTTTGATTCTGATTTTCATTGACAGCTTCTTATAAATAAGATTGACGAGTTAGATTTTCTTCCTTTAATCCAAACTATTAATCTTTCTCCAAAGCGTAAAGATTGTTGATTGTAGTTTAAAATATTGATTTAAACCTTGGCCTGGTACCTATACTTTGAACTTTGGTTGGTACACATTGGTCCTTTATTTACAAAATGTTCATTTTGATCCCTGTTTTGCCCTATCATTTTAAAAAATAACCATTTTGGTCTCTGTTTGCATTTTTTTTTATTACAGTTTTTTTTTTTGTGCAAAAAGAAAAAAAAAAAAGAAGCAAAATCTATTCCCAAGCAAAACTCTTTAATATGAAATTATGACTACATTGGAAGAAATGTATTGAGTGTATGTTTGTGTTGAAATTGAGATTGAAAAATCGATAAAAAAGAAATGAAGGGACCTAAACAATCACAGATTTGGACCAAAATAAGAAAAAGCTAAATGTGTAGGGAACAAAATGAGCGTTTTGTGAATACAAGGGCCAAAATGAATAAAAGCTACAAATACAATGGTCAAAATGGTATTTAAACCTAAAATATTATGGCACTTTTAAGTCTTTATTCATTTGATTGGGATTATCTCCTTTTTCCTTGTTTGGCTTCTTTTTACCTCTCTCTTTTAATTGTTCAAGTTGAAAGTCATGAAGTAGATAATTTTTTTTTCTTAACCATGCACATTTCATCTTTCTAACTGATGGACAGGATCTTAATCATCTTTTGTAGCCTTTTCCTTTTGCTTCCAAAGTGTGGGATTGGCCGTGACATCACTTCTTGAATTTAAGCATAAAGAACATTTTTTTGATATGTTACCTGAATCTTACCTATTTAGCCTTCACATGGTGCAACATTTCTCATCATCTTTTTAATTATAGCTTAATTGGTCTTACTTGGAAAGGTTTCTTCTCATATTTCTTACCTTTTTGTAATTTCATTTCATCTTGAGGTGTTTCTTATTTAAAAATGTTAGAAGCAGTCATTTTGGATCCTTCATTTTTTGGGTAGAAGATGTTTCGCGGCAAGATGATTTTTTATCCCCTCTCTATTCCATGGTGTATTTAGTCAGAAAGAAACGAAAGATTTTTGTGGGTTTGGACTAGTCGCTTGTTAGAGATGTAAGACTCGGTGCATTTTGAAGCTTCCTTCCTGATGCATACTACAATCCTTTTCTGTGTTGTAAGTATCACCCATTGTTTTTTTATTACCAACAATTGTTGTTCCTTTACATTGAATGGAGTGATACTTTGTGGTGAAATGATTACCTGAGGGTGAGAAGTTGGAAGCTATGACCTTCTGTCTAGATGGAAAAGCACTTTCATGACACTAGTGATTTGAGTGGATTGAGAAGTTTGTATGGGCACTGTCAACTTGACGAGCAAAGCATCAGCTACCGGAAATGATTTAAGTGAAGCTTCAGCTAAAGGGATTTGGTTTAAGAAGAGGTCTCTTTGATAGAGAGGTGGAGGAGTGGGCTGACCTTGCTTTGGTGTTGGAAACTAGACATCACTCTCATGCGAATGATACTTTACTTTGGAAGCTGGATAAGTTTGGTGCGTTGCATTTCAAGAAAAGAGAATCAATGTTAGATGAAGAGTTGTGTACTCAACTTTGGGGCAGGTTGATTTCAAAGCATGTTAACTTTTTCTCTTCTATGGACTATGATTCTATCAACACTCTGGACAAAGTTCAATGGAGGCTCCCCAACCTGTATATCTCCCCCAATGTGCATTATGTGCTGTAAAAATGAGTAGTCTTCTTCCAACCTGCTGTTGCATTGTGAGTTTGATGGAAAAGTTTGGAATCTCTTTGGTCAGATGTTTGGGTTGCAGGGTGTAAGATGCATGGTATGGTTTCGTGCCCTACATTGGTGGTTTCATTGTCCAATAGGGAATTGACAGAGGTTGTCTCTCTCTTGTCTTTTATTGGAGGGAGAGTTTAATTTAGGCTTGGGAGAAGGGATCGTTGCGTTTGGAAGTCTTAGTCCTTTGGAGTGTTTTCTTGTAAATCCTTCTTTCTTTACATATTGAACCCTTCCCATTAACAAGTATGTCTTTGATGTTCTTTTGAGGATTAAGATTTTTAAAAAGGGTTAAGTTGCTAACTTGGCAAGTTTTACTTTGGATTGGCTTTTGAGAAAGATGCCCTCGTTTGTTAAATTTCTTGTTGGAAGGCAGAGGAATACTTGGATCACCTTCTTAGGGGATGCGAGTTTGCGAGATTTGTGTGGAAGTGGAACCACTTCTTTCAAACATTTGGCTTCTTTCTTGCACGTAAAATGGATGTTAGGGATATGATTGTGGAGTTCCATCTCCATTCACCTTTTTTTGGAAGAAGGGTCGTTTCTTATGGCTTGTTGGCGTGTGTGCTTTGTTATGGGATCTTTGGGGTGAGAGAAATAATAGAGTTTTTAGAGGTGTGGAGAGGGATGTTAGTGACGTTTGGTCCTTTGTGAGGTTTCATGTTTCTCTCTAGGCTTCAATTTCCAGGATCTTTTGTAATTATACTGTAGACAACATTTTACATAGTTGGAGCCCCTTCATGTAACAGGGCTCCCTTTCTGTGAGCTTGGTTTTTTTGTATACCCTTGTATTCTTTCATTTTTTCTCAATGAAAAAGTTGTTTCAATAAAAAAAAACTGGTATGATTTCTTGGTTGGTTGAAATCATCTTGGTATGGTGGTTGAAAGACAAAGCTAAAGTGCTTTGGATGAATCTTGCATGGGATATTCCTTGGCTTCTTTGGAAAGAGATAAATTCTAGAGTGTTTTTAGAAAAGTCGAGCTATTTTCTTTCTTTTTGTAAACTTGTATGGTTTATGGCCTTTACTTGGAGTGCCCAACGTAGCTTGTTTTGTAACTACTTGATAGACACCATTGACTTAGCTTGGAAGGTCTCTTTGTAATACTTCCTTTGGGAGAGGGAATGCTTTACCTCTTTGTCCCTTAGGTTGTTTTGGTGGTGCTTTTGCCTCTGGAATAAGATTCTCTTGTTTTTTCCATCATAAAAATGTTTTCCCAAATACGATGAAAAGCTTGAGCCGAAGCCATTTGGTGAAAGAGGAAAGAGTTGCAAAATGGAAGTTTAAGATTTAAGGAGGAAATTAATGCATAGATCAGTTGATGGACATGCAAGAACCAACAGAGATGTTTGCAGACTTACTAATGTTGACGCGAACTTGGTTGTGGGTCGGTTATGTGGTTGAATGATAATGACACAATTTATTCCTTCATCTTAGATGAGTCACTCAAATAGATGGAAAGCAGCTCAAGACATGACGTAATGTGGCATTTTTAGGTTACAGACGATGCATTGGGTGCCGAATCCATAATCCACATCTTGGTACAAATCCTAGATCTAGGGTCATACATGTAATTCATCATTCATCTTTTAAACTTCAAGTATAAATCTGTATCCAACGACCATCCCTTCTTTACAGTACACTAAGAAGTAAGAATGCACGGTTCATTTGGACAAATCATTCTGGAGAGTGTTGTAAGGGGTAAAGGGTGTATGTGTAGAGGAAATGACCAAAAGTTTCTCGTTCCCCAGTGATAGAAATAGATCTTAGACCAGTCACTGGGGGAGCACCTTCTGGCAACCACAACCAAATTATATATTCCCTCACGGTCTTTATAGAAGGATCATGTTTCTCTTATTGTTTCTTGAATTGTGTCGGCAAATGACATAGAGGACGTATGACCCGTGGCTTTTGTAATTTTTCCAAATCTTTTGTTGGGAAATTCTTATGGTGTTCTTTTTCTTTTCAAATCTTTCCTACTCAGCTCCTGCCCAGCAGAACCAAATGTGCTTTTTTCTGAACCACTTTTTGATGGTTGTTTTTTTTGTGAAGCTTCCTTTTGAGCTTTTTTTCTAATAAAATGAAACCATAGTTGACTAGATGTCCTAATTTGTTTTTAGATTATCTGGAGGGACAAAGAACAAGGGAATATTATGAATCTAAATCTATGGGGCTTGCCCAAAGTCAATATATTTAGCCAAAATATTTGAATCTACAATTTTTAGAAGGTTATTAAAAGCTACTTGGAACTCTTTATGCCATATGCAACTTTTCCTTCAGGAAAGAAAAACTTCAAGATTACCAAAACAACTCGTTAAGAGAGACTATGGTCTAGGGTTGAGCCATGATTTAATCGTTTTTTAATTGTTCTTTCATTGCCAAATCTTCAACCTTAGTTCTCAACTAATGATTGGGATATTCATTTGCTCACAATATGGGAGCTATAGATGTTCCCATTATAGAAAACCTAACCAGATTATATTAATTGGATAAGAAGAGATAGAAGGGAAGTCGTAGCAATCGTAATATTAGCTTCATAGACTTGGTTTATGTACTTGGCAATGTTTTTTAAAGCTCAAGGCACAATAAAGTGCAATAGTATTCTGGGGCTTAAGCGCAAGGTGCAAAGAAAAGCGGAGTTTTTTTGTGAGGTGCACTAGGTATAAAAGTAATACATAAAGAAGAGAAAGCATAGTTGAATTGGAAATAAGAAAAAAAATCCCTAAATACAAGAAACTTTGCATTTAGGTTTAGTAAATTTGATTTTTTTTATTTAATAAAGAAGGAAAACCGTAATTATTACTATATTTTAAAAATAATGATAAAGCTCCAAGGCCTAGGACTTAAAGCCTAGGGGCTTTACAAAAGGGGTACGCCTGAGGTGTGCCTTATTTTGTGAGTCTTGCCTTTTCAAGGTGAGGTGCCAGACTTGTGCCTTGAGCCTAGGCATACCCCAAAGAGGGCTTTTTAAAACACGGGTACTTGGCATAAGCAGTAAATCATTTGACTGTTTCTACTATTTGTCAGGTACTACACATTTTTTTTTTTTGGTTGGAAGGAGGTATTACCAGTGTTTTTAAATGCCCAAGGCGCACTAAGGTGCAATGGCCCTCTAGAGCCTAGGCGTAAGGAGCACAAGAAGGCATGGGCTTTTTTTTTTTTGAGGCGCACTATATATAAAAATATTACATTAAAAAGAGAAAGCATAGTTGAAATGGAAATACGGAGAAAAAGATCCCAAACACAAGAAATTTTGCATTTAGGCTTTGGTTATTTTAGTTAATAAAGAAGGAAAATCCTTAATTGTTACTATTTTTTAAAAATAATGAACTTGAGCCTTGGGGCTTCACAAAAAGCGCGCGCCTCCTTATTTTGTGAGCCTCGCCTTGCCAAGACCTGCGCGCGCCCAAGAGGGCTTTTTAAAACACTGGGTATTACACTGTTAATATTGGTTACTTCTTAGCATCTAAACACTCTTGTGGAGGGTTGACATGTGATTGCTGGTTATGGCCTTTGTTGCAGAGTTCTAAGATAATTGATGTGCCAAAAAAGTACTTACTCAAAAAGCTTCAATTTCCCCCAATCAAAGTGCTTATCATATTTTAATATTTATATTTAATGCTTGGAAAACCAATCTTGAATCAACCTGCTTACCTGCTTTCTCTTCTTGGAGACTTACTTAAAGCAGCTTAAATCTATAAAATCTGTTGACCTATGCATTTGTGGCTTCTGTTTCGCTTTCATAGTTATGTGGTACTTTTCTATAAGGGTTAAGGAATTTGAACTGATTATCTGAATGGATATTCAGATTTGCTACCTTAAAGTTCTTTAGGTCAAGTGCTTATCATTGTTGATGTATTAAGTGTGAGCTTTACTTATATATATGTGTGTGTGTGTTGTTTCAGGCTAGTTGCAGTATTCTTATTTTATTTTCTTAGTGACAGCTACCCAATTAGATTAAAAGATCCTAAATGACGGTTTAACATCTCTCTCTTCCTATCACCTTCAGCTCATTTGCCATGGATGTCACACATTCAGTTGAAACACTGATTGACTCCACAACCTCTAAGATACAACAGCTTCAGAAAGCATTTGCTGAGCTTGAAAGTCACAAAGCATTAACACTTAACTTGAAATGGAAAGAACTTGAAGAACATTTCCATGGGCTAGAGAAGTCCTTGAAGAGGCGTTTTGATGAGTTAGAAGACCAGGAAAAGGAATACGAAACCAAAACAACAGAGGCACGTCAAATGTTAGAGAAGCGGGAAGCTGCTATTTTGGCTAAAGAGCAAGCATCACTAGAGAATCTTCAAAAGAAAAGAGATGCTGCGGCATTTGCTGTTGCTAATGCACGAGAGAAGCATCGGAAGGTGGCAACAGAAATGCCTTCTTGCCCTGATGACTATGAAAGTGCAGAACCAAGTGTGGTAGATAAACCACCTGATTCTTTGACTAGTGAAAATAACTCAGAAGATTTGAAAGATACTCCTGATGATGATGGACACTTTGGGGTCAAGTCTTATCCTCAGTTAGTACAATTATGTGAAGAGATGGACTCTGCTGGACTGCACAAATTTATATCAGACAATCGGAAGAACCTTGCTGCAATAAGGGAGGAGATTCCATTTGCACTAAAAGCTGCAGCAAACCCAGCCTGTATGGTTTTGGACTCCTTGGAAGACTTCTACAGTGGCGAGGTTGCAAACTTGGATGGAAAGAAGAACTCAGATCTACTGGGTTCACGTCGAACCTGCATCATGTTGATGGAATGTTTGAGCATTTTGCTGAAAACTATGGATGTCAAATCTGTTTCTGAAGTGATGTCAGCTGAAGTCAAGGTGGAAGCAAAGAAAATTGCTGGAGAATGGAAACCAAAGTTGGATGCTCTTGATGTGGATGCCAGTAATGGCAACTCATTGGAGGCTCATGCCTTTTTGCAGCTTTTGGATACTTTTGGCATTGCATCTGATTTTAATGACGTGGAGTTATCCAGGCTTGTGCCAATGGTCTCCCGTCGCCGTCAAGCAGCTGATTTATGTCGATCTCTAGGCTTATCAGACAAAATGCCAGGTCAGTCTTTCATTCTTAATGGTTCATGTCTTGACTTGCAAATTTTGGCCTTCAGATTGCTTTTCTTAAATGATCAGATTGGGTGCTCTGGTCAATTTCAAGTCTCTGTTTTCTTAGGGCTTAAATTGTTTTTGACGACTTTTTTTGTTTTTACCCCCCTTCTGAAACGGATACCAAAACTTTTCATTAAGTTAATGAAAAAAATGCTCAAAGATTCAAGAAGCTAAAAGCAAAAAAAGAAAACATCAAACCTTAGAGGTAAAAAAGTTCCAAAACTGAACAAAAGAACGTAACAGAGGAAACATAGAACAAGGGAAAAAAAAAAAAA
>QLSR01000005.1:3931989-3964298 GCA_031780015.1 Citrullus colocynthis | reverse complement strand
TTGGTTTGATAGACCAAAGGGCAACAAGGTTAATATTGTCATAATTAGTTTTGGTTTCAACATAATCATCATCTATGAGAGAGATTAATAATATTATGTGATGATTATAGGTTTGAAATGAAATATATACCAGAAAAACACTTATCTTAACAAAGATAATGATTGTTCACATATGATAAAACTTAATAATTAACTGTCGTATACATTATTTGAGTCAATAAAAGTCTCATTTTATGAAGTTATCATTGTACTTAAAAGCTTAAGTTTTATATTCTCGCACCCTATTTTACACCTAAAACTTTCCCTTAATGTGTGGGCTTAGATATAAATCAATTTAATTAACAAATAATATAAATATGTGATGAGCTTATATGAATGACATTGGAAAATTTTTGAACATAAGACTCAATATTTTGATACCATATGTATTAATTTAATCACTATTATATACAAAAGGTTAAATTTTTTTTGGGTATATATAATGACTTGATGCAGTCTTGGGTATAAGAAATCAATATGATAATGTCACATGAGAAATCCCCTTTAACTTTACATCAAATAATAAATAGCAACACATATGAAAAATAAAAATATCATAAAATGTATAGAAAATCAATTAGGTGGTAAATGATGTCCTCAACGAAAATGTGAACTTTGAGGAAAATATCAAAAAAATCTGGATAAATATTTCTAAAAAGAATTATAAAAATAAAACTGATAATAAACATTTCATTATTTTCAATAAGTTAAAATTTATTGTTATTAATACTATTACGTATACGTCGTATCAATAATATTTTATTGATATTATCTTTATCTTTTGTAGCATTTTTATAATATAAATAAAAATTGCCGATTATTTTTATGCACAATAATTGTCTTAAATGATAAAACTGTTAGAAATATTTTTAAATATAATAAAATGTTACTGTATATTAGTAGTAGACAGTGACATATATACAATGATATTTTACTATATTTGTTAATAGGTTTGACTCATTTTCAATATGTTTAAAAATATTTATTTTATTTATTATTTTGAATCTTTTTGTCAATATTGAAACTACGAACATACGAGAATGTGATAAAACTATTAAAAGACATCTTTATCCAATAAAAAGCAAACAATTTAGGAGATTATATCCAAAGCATTTCTTGTTAACTCAAAGTGATCACTTTCACATCCATATCTCAAAAGTGAAAATAATGAGAAGTACTCGATTCAAAAAGAGACTTTCAATAATGGAATCTAATGATATTAGTACGTGTCACATTAAATTATAAATTATAAATTATCCATATAGTTTTATATGATCAAAGAAATGGTTAATTAATGAAAATACATGTGTCAATCAATGAAGAAAACAAAATGTAGGGGACAATAATCCTTCCATAAATCATTTGCATGTTGAAAAAAAATGAGTAATTTTTCTCTATTTTTCTTCTGAAATGAGTCAGTTTTGTGAGAAGAGAACAAAGTTGGTACTTGGACATTAGTTTATGATGATATAATGGCATTCTGGACAAATATGGGAATAGGATTGGTCTGTCCATTTTCACAAATAGTAATTATTTTATTGCATTACTTCATTACACACGACAAAAATTTATCACATTATTAATCTATATTTTTATATCTTAATTATATAACACTTCCTTAAATGATATAATTCCTCCTAGTTTAATCCCTAATCTTTTTAAATAAATTTTAGGATAAAATATATATATATATATATATATATATATATATATATATATATTTATGTTTATGGAGTTTGAAATTTTTGTTGAGATTTACTTCATAGGTTTCAAAATTGGGCAATTGAATTTTCAACTTTTAGAAAATACTTAATTTTGGCTCTTTATTAACGGTGATCATAAAATAGGTAACGGAAGGTAACGTACGTAGCAATTATTTAAATAATAATAATAATTAAAAAAAAAACTCTCCTCTCTCCTTCTCCTTCAACCCTCCTCCAGCGAAACCATCGACTCCCGTCTCTCATCGTCGCCCACTGTCTCATTCTTCTTCTTCTTCGTCATCAATATGGAAAAAAAAAAGAATCCAACTTCTCCCCATCTTTAATTTCTTCCCCAACAAACTCATCTCCATCTACTTCTTCTCAAACCCCCTTTTATCCCATCATTTTCTTCTTCCATTTAAAAATAACTCACTAACATATTTACATCTATCTTCGATTAAGCTATCAAAGGTTCGAATCCTCCTTGCATATTATTAAACTCAAAAAAATAAAAAAAATAAAAGATGAAAAAAAGAGTAAACCGATGCATGACTCATAAATGATTAAAAACATTAACAACACTTTTTCTTTTTTATAATTCAAAGGTTCAAGAAATCCCCCCATCCTTGTAATTTTAATAATGCTATAGATTTGATAAAAATCAATATAATTAAAAGATAACGATAAATAAGCAAATGGCATGTAATTTAAGTTTATTTTATGCCACTTAAAAAAGTATTTATATAATTATAACGCGATAGTCAACTGTCAGCTGATATCGTGTTTAGTGATGAACTGTCTCATGAAACATTACATGTACAATAATTTCAGGTTGAATTGTAACGTATAGTTAGGTGGAGTCTGTGACACGTTTCTCATCTCCAACTCCATGATTATTAAATTCCGCATCCGTTTTCTATCTTGGGTAGGAAAATCCTCATTTAGAGATTAGGGTTTTAGGAAAGAAAAGTTTTTTTAAAAAAAAAATTAATAATCTAGCATCGACTGACATGCATAAACTTCATAATTATTAGAGTTGGAAAATGAGAATAATAATAATTTTTAGGAGAAAATTTTAAAGGGGTAAAACTCCAATAGTTGATAAGACATCAATTATTTATCAAAACTGGATGTGATCGATAATATCCAACTTGTAAACTCAAATTTAATTAAAGAAGAAAACGATTTATGATTCAGACAAACACTAACTACAAAAATTAGGGTCTAGTTAATATATAAACACAAAACAAACACTAAAAATTAAAACCTATTACAAAAATCTTATGGGTCTTTGAGTTATCTCACCAATTAAATTAAAGTTATCTAGAACCATAGAAATTCTAAAAGGAAAAAATACATACCAGGAAGTTGCCAAGGCTCACAAGTATGCAAGTCAATCTCCACCAAAGTGTCCCTCAAAGTTTCTTCATTTGCAATCTTTTTATACAAATAATGGCAAACCAACTCCTCATCACTTGGATAAAACCTAAACCCAGGAGGAAGAGTTGCTCCAATATCTCTCAAACCCATTTTCTTACAACTCTAAAAATAAAAATAAAAAAAGCCTTAAATTAAATATTGTGTTGGGAGAGAATCATAGAATATGAAAGGGCATTTTGAGTTTGAAAAGTGATTTTGAATGAGGAGATGAAGAGAAGTTATTATTGCTTATATAGAGATGATTGGGGAAGACAAGTGGCTAAAATACCTTAAATTATGGGGGGGAGAGAGAGAGAGAGAGAGAGAGAAAGAAAGAAGAGAGGTAACATGTTGGTTAAATTATGAAGCTTTCACCAAAAATACCAAAGTTATACGAAAGCTTTAATTCACAAGGGAAACGTCTACTTTGAAGATAAACAAGATTGTGGGACACAAAAATTAGGTTTTTTTTCTATTGAAGAAATCATCTCCAACATTTTTACATCTTCAAAATTTAAGTAATATAAGTGTTTATGATTTGTTGATTTATTTTTTTTGGTCTTTTTTAACTGACATGTATTTCATCATAAATAGAGATGTCTATAGAGTGAGGCGAGGACATGGAAGCTTTCCCGTTCTTGTCCCTGCCCCTTATTTCAATCCTCATCCCTATGCAATTTCTCTTTTAGTTTCGTAAGGAATGAAGTGGGGATTTCTCGCATAGAAAATTTTCCATTTGTTATTTTTCACCATAAATTTTTCTATATTAAAAGTGTAATTTTCAATACATTTTTTATTTAAATAAAACACTATACAATATCTAATAAAAACAATAATATTTAATATACAAAGATATAACTAAATAATTACGTCTCAAAGTTTCTAATAGTTAAATTTTAAATTACAACATAGTTGTCTAGCCTTCACCTTAAATATTACAATATACATGATCTTAAAAGTAACAAAGTTTTAAATATTAAAACATCTATATCTTATAAATGCATTAAAATATTGAAAAATTTGGGATGAGAATTAGGAGAAGGCTAATTCATAAAGCTATGATTCTATAACGTGTATATATAGAGACGGGGACAGGGACGAAGATGTCCCATCCTCGTTTAACTAATGGGGAGAAAATTATCCTCGCTCCGTCTCCCTTTATCTAGTTGGAGATTTCTTGCCTCATTTGGAGTAGGTCTCCGCAGGGCTAGACATCTCAAATTATAAGCATACCTGGTCAGGGCATATTGCTTCGATTAGGGGTGCAAAATCAAATCAAAAAACTGAATTGAACCCAAAAATCAAACCAAAATATTGATTTTCACAACTAATGCGGTTTGGTTTGATTTAAATATTTATAAAACCAAAAAATGTTGGTTAATTCGCTTTGGGGTTCAAAAAGTGAACTCAAAATCGAACTAAACTTCATTGTATGTGTATATATAAGTAAAATAAGGAGTGATATGCACCATTTTTCTTTTAATATTGAATTGAATAAAATAAAATTTTGAACTACATGCAGCTTGGTTCGTTTATTATTACTATTTTCTTGTTCGGTTTTAGTTTGAATCTCAAACAGAATCAAATACAAGTGTGAACACCTTTACCCTCAATCAAGAAGTAATAAGTTCAAATAACTATTTCACATATAGTAAAAAAAAAAAAAAAAAAAAATTTAATGTTGCTACATGCAAAAGTGTGATTTTCAAATTGCTAGTCAAATTTTATACATGTTTGAAATATCTTCTGATTTAAGCACTTTCTTTTTTAAAAATAATTTTAAAATAAATATATTATTATATCTTACATTTAAAAAAACCTTTTTCAATGCTAATATTTTTGCTTGTATAATACTAAATCTTAGGTTAGTGGCTATTATGGATTATTGAACCCATAATCTTTTAGCCCTTCATCAAAATCATACCCTATTTACCAACCAGCCAATCCATGATGGTTATCTAAAAAAAATTCCTTCAAAACAACTTTTAAATTTATTCAGGCTTTCTTAGGTTTTTTTTTTTTAAGTACTTTCTTGGGTTCTTTCTAGTTATATAAAGAAACACTTTTGATAATTTAAAATTATTCAATAAATTATACTAAACACATATAAAAATATTATTGTTTAAAAGAAGATTTTATTTTTAGTCTATTGCGATCTATCGCTGATAAATAGTAAAATCTTCAAATTTGTAAATAGTTTGGTTCATTTTGCTATATTTGAAAACAACCTTATTTTTTCAATAGCTACTCCAAACTCTAACCCCTCTATTGTTTTCTCTCGAAGATTTGTGTTTATGCAATGCGATATATGGTAAATGTAGTGTGTCAAGTTGTATTATAACAAAGGTGTTCATTTTCAATTATTCTTCATATGATCCATAGGTATAAGAATTCCAACTTAACTTTTCAGACCAGACATGAAAATACATACATCTTGTTACGTCAATCAATGAATATAGTTATTCTCACTTATCTATCTATGATTATCCCTTCATATAATCAACGTGGGACTTTTGCTAGCATTCCCAACTATATATATATAATCTTTCACTCCTCTTCTTTCTCACTTTTTTCTCCCTCTTCTCCTGATCTCAGACACAAACCGAAGAACACTAAAATTTATCACAAAAGATAAATAAAATCATCACAATGTCAAAACCCTAAGGAGACACGAGCTTCTCCAACATGTAAATTCAATAAAATCAAACAAAGAAAAATCAACCAAAGCAAGGATAATAACCCCATCCATACCACAACTAAAATCAATGACAACATTGAAGGTACCCAAATCAAAAAAAAAAAAAAATTAATAAAAAAAATAAAAAAAAAAGATAAAAAAGAATTGTAGGGTCAAATTAAAATTGAAAAAATGAATTCGAGAACAACTCAAGCACTTGAGAGAAGAAGAGAAGAAAAGGAAACACAATGTTTGAGAGAGAGGGGGGAAAAGGGAGAGAGAGGAGAGGAGGCCTTTTAAACTTATTCTTGAAAACTCAATGACTAAAATAGTTAATTTGAAACACTAAAGACTAAAAAAATATATATATATTCTTGAAACTAAGGAACTAAAAAAAGGTATTTTTTATATGTTATATGAAAAACAAGGTCTTCTAAAATCAGAGTGTTTGAGCACTCTCAACTTATTTGTGCCTTAAGTTTACTTTATTAACTAATAATTAGAACATAGTTTAATAGATATGGTAATTATATGGGGCCATTATTTAAAGTCGATGTTGGATTTTCTACCATATACTTCAAAATAATAATAATAATAATAATAATAATAATAATAAAAACTTCCCTAATATAGCTTGGCTTGTGACAAAGGGATCCCGCTATGTTTGAACACATGAAAGAACTTGGCGTCCTCCTCACTTGGCAAGTTGTTGCATGTCTTTTGTCTCTCATAGTTATTTCATCAATTTGGTTGATTGTGGAATACATTTCACCATTATTATTCTCGTGTTCATTGTTTATCAAAATTCAAATGTGGAAATCAAATTCTACGTCTATAAATATCATCTTCGTAGATGTTCTAGAAAGGATTTGTGTTCGAACGTATTTCCTTCCTAATTAATATTGAATTTCACTTATTGAATTTTTAAAAAATTTTCAAGCCCACAAAGTAAGGGGACTATTAAAAGTGTTGAAATATTGGTATATAATTAATTTACCATAACTCATCAACTTTAGCTCTTGAGTTGATTGGATGATTTAACAAATAAAATGATTTATACGAATACATTTGTCTAAACCCGGTGTCTTTGTCATCCCTAAACAATCTCTAATAGGTAATGGTATAGGGGAATACATAGGTAAGATATATACCTACAAATATATTTTTTAAGATTTTACAAATATTAAACCGTCATTATATATATATGTATGATTACACAAGCTTTGATGTTAGTTATAAACTGTCATCCTAAGTAATTGTCATTGTGTCTTTATGAAGAGGATTCTAAACTGCTATTATAGCTAATCTATCATCGTACCCCACGATGAAACTTGCAAAGATATGACAGTTTGTAATTCGTCATAATATACGTATATGAAGTCAATTCATAACTGATATTTTTGGCCAAAATTGTTGTAGAGTCTATAAATTTGGGAAATTATTCACATTATATCTTTTTTTAATGGAAATTATGATTTTTATAAAATATCTAATAGGTTTTTAAACTATTTATTTTGTGTCTATAGATATTCTTGAATATTATATATCTTTCAATGTTTAATTTTGTATTTAATAGGTCCTCAAAATTTTAATTTCGTGTCTAATAAATCTCATCAGAACAAAAATCAATTTTATTTCTAGTAAATCGATAAAAGTTTGTTTTTTTTTTTTAAACATGTTAGAGACCGGCCATACACAAAATTAAATTTTAGGGACCAATAGGCACATGTATAAAATTTAGAAACTTATTATATACCAGATTAAAAGTTTTGAAACCACCAAACACTTCCTAAACTTTAGTTCAACATATTGTCGGTGTGGTGGATTTATAGTTGTAACCTTTAAGTGATAATCATTTTTTTTAATTAAATCTATACAACATAATTTCCCCTCCCCGACCAAAAAAACATTAATATCGAGGCATGTTCTTTTTATTTAATCTCTAAAGTTTTAAAAGTAACATTATATACTCTAAAGTTTTAAAAGTAACATTATATAGTCCCTAAGGTTTGAAAATAGTTCTAAATAGTTCTTTATATTAGTTAGTCATTAGTTAACTTAGCAAAATGGTGTGACATGGCAGTTAAACTTTTATGATGTAACAATCTATCCTCTTTGTTATGGAGTTCGGACTAATTTTCTGGAGGGACCATTTATGAGAGGTTTTATCAAATATATAAAATTTTAACTTTTTAAATCATAGGGATTAAAATCTAACGTTTTTCAAACCATTAGGACCAAATTTACAATTTAATCATTATTTTTTATTTTTTTCTAAAAAATTAATGCAGGGACCTTTTAAACATTTTTTTAAAATTTAGGGACTAAAAAGTAAATTTTAAAAAATTAGGGACAAAATACACATATTTTTAAAAACTCAAGGACTAAAAGAGTATATTTTGAAAACCTAGGGACCAAACACATGTATTCTTTCAAACTCATGGATTCATAGATAATTTTGAAAAAAAAAAAAAAAAAAAAAAAAAAAAACTTCCCCAGAGAGATCAAATGAAGGATGATCAAACAAAGAATATATATCGTCAAAGTGAGCTTTATTCAATGGTATTGACATGTGTTTCATCCCGTTGGAGATTCGATTCCCCGTTTAGTAATTGTCATAATATATATATATATATATATGTCCAGGAGCAATCTTCTTCTTTTGTTAGTAAACATTAACTTTGTGAGATCTCATCTTTATGTAATTTTTCATTTACCTACCGAAGGATCTCATCCTAACGTTTTGTATATTATGTGAGTTTATGATCATTTTTATAATAGCATAACGTGATTTTTAACTATTTAAAAGCATTTTTCACCCTAGTGTTTTGATTAATTAAATAGGACGATTTTTATAATTCTAAATAAACTTAATAGAGGAAGTATTTAATAAAATATTTCTTTGAGGGTAAAAAATATGGTGAAGTATCTACAAGAAGATGATCCAAATAGCCAAGATAAGTGTTTTACTTGGCTGCATATAAAGTGGCCGACCCATAAGTTCAACCATAAAAGCTAAAGAGATCAATTCACATCACAAGATCAACAAGAATCATGAAAGACGACTCTTAAGGTCAGCCATGGAAGTTAAGAAGGTCATAAAGGCTGACTTCGCAAACTTCATGAAGGCTGATTCATATAGGGTCGGCCATGAGGAAAAAAATAATGCTTAATTAAGTATGGAAGTCAACCCTATGAGCTTAAAGAGGGCCATCCATAGTGTCAGCCATGATGGACAAGTTATGACCAAGTGTTCATCTATTAAGTCAACTATATATGCTTGAATCCATTCGTAACGACTAGATTAAGTTAGTAACGATCAAATTAATTATCCAAAAGACTAATTATAGCCAAGTGATTGTTGAGAAACCAAAAGTGCTTGAGATATTTGAGGTATGTTGAAAACACTCGAGTTCTCCATTTTTCATGACTTTCTAAATTATGATTGACTTAATTGTTAGAGTGTTAGTATTCGAACACCACATCGATGCAAAGTTTTCTCTTTTGTGCAAAACAAATTTTTTTTTTTTTTATTTCTCCTAAATATTACCACTTAGAAACCAAATTTTGATATCAACGGTTTCCTTCCAAACTTCTAACAGAAAAACATGCATTACTTAAAAGCACTACTCCCAAAAATACCCAAAAACTCACCAATATATATATATTTTTGTAATTGGTTCTTTTAATATGAATGTTGTGTGGTTTGAATAAAGGCTTGGTCTTATATATCTATTTTAAGGATCCTAATTATTGCAAGTCTGTGGGCATAACTTTATAATATATAATCTATACATGACAACACAAAAATGGTATTTGGTAATAATCTTTTTTTTCCCCCTAATTAATCATGATGTCCAACATGGGATTATGATAAAATGTTGAAAAAAGAGCAAGAAAATATGAAAACTAAGGAAAAAGAAGAAAAGATAGGATGACAGTTGAAATTAATACACAACATATGCATTTTTTTTTTCAAATTTTGATTCTTCAATGGATAGAAAAGAAATTGAAAACTTTTCATGTCCTTCATTAAAATTCATAGTATTACTAGGACATGATGACCAAAATTGTAATCTATGTAGTGGTTTGATTGCTTTTTTGACTAATCCAATGTATAGAAATTCATATGTCTTAATTAATGGTGTTCTTTTGAATGACATGACAGTGAAACGGTTATATTGTTCATGATTTAATAGGCCGGAATATTTCGTTACATTTGTCTTGATGCAATAATCTAATATTTAGGGATTTGTTTTGTTTGATCAATTAAACGCTTTCTTCAATGATGTGTGATATTATACCGAGACGTGTAACGTGTTACACTCATGATCTAATAGGAATATTTTTGTTTTGTTGTATTGATGTAACAATTTTGAGTAAAGTCGAAATGTTGATTTGATAATTCTTCTTTTTGAATTTTGTAGTCATTTTTATACCTGAATTATATATTCAAAAAGCTTCAATCAAGAGGCTTTAGTCCCTGCTAGTAATTTTTGGGATGAAGGATGCATCCATCTCTATGTATCCAACTCCCATCACACACAAAAAATAATTAAAAAATATTTTTTAAAAAAATAAGAATAATTTGTCACGTGACAAATTATGATTGGATAATTTGGTAAGATGCACAAAGGTACATGCAGCTTGAGGTGCACATAAGTATTTTTCTTATAAGATTATTACTTTTATCGTTCGAAAAATCTTCAATCTCCCTTTTTCTTCTTACTAGTCTATAGAACGTGCAATGACACAAAATTGAAAGTTTAATTATAAAGTACATAAAGAAAAAATTGTAAAAGATTTTTTCCTTTTCTCGTCAATGTTACAACAATTGAAAGTCTAATATTTACAAGTAATATTTTACATTGTTTGACCTAAATTGTTGTAACATTGACGAGAAAAGGAAAAAATAGGAATTTATGAAAGTTTAAAAGGCAAAAGATGTGATTGTTCGTTCAAACATATCTCCATTGATAAATATTGATGTTTCATGTTTATGGTCTAAATCACACTCATACATGAGATGTACTACTTCGATTTAAATAGTTGTAATGTTGCAAAGGATGTGACTGTTTGTTCAAACATCCATCCTTAAAATCATGATTTTTTGTATCTATAGTCTACCTCACACATGCATACATGAAAATATATACTACTTGAACTTGAATAGTTATAACTAGGAAATGACATGATTGTCCGTTCAAATATTTCTCTACCATTCGATCATGATGTTTCATATTTATTGGTCTAAATCACATTTGCATGAAAGAATACACCACTTCGCTTATAACCACGCCTCAACCTAAATAGTTGTGACGAAAGGCAAAACAGAAATTATGTAAAATTGTAAGAGAAAAATGGAGATGTAAAGATTCTTTCCTCATAGCCTCTTTTATGTGTAGATTAGATTTCCTTTTATGTGTAGTATAGATTTTGTTTTCTTAATTCAATTTGAGAACAAAACTTAATGGTAAAGACATCATTCTAAACAAATTTCTCTAAATTCTTCATTGGTTTATGTAGTTTAGTTTTAGTTTCAAATCACTATGATTTGAAATCCCTTCCAAATCCACGGGTTAATTTCAAATTACTATGTTGGAGTCTGCTAACTATTATTGCCCTTCACCAACCACCTTTGGCAACCGTCATTGGTGGCCAACTCTAGTGACTATTGCATGCCACTGGCGATTAACTCCAACAGGCACCTCCAACCTCCACCACTGCACGGCCACCTTTGGTAATCACCACTGGATAGTTAATTCTAACAACCACCTCTGATGACCAACTCTCACAGCCACCATTGATGGCACAAATCCAACCACCACCATAGACGGCCAACTCTGACATACCACCACAAACGTCAAACTCTAACTTACCTCCTTAGACAATCACCACTACCAACTCTGATAGTGCACTCTAAATGACCAACTCCAATGATCCATTATTTTAAATTATTAGTTCACAATGTTTTATAGTCGTTCTCTATAGTAATTTGACATTATATATAAAAACCCAAACAATTATATAGTAAACCATACAAGCTTGTATAGAAAAACACTTTTTAGAAAGTGTTCAAAAAAACATTGAGTATTTTTATTTTAAGGAATTTTTATCAAAAGTATTTAATGAACATGACTTTTTTCCTAATTAATCCAAACAAACCTTTGGTGAATTGAGTGTCATTCTAAAATTTCAAACAAAAACATAAGATAAAAATGAAAAAGAAGGGACCAAGGCTTTTGTTATTATTATTTTTTTAATATAAGACCTAATTAAAATGAATATTTTTAAAATACATAAACTTAGTATTTAAACCATTCCTTTAATTCTTTACCATGTGGAAATGCAAAACTTTTTTCATTTTCCGGGAAAACATAGAAGGGTTTATTAATACACACTATTGATCGTAAGAAATCTATAATTTTACTTATGATCATCTCATTGACATAAATATATGTCAAAAAAAGAAAAAAAAAACTATTTTTAAAAAAAGGGTTTGTTACTAAAATTGAAAAACATTATGCTTGGAGGTTTAAATTTTATAAAAATGTCAATATAAAAAAATCAAGAAATTAAAAAAATTAAAATAATAAAAATTTTACTCCTCTTATATAACTTTAAGTTACCTATATTAACGTATGTTATTGATTTTTAAAAAAAAATGCTTCATCACATATTTTTTCAAAAAAATTAAAATACGAATTCACTTCTTGTATTAATATTGTAAAATACACCTGCACATTCACATTGAAATTTATATTTGTTTGGGAGGTTGAACATAAATATAAGAGGGGAGATATTATTGGACATGTGAACTAAGGAGGACATATTTTTTAATTACAAAACTATACACCCATACCCAATTTTTTTCCTAATTCAATAATATATATGGGAGTAGTCAATTAGGAATTCAAATCTTTAACTTTTTAATTGAGGTATAATGTCTTAAATGGTTGAGTCATATGATCAGGTTGACAGTTATACTAAAATTAGCACAATTGAAATTTAATTGATATAACTGTTGAACTTTTCTATTATTCATCAAATAGCTATTAACATATGTACTATCAAACGTATATTGTGTTGATTGACTTGAATTGTTAACTTGAGCAAAATTCGATTGGTTAAGCTATATGTCTTCAACCAAGAAGGTCAAAGCTTCAAATCCCTTTGACCCATATATGTTGTTGAACTAAAATATGAAGAAAAAAAATGAACTCTTTTTTTAGCACAAAAATTTTGGGGTGAGGAATTAGAACTCTGACCTCTAGGGATGGAGTGTGACTCAATCTCACTTTGGCAGGAAAAAACTTGAAATGAAATATGTTAGATTAAAATGTCATTTTCAACCTTATACTTCAAGTCTTTAAGAGATTCGTTCAATTTTAATTTTTGTATTCTCACATGTTGAAAATTTATTCACATTTCAATATCATCAGTACATCCTAAGGTTGGGCTTTGAAGTTAATTTTCTTTTCAACCCTTTGTTTAAATAAATAAATAAATAATAGTCTCTATATTTTTAGATTCTTTCAATTATTTAATTCCTTTATTCTCAAATGTTCGAAACTTATTCATATCTCATTTAAATACACATCTTAATATTAGTCTTCCTCGTTGGTTTAAAGTTACTTTTATCTTTGCAAAACAATAATAATTAGTTTCAATTAAAAAGACACAATGTGAACACGTTCTTAGAATTTTATAGATGGTTGATTGAAACTAATTATTTTTTAAAAAAGAAAAAACAATAATTAAGTATCCATGATAACTATTTTTAAAAGTTATTGAAAATATGAGGGATAAAAGTTAAATCAATTTTTTTTTTTTTTTTTTTTTTTGAAAAACAAAGGTAAATCATTTGAGAGCACATAAACTTCAAAAATAAAATAAGTCTTAAAATACAAAACCTAAATAATATTTTAATTTATATTAGGTTGATTTGCATGAATTACTAGTTAAAATATTTTTGTCAATGATTAGGCTACACTTATTTTCATGCAACCAACTCATGTAACTTAGAAAAAAGAAGTAATAATTATTTTTTTAAAAAAAAGCTAACATTTCTTGCCACGTGACCATTTTTTATTGGGTAATTGGTGGGTGCACAAAAATTAGGTGCAGCCAACCAACACCCAATTTTTTTTTTTTTTTCGTTAAAACCATGCATAAATGAAATCATGGTCAAACATGTCCTAAATTGAATAACTCAATTATTAGCTTAAAATAAGCATAGTTTAATTGGATAAAACTTTTATATTATTGACCTCGATATTACGATAGTGAATTGGTTGCTTCATCCCCCGTATTGTAAAAAGAAAAAAATATATTAAAATATCATTTGGATCTCTATACTTTGAAGTTTGTTCAATTTTAGTCCATGTACTTTCAAATTTTTAATTTTAGTCCATTTACTTTTAATAAATCTTAAATTTAGTCTCTCAAAGATGATCATAATCGAAATAGTCTAAATAATAACAGTAATTTGATGGTCTTTATTAGAATAGTCTAAATAATAATTTTCGTACAAGGATATATAATACGCAAATACATTTTTCAAAATTTAGAGTNATCAAACGTATATTGTGTTGATTGACTTGAATTGTTAACTTGAGCAAAATTCGATTGGTTAAGCTATATGTCTTCAACCAAGAAGGTCAAAGCTTCAAATCCCTTTGACCCATATATGTTGTTGAACTAAAATATGAAGAAAAAAAATGAACTCTTTTTTTAGCACAAAAATTTTGGGGTGAGGAATTAGAACTCTGACCTCTAGGGATGGAGTGTGACTCAATCTCACTTTGGCAGGAAAAAACTTGAAATGAAATATGTTAGATTAAAATGTCATTTTCAACCTTATACTTCAAGTCTTTAAGAGATTCGTTCAATTTTAATTTTTGTATTCTCACATGTTGAAAATTTATTCACATTTCAATATCATCAGTACATCCTAAGGTTGGGCTTTGAAGTTAATTTTCTTTTCAACCCTTTGTTTAAATAAATAAATAAATAATAGTCTCTATATTTTTAGATTCTTTCAATTATTTAATTCCTTTATTCTCAAATGTTCGAAACTTATTCATATCTCATTTAAATACACATCTTAATATTAGTCTTCCTCGTTGGTTTAAAGTTACTTTTATCTTTGCAAAACAATAATAATTAGTTTCAATTAAAAAGACACAATGTGAACACGTTCTTAGAATTTTATAGATGGTTGATTGAAACTAATTATTTTTTAAAAAAGAAAAAACAATAATTAAGTATCCATGATAACTATTTTTAAAAGTTATTGAAAATATGAGGGATAAAAGTTAAATCAATTTTTTTTTTTTTTTTTTTTTTTGAAAAACAAAGGTAAATCATTTGAGAGCACATAAACTTCAAAAATAAAATAAGTCTTAAAATACAAAACCTAAATAATATTTTAATTTATATTAGGTTGATTTGCATGAATTACTAGTTAAAATATTTTTGTCAATGATTAGGCTACACTTATTTTCATGCAACCAACTCATGTAACTTAGAAAAAAGAAGTAATAATTATTTTTTTAAAAAAAAGCTAACATTTCTTGCCACGTGACCATTTTTTATTGGGTAATTGGTGGGTGCACAAAAATTAGGTGCAGCCAACCAACACCCAATTTTTTTTTTTTTTTCGTTAAAACCATGCATAAATGAAATCATGGTCAAACATGTCCTAAATTGAATAACTCAATTATTAGCTTAAAATAAGCATAGTTTAATTGGATAAAACTTTTATATTATTGACCTCGATATTACGATAGTGAATTGGTTGCTTCATCCCCCGTATTGTAAAAAGAAAAAAATATATTAAAATATCATTTGGATCTCTATACTTTGAAGTTTGTTCAATTTTAGTCCATGTACTTTCAAATTTTTAATTTTAGTCCATTTACTTTTAATAAATCTTAAATTTAGTCTCTCAAAGATGATCATAATCGAAATAGTCTAAATAATAACAGTAATTTGATGGTCTTTATTAGAATAGTCTAAATAATAATTTTCGTACAAGGATATATAATACGCAAATACATTTTTCAAAATTTAGAGTAAAAATACTAATAAATATAAATAAAAAAAATTAAAGCAATAGAGACTAAATTTAAAATTTCTTGAGAGTGCAAAGACTAAAATAACATTTGAAATTATGAGAACTTAAATTAAACAAATTTAAAAATGCAAGGATATTTAAAAAAAAAAAAAAAAAAAAAAAAAAAAACCCTCCATTTATTATTATTATTTTGTGCGCTTGTGGACAAACTGACAATCATAAATATAGCTAAATAAGAGATTGAATATTAATAAAGATAATTATTGTTCTAACTAAAATTTTGTTATCATCAAGTTACTGTTAATATATGTTGTAACTAACATTTCCAAAACATTATATCATCTTCATTATGTCATTTCACCTTTGAAATGATATATTACCCGTTTCAATCAGTTTAATATTATCAATTCATAAATGAGTAAGAATTTGAAGGAAAATTATATTTGAGGTCGGAATTAAAAAACACTTTTTATTAGTTCATGAGTTTTGGCAATAGATGTATTTTCTCTCTAAAATTTCAAAATATAATCTTCTAGTCTTGAGCGATTTTTTTAAGAATAAGGGTTTGTTTGAATTCACAGGAAAAAAATATGTTTTTCAAAAAAGTCATTTTATTTAAATTCTTTTAATTATTTTTCAAAAAAATTACGTTTCAAAAGTTATTTTGAGTAGTTATTAAACACTTCAATTTTTTTTCCAGAATAACTTATTCTCAAAATTAAACACTTGAGAAGTTAAACCAAACACACCTCAAGTTTATAACGATCCTTCAGTAATTTTTTTTATTATTATTTTAAATGTTAACATGTCTTTCTAAATTAATGATAATAATTAAAGAAAAAGAAGGAAGGAGGGTGAGGGAAGAGAGAGAAAAAATATACTTTTTAATTAGAGCATGCAAATATAGCAATCAAATCCAAAATAATAATAGATATAGCATAATTTGTAAATATAATGTATTTTACATCTGGCTCAAGAAAATGTCCAAAATGTCCAACCAATGGTTTATTAGTGAGACATCTGTCACGGATAAACTTTGTTATCGGTAATAGAAGTCTATCATTCATATGAGTTTATGAAATATTGAAGTTTATCAAAATAGACCATTTTAGTAAAACATGAAAATATAAAAGAATTTGTTATGTTATGATCCCTTGTGATATGGAATGAACATACATAATAAAAAATGATATAATTAATTAAAAAATAATTGGAGGAGCCAAACGTTGAGTTATTTAAACATTCAGAATTAAAAAAAGTTTTAGAAGAGGACATACACAAATAAAATAAAAGTTTCTAAATAAAATCACGTGAAATATTATATATATTTTTTGTGAGGAGAGATTGATTTGAAATTGTGATTTGTATGTAAGGATAGAGTAGGAATAAAGTAACATAAGTCAGGAGATTGGAGAAAATACCTATATTTGCTTCTTTTAAAATATTTAAATATGTCTAATTATAATCTTTAAAAATACTACTCATTTTCAATTACTCGATAAATTATTATTTTTAACTTTAAATGTCATTTAAAATAATAATTATTATTATTGAGTGACTTTTTTAATCTATTCTTAAAAATTTAAAGAATAAAAGAGGATATTTTGAACTTTTGAACCAAACACACCTATTACTTATAATTTAGACATTAAAAAGGTAAATGAGCCTTTTTAAGTTTATTTTTCTTCTTTGTGAATATTTAAGGTTTTTTCTGTTCTTTCTTTTTTTTTTTTTTTATAATATGTAGGACGAAAAATTGAATAAGTTCATATCAGTTGAGTTATGCTTTGGTTGGCGGCAATAAATATTTAAGTTATTCAATAGATCTGTTAGCTTATCTTTATTATTATAGGCTTATAATCATCTTCAAAAAGTTTGGCTCCCTCCGTGAGTAGATATCAACTTGTTAATATTTTAAATATAGAAAGAAAAAAAATAAAAAAAAACCCCAAGGATGAACAAAATATAACTAAGAGTTGTGGTTTCAACTATGCTAGGTTTAATTCAGTCTAAATTGACGAATTATGAGCAATTGCTTAATAATTTAATAAACTTTCTGTTTCTTATTTCATATTTGGGTTTCTCTCATCTTTTTTAAAAGATTGGGAAAAAAAAAAGGAAAAAAGAATTGGACATGTAAGGTGAACCGATTTTTTTTTTAATTTTTAATTTTATAAATGTTCATACAAATGGAAGAAAAAAAAATCTGAAACCGCATATATATTTTTTTTCTTGTTGCTTCCCATTTTTTCAGAGATGTAAATTCTGAAAAATCAAAATTGATAATAAAGAACATGAAATGATTACCAAATATTTTTATAATAAAAAAAGAAAGAAGACGAAACAACAAACAGCAAATAATTACATACCCAACCCTATTTTTTAATTATTAAAAAGAAGAAACAAGAAACATAAAAAGACATGATATGAGAAACATAACTAATTCTAAACATTATCGATCATATGAGCCCAAACACATTACCAAATAAACTTCAAAGATTTCAAAATTAATTATCTCTTCACAAGTTTGATGTTTAATATCCATCACTTTGGTACTACTACTAACTATTTTTTTCTTTTTGGTAGTACGAAATTAGTTACTTGATTTCTTTCTAGGTACATCCTTTCATTGTTGTATGTGTATATATATATATATTAGAGTAGAATTTCATCATTATTCTTGGAAGAGAAGGATTGATGTTTTTCAATAATTACGAGATAGAGCTTTAATAATTTTGCTTTAATAATTTTCTAGCATTATCCTCAATTTTCAATATCTTTAAGATAATATAAATTCTGATGTCTTCAAATATAGCAAAACAGTTAAAAATCATTACAAATATAACAAAATTTTACTTTCTATCTGTGATAGACCACAATATACCCATATAGACATTTATCACTTTAGCGATAGACACTGATAGTGATAGATGTTTATCTAGGCCTATCGCAGTCTATCATAGATAAAATGTAAAGTTTTTTTATATTTGTAAATATTTTTAATAGTTTTGTTATTTAGAATAATTTATTATATAAATTATTGATTAGAACTATAAACAGTAAATAAAAAGCAAAATTAAAAAAATTCCTTAATTATATCCATATATATGAACAAGAATTTTCCTAAGGGTACGGATCATGATGTCCCAAGTAATAGGAGATTTTGTCGAATTAGTTCAATAATAATTAGGAACCAATCAATGATTTTTCTTTTTTTTTTATTTTTTTTTAAAAAATATAAATGGCTTTTCTTTGGTAATAATAATTGGATTCCTTAATTATTTGTGAGAATCTTATGATCCTACTCACCACCTACGTATTAAATATTAATAATTTGTTGTTCCAATCATTATTTTCTGTTTTGTTCATTGACGAGAAAGCTATATTTTAAGCTCTCCTTGGCCCCTTTTCTCCTTCTCGTATATTCTTCATAATCCTTTTGTTATAATAATTATTTGTTAAGTATGTAACACATCCATGTATGTAGCGTATAATTTTGTAATTCCATAATGAGGAATTGGAAAATGTTATAAACAATGATGATCTTTGTGTCCATCAAGATTGTGTTGTTATTATAATATACTGAGATAAGTTGAGAGTTATAGTAGATTTTTTTTTCTTTTTAAATAAATCATTATTTGTGGTGAAAGTTCACCAAGATTAAATATTTATTATGTTTTAGAGAAAATTGTATTTTGAGCCTATGAGATTTGAGATTGATCCAAATCGCTCGTGCGGTTTGATCCAAATCATATAATTAAGACTAAACCATGAAATATTTAATATCTCAATTTTATAAATTCGATAATTGAGAAAATTAATATTCCATGTGATGATTATATATGTCACTCGATCTTTAATCATGAGTGAGCTAATTATGAACGCTTTTGCTTGTGAGGGCTCGTTCCTTTGATTTGCATAAGTTAAAATGACTTATGTAGTTGATTCAATAAGTTTACCATTTGGAGACTTGACCAAATAAGGAGCTGGAAACATAACCATCACAAGTTGGAATTTACTTCTTCTCATATAGGGTAAGTATGTGAGTAGTTCTCTTAAATGCTGATTTTGGGACTTGAACAATGAAGCTTCACCCTAGCTCTCAATGGTTTGAGAGAGAGACTTAGTTTATTGTTAGATCATAAACAAATTGTTCATTAAATGATTAGCGGTGTTTAGTGCGCAAGATGTAATTACAAGGACATAACAAAAATTTGACCCAAGCATAATTATAAAAAACTCAAGAGGAATTGACTTGTATATAATGATTAGACTCATTGACACAACTTGTCCTATAGTACTTAAGAGTGAAACCCTAGGCCTATAATAGAGTGACCTATAGTTAACAAATGAAAATTTAATTAATTAAATAGTTTGATTAATTAATTTCATGATATCTTTGAAGATTTATAACATGTAGGTTCATAGGATCCCCTTGCTGCTAGCATGTATAGACGATTGAAAATCAATTTTGTTAAAAAAAAATTTGAACCTTTCAGATTCATACCTAATATATTTGATTTATTAAACAAGAAAAAAAAGAACATATTTATTGTAGTCGATACATTAAATATGACATAATTAATGTATTAAGAGCAATACATATATATTAAAGAAAAAAAATGTGTGCGTGAGTGTGGGAAAATATATATTGTAGGAAGATTTAAAATGTTTAAATGAGATTCAAATAGGTTAACATATGTATTTTAATATTAGATATTAAAATATATATTATTTAATTAACCTAAGTCATTATAAATAGGAAATTTATGGGTTAAGTCCGATGATGCTTCCTCCCTTGACAAAAGAATTAAAGTAGTTGTCTCAAATTCTGTTCTCCATTTCTTGTCTCTTTCAAATCCTTGATATTGTGTTCGAATCGTGTGACATGGAAGACTTTGTGGAAGAATATTTGAAAACCTACCAAACGATTCTCCATAATATTCGAGCTAATTAGTGTCTAAACCTAAATACATCAAGAGATTTTAATTCTAAATAAAATCAATGAAGACCCCAATGCTTCTGTTGCCAAAGTGAAACATTCACGAAATATACAACAAAAACTTAATAGTTAATTGCAAAATAAATCAACCATTTATCTATTTTTAAATAGAATATTAAACAAAAAGAAATTGGTGAGGACTCCACATTAAAAAGGTCAAGAGATTTCAAAATGTCTATAAGATGCTTGGACTACTTCTCTTTTTACCAATATATTTTGAAATGGAACCCATGTTATCTAATATGGTATTAAAGTGTCTAAAGTACAAATTAGTGTTTAATCTAATAAAAAAAAGGGGATTCGATTACAAAATGATGAACTTAAATAGATGAGTTACTCTTCTACTTACCAATTAGTTATGAGATACTCATGTTATCTAATATGGTATCATAGCTCGCCAAGTCCAAATGGGTATTGAATCCAAAAGCAAAAATTCAGACCCGATTGGGCAGGGAGGGGGCCGGGGGGCATGTTCTTGTGCGATAGCTTCTCCATTTCAGGCTTTTGTGAAGATCTTTTACTTAATATATATAAAATAAAAAATACTTATTATCTATTTCAAAAGTCAACCCCACCTTACATATATTGTACTTCAACAAAAATTTAATGTGTATTACATAATAAACATGCCTTCTCTAGACATTACCAATATAACATTGAATGATTTTTTAAATATATATAGCATTGGATGACTATTGAATATTTTTAGTATGAACTTAAAAATAATAATAATAATAATAAATCTTTACTATATTATTTTATCAATTAATGTCCACCTATCCAATACCATATCAACAAATATGTATGTAGCTGCAAAAGACATTTCCAAAGTGACCGATGAATGGGCACTAAAAAGAAAAAAAAAAATTAATGCATGAATATTCGAGCCAACTTACAAAATCTACTTTATCTATTCAAGTAAATAATTGAAGGAAAAATAATTATGAGGTTAAAAGACATTGTTTTCCTTCAATTTAGATGGTAAGGATTTAGTTCCTATACTCAAATGTGTAACAATTTAGATCCTAACTTGAATAAGTAATAATTTAGACCATATACTTTGACATTTGAAACAATTTAGTTCCTATAATGAAAAAAAAATTCTTCAAAATTAAGTGCCGGCTTGATTATGTAACGACTTAATCTTTGTAGTTTATATAAAAAAAATGATTTCCCGATCCGTTTATTGATCTATATGTGTAAGAAATTTCAATAAATTTTAATAATACTTTTTATAATAAAGACTAAATCGTTTAAAAATTGTAAAGTATAGAAGATTAAATTGTTACTTATTAAATTTCAAGGACTAAATTGTTACAAATTTGCAAGCCTATACAAACTAAATCATTACCAACTAAAGTATAGGAACTAAATTATTATTTTCACGAAAGTTCAAGACCAAAAGTGATTTTCAACGTGTTAGATAATATAATATTAAATTTGTTTTCGCTCATCAACTTAAACTTTTAGGTCAATCAACAATTTAAGATGGTCTGAAAGCAAGTAGTCTATAAAAGTTCTATGTTCAAACTCTTACAATATTTGACTAATCGGTGATTTAAGACCACCTAATTACAAAAATTAAGATGAGACTCATACCAAGATTCTTAACACGACCTTACACATGAATTAGAAAAAATCTATAGAGAGAGAAGCAATAGTAAAGAAAAAAAGGAAAAAGAAATGAGCCAATTACTTTATGAGATTTGTTTCCATATTCGAAGCAAGAAAAAGTTTGATGTCTTTAATTGGATTGAACATGAGTTTTCAAATTGTTCACAACTTCCAAATATTTTACCATATGTATGACTATGACATGGCATCAACCGACATTTGAGTGGTTGGTTGTGACTTGTGTGAGACCCCTAAAAGGGGCTTTTCAAGGAGACAAGAATTTGATTTACCTTTTACACACTTTTTTGAAATTTGTGTTCCAATATGGTTCCTTTATGTGTTCAATATGTCAAAGAATAGTTGTATAGAGAATGATGGTTTAATATTAGTGGATGGTTCAATTCAACCTTCATTTATGGAAGGAACCAAGGAAAAACAAGGTTTGGAAGGATAGTTATTAGTTCAATAGTTGAAATAAACATAGTAGCCCACTTAATGTCTGGGATAATGTGTACTAAAATAAAAGGTAGTTGCAAATACAACAATCAATCCAAAGTATTAGTAAATATAACACAATACAAAAAATTAAAATAAAACAATCAACCCAACCCAAAGTATTTTTAGATCAAAAAATGTTACTATACACAGGGTTATTTTCATATTCACTTTATTAAATTTTTTAAAAATATATGCATGACTTTCAAATCTATAGTCTAATGCTTTTCCAACTAAGCTATCCCCACAACTTCATTCAATTTGTTAAAGTAAAACTAATTGGAACTTAATGGCTAAAATAACTAACTCTCCCCCCTCTAATGATTCCAATAACTCCATCCGTTGGTGACCAACTTCGCCGATTACCTTTGGTGGCCAACTCTAGCAAAGACCACCTCCAATGCCTAATTTCCATGATGACCACCTTGGATGATTAGCTCTAACAACTACCTTAGGCGGCCAACTCCGACCACTATCTATGCGACCAACTTCCGTGATCACTCTAACAGCCACCTCCAACAAAAACAATCTCCAACCCCTAATTTTTACAACAACCACGACTCCCTTTGGCAACCAACTCCAATGATCACCTTCAGTGACCAGTTCATACTCTTTAATAGTTCTCTTTTATAGTAAGTCAACATTAATAGAAACACTTTGAGTATAGCAAATTAAACAAACTTGTGTATAAAAATTAATCGTCTCGGTGTATCCTTAAAACTTAACGCAAGAGTTAGATTAATATGGAATACTTTCCATGTTCCGTTAGTTTGGCTCTTAGTTTAACTAAAGTATAAATCTAGATAGAAACTACTTTGTATCAAGTAACAATTGGAAGACATAAACTATTCAGTATCCAGTAGAAATCGGATGTCAATCTCATAAAAATCATGAAGTACTTAGTATAGTATAAAATAACAATTAGATGATATTAAGATGGAAATCATAAAACTACTTAGCATCAAATAGTAATTCAGATGAGAATCACAAACTACTTAGTATCAAATAGAAATTACACAGAAATCATATGACAATCACAAACTACCAATATCAAATAGTAATTAAATGACAATCAGGTAACAATCACAAATTATTCAATATCAAATAGCAATCAGATTGCAATCACAAACTATTTACTATCAAATAGAAATCACATAGAAATTAGATGCAATCACAACCTACTTAGTATCAAATAGCAATCATATTACAATCATATATTAATTAGAAAGTACTTAGTATCAAATAACAATTCGATGGTAATCGGATGACAATCCAATACAATCACACATTTTTAACTATAAGACGCCTTTTGGTTATTCGAAAGGGCTGGGTTTGTCAATTTTTCCATTTATGCAACCTTTCAATTGTTGGGGTATGAGCTTAGTTTTCATTTTATGTTTTGCCATTAGTGCAAGGGCCTTCTAAAAATTTAACCATTGTTATATATATAACGGAAGCTCATTTATTTCCCGCTTTTCTGCTGCATTTTCCAATGAACGGACGCCGAACTCCAAAACAACCAAAAATCATCCATTCCATCTTCAAGTTTCAACCACAAAAAACTTTCCGATGAATCATTCTCGATGTTCTCTTCGTCTTAGTATGTTTCAGTTGACGATTCTTTTCAATTTCTTTTTTCTATTTCATTCAACAATTTCATGGGATTCTATAACACATTTGTTGGTGGATTCTTCATTCTACTGTATGATTGTAATATTTGAATGAAATTTCGTTTTTGCTGGATCTCGTTTGATGCTGTTTAGTGTTGATCTCTCTGTTTCATTCTCGATGCTCTCTGTTTCACAGGGTGAAATGGTAATTTATAGCCCTATTAGTTCATCATCTTCCAACCGAGTGAACATTCCTTCTTTCCATGCCTTCCATTTCTTATTCTTTTAGGTATTTCATTAATGTTTTCTGGAGTGTTATAATAACAGACGTTAGATATTTTATCTTCATTGATGGAAAATCAAGGGGTAGATTCATTCTTCGAAAGGCTTAGGACAAGGTAATCCCCTCTCTCATTTTTGTTCTCTTTTTTTTTTTTTGCTGGCAGTGAATATCTTGAGTAGATCTATTTCAATATTTCAAGGAGGGTGAAAGGCGGTCTGCGATAGTGAAGGATAATTTGTCTTTGTTATGACAACTTCATCATTTTTTGAAGGAGTCCTTTGTTAATCACAATCAAGTTTTATCGTTCTATGAGGCTATCTTTGGTTGAAGATTAATGGAAGCAAATATTTGATTTTGGGTTTGAATTGTTATCCTTCTAAGTTGAACAGGTGGGCTGCTCTACTGGGGTTTGAAGTTTCCCTTCTTACTTTGGACCTTCCTAGTTTGTCTTTTTCATACTTACCTTTTCTTTTCTTTGTTTAGGGACCTTGTAAGACTTTAGAGAAATTGGTTTAATGTGTTATTTATGCTCTTAAAGTTTATTATTTTTTTGTCACATATGGGAACTTAACTTTTTTAGTACTGGGGTGTACTATACTTCCTTTGTTTCACACTATAAATTTTCCTCATAAACGTTAGTAGATCCCACAATTTTTTTTTTTTTTTTTTTTTTTACTATCCGTGAGTGCTTGAGCCAACTTATGCGCACCTCGACTAATCTCATGGGACAACTCGCCTAACCTTGCAATATTTAGGTATCAAAGAAATACAGATATTAAATCCTAGGTAGTGAACCACACATTCATATCAGCGGGTCCCACCTATTTTTAAAAGCATGTTAACATAGCACACAATAAATTGGAGGAGTATGGAGTATATAGGAAATTTTCTCACATACGTGTCTATTTAGTATGCTTAACAAGCGTTTGATGCATGTCAAACAAATGTTGAACCTACTTTGACTTTGTACAACTAGTGTCTAGCACATCTATTGTTCTATCAAAGTTTTTAGTACATGTCTAACAAGTGTTCGACACATGCCCAACATGGCTCACTAGCAAACTGAAGTATCCGTGCTTCGTAGCTCTTGAACTTAAACTTTTTAAAGCTAATTTAATTGTCAGCTCTGTAACATGTTGCTACCTCTCTCTACCAGCTATTGCATGCATTATGTCAAGAATATCCTAGAAACTTGGATCAGCGAGTCATGTCTATGAGGATAGGAGAGAAAGCTATCCAACGATAGTTTGCGAATGTGTGCTGTGTGCTGAACTCCAAAATAGATGGAAGAAGGAATTTTAGGGATGCTCTTCGGTTGATGGCCTTGAGAAAGGAAATTTTGTGAATAGTCTCAAACGTCTTGACAATTCCTTTTGTAATATTCTTTCTATAAAAATTGCATTCTCTTCACCTACATATTTTCTTGTGGCGATTACATTGTGACTGCTTTTCTAATGGTATGAGAACCCTAGTTACATTGTATCTGCCTTCTTGAATAATTTCTCTCAAAATGATAGATATTTGGGAGGTGTTTGTAGCACCGAGTTGGTTATTATACCGTCAGTGGTTATTATAGTTTGTAGGTTATAATAGTTTGTGCTTGGAGTGCATACTATTTTAGTAATAGTATGTAATTGGGATGCAGACTATTTTAGTTTAGATAAAAAATAGTAAACACTATAACAAAGAGGAATTTGAAATAATATTATTGTAGTTAATTATAGGTTATAATAATTGAAAATACAATTATTATAATTGGATCATCAAACAATAGTCCACTTCAATTACTTAAAGTTGGAAGCCCAAACACCTTGAAGTTAATACTTGATGAAAAAGTTGCTATGCTATTGCCTGGAGTTTTACTAATTGAATTTGAGATTTTATTTTAATTGGTTCCGCTTTTGGACTTATCAATTTAATATCTTGTAGCTTGACAGGAAAAGGATATTTGAACTAAAAAAAACTATTAAGGTTCCTAGAAAACAAATAGAGAGTACGTTGCTCTCGCTCACTTTCCTAAATATGAATTTAAGGTGTGTTTAAAAGCGATTTTGAAATTGATGATATCAATTTTGGTAAGTTCAAAGTCATTTCCAAATACATGCCCTTAATCTTCAAAATCAATTTAATATTTGATTTTATACTTTTAAATATGATATTCTTCCTACCATCAAAATTGATTTTGAAGGTAGAGTGATATTAAACCTGCATTGGAACCACCCATTTGAAGGGAATAGTCGCAGTATGATCTTTAAAAACTCATCTAATTTAGTGGAAGCAAGAGTTGATAGCACACAATGTTGAGGTTTAGCTTTTGGACAAAGAGTTATTTACCTTAGATTTCAGAGTTAATTGCTGTGGCCTATGGATAAAGCAGGAAACAAGTCAAAAAGGAGAACAAGTAGATGCAAGTGCATAGGTCAAATTATATTATAAAAACGATTAGAGACTAAATATCGTTTTCTGGAGATTGGGTTGTTAATTCTCTTAGGAATCGTGAAAACTTTATCAATTTTATTTAGAGAACAATTGCAAACAATGGTGTTTGGAACAAAAATTAAAGCAAGTAAGGTGAATAACAGAGAAATTCAAACACAGGAGAATTACTTCGTTTATGGAATGATGGGCTCACTTGATTAACCCGTAGATAATTTAACATCAATATCATAGGTCCACATGTCTAAACTCTTAGGACTCTCTCTCGTGCTCAAACTTTTCTTGCACCAAGTTATTAATATAAAGCTCTTTGCAAGTAATTAACCTATGTGACACTAAGATTCTTGGTTGTTAACCTTTAAAAATATCATGGTCTAATGTTGTAGAGATTAAATTGACCATTGTTTAAAGTAAATATACCTATTTTGATGCTAAAACCTACTAGCTTAAATCTCCAATTCTCATTCGGGTGCTGTTGAGACTTATTCTTAGTCCATGATATTAAACTTATATAACCATATTTAACATCAATTTCAAGACTACGGGTCAAAATGAGTTTAGTTCAACTAAATAAAAAAAAAAAAAACGGTAAATGGAGCGGGGACGGGAATTACAAATCCCCATGGGAATAGGGATGGGGAGTGCATCTCCTACCCCACCCCGTCCTGTTGCCAACCCATAATCTAACTTCCAAGTAGTATGTAGTTTGAATTCCCTTCTTAGTATAAACAAATAAATAAAGAGAGAAAATAATCGAGACCACTGGTTTTTTTTTTTTTTCTTTTTTGCTCATACTACAATCAAGCCGGTAGAAAAACTTGAAAAAGATGGCTACAGTGTTCCTATGAAATTGATGTGAAAAGTGAGACTACTTTCTTTCCTTTCAAGAAGAAAAGAAAAGGGAAGGTTATTTAGTTTACGTTATATTTTAGCTTTAGATTTTGAAGGAAATGGAGAAGATTCAATGTATAGCATTTGAGAATTTTAATTTGAGTTGTCTCTTCTTCCCCTATATTTATGTATCTTCCAGAAAACTTAGAGTAGAATATATTGACCCATCAAAAGATGATCACTTTTTCTAGTAGCCTATCACATGCATGTCCATGTTCCATATGCAAGGGAAATTAAACTTGATAAGGGGAAAAAAACCATTACTAGCTAATATTGGTCTCTTTTGTATATTAGTCTTTAGGATACTGTAACAACCCCAAATCGTTGAGGTTTCCTCCTAGTAAATTAATTTAAGTTATTATGTATGAAAGGGAAAGTATAGTTATTTATATGTATTCATGCATTTATTTAGGCTAAGATGAAAAGTCTCAAAATTATAGTTAAAGAAAATTTTTGGGATTTGGTAAACGATAATTTTATTTTGGGGCAAGTAAAATAAAGTGAATAAATTTGGTAGGATTGGAGTAATTGAAGGAGATTTTATTTTATAGGAGATTTTATTTTATTCGGTTGAAGTAATAAATTTGGCAGCCTCCCTCCTCTTCCGTTCTCCCTCTCTGCCGCCATCTCTCTCTCCCTCTCTGCAACCACCTCCCTCAATCTCCATCGCTTGTCTCACGACCAAAGTAACGGTCCCGCACTCCCACTCCGGCAAGCACTCTGCATCTCACGCACTCCTGCCGCCGCAAGCTCTCTGCGTCTCACGCTCTCCTTCGCCCAGCTTTTTGCTCTAGCTCGGAAACGTGTTCCCGGTTGAGGTTTCTTGCTCGCCCGGCCAGATCAGTACCCTCCTAAATGAGTATCTCATACCTGTTGGGGTTAATTGAATATTTTGATGAATAATCGGAAATTTCGAATTTATTTGGTACATCTTAATAGGTAGCCGACGATTGTTTTAGTCCGTTGGGTCGGAGGAAGCTACGAGTTGGTCAGGTTTGGGTAAAGACTCTCTCGAACAAAAAGTTCACTTATGATAGACTAGGCTTGTGGACTAACTTAAGTTGGAGAATTCTATTCACAGTTGTCTAGGAATTTTGCAAGAACTGTCGTGTGGATAATTTAATGGATCAACCCTCAGGTAAGTGATCTTACTACCTGAACCGCCTTCGGGCCTTATGTTTAGTTGCCATGATGTAGTAGATTTCCAAAGCCACGTATGATTTAAGATGCTTGTATGAAATTTCCATGTCTTTAAGTTGTATGTGCCTGATAGTGTATAAGCTTATACTATGAGATGTTTATGAACAGTACTGTTAATGTATGAATTCATGGAATGGAAGGAGTGTGAATTTGATTGATCATGTATGATGGGTAGTGGTAACTCCCCTACGTCGGTTGGATGTTCACTAGAGGTTGTGGTCCTTCGGGGTCACTAGAGGATGTGTTCCTTCGGGTTCACTAGAGGTTGTGGTCCTTCGGGGTTACTAGAGGATGTGTTCCTTCAGGTTCACTAGAGGTTTGTGTTCCTTCGGGATCACCAGAGGTAAGAGTTCCTTCGAGGCTCCAGAGGTTTGTGGACATCCAAAACTAACTGTAGGGCGCGTATAACCAGCTCCCTATAAAAGTATATTAGATATGCATGTCTTATGGTTGATGCACTTAAAGGACTTAGGTGCCTAGCCCGGCTCTGGTAGTGGGGTCACTTACTGAGTAATATAATTACTCATCCTTTCATCTTATTTTTTTTTTCAGGTAAGGGAAAGAACGTGCTGGCGAATGACAAAAGGAATCCTTGATGGCTTCACGGGACCCGTAGTAGCTTCCGCGTAGTATTGCATGTTTTAATGAGTTTTGCCCAATTGTCAAACTTTGTTTTGAGGCTTGTTTTTTATTTGATATGTGAATTTCTGTTCATGAAATTTTATTGATTTTATTAGGGGTACCCCGAACCAAGATTTCCTTTTATATGTTTATGCATTGTTGTTTCTTTTTTTCTGGAGTTTATATAAACAGAAATTTCCATGAAAAGCATTGTTTCTTTCTTACTATTCAGCATAGTGTCTTTCTTGAAATTTGCATGCATTGAGTAATGGTCCGATTAGATTGTATTAGTCGGGTCGTTACAGATATATTCTAAAAAATGCTCTTAAAACTTTGTATTTTATATCAAAATATTCTTAAACTTCCAAAAATTTCAAAAATACTCTTAAACTTTCAAAAAGAGTTCAATTGGATGGAAAATACAATGTTTTGTTACAAAAATACTCCTGAACTTTCAAAATCTTCAAAAATATCCTTAAAAATGTTCAAAAATGCAACCTTACTGTTAGTGTATGAACATAAATTGTTAATACATCGTTGCAAAAATAACTCTAAAATTTCAACAAAAAAAAGGTTAAAAATTGCTCCTTCCCATTAGTATAGTTATCAATTTGTTTGAAGTTTTCTTGAGTTCGAAAAGAAGTAATTTTAAAATAAATAATATTGATATCTGCATTTTTTTCATATACTATGATTTTTCACCTATTTTTTTTTTTAATTCTTATACAAATTTTCTTAGCAACCCAAATAAAAACCAAAATCTTAAGTTAAAACATAAAATTTCACAAAATCTCAAAATCAATCTCTCTCCTTAATACATACCAAAACGGTAAATAGTCAAATAAAAAATTATATTTGAATATTAACGGACGCTCAATTACTAATGTACAACATTGTTGAAACATTGAAATCCTAAAATTTCTTTGGTACTTCCATTATTCTTTTTTTATGTTATAGTCCATATACCTTAAACTAAAATGAGAATCTTTATTTATTTAATTTTTTTTAGATAAACAAATGTCAAATAGTAAAAAAAAAATAAAAATATAAAAAAGTTAATAAGTAAGAGAGAGAAAAAAGAAGAAATATTGAGAAGTAAGAGGGCGTTAATGGGTTTTTCATATACTAACCATAAGGGTTAAGGGTATTATTTTTATCTTTAATTTAGTTTAAAGGTATTTTTGAAACTTTTGAAAGTTCAAAAATATTTTTGACAGAAAACACCAGTGGTTTTCATCCAAAAGTAACAGTAAGGATATTTTTTAATTCATTGAAGGATACTTTTGAAACTTTTGAAAATTCAAAGGTATTTTTGACCCAACTTACAAAGTTTAAGGGTATCTTGTATAATTTAGCCTAGTCTTTATATTTGTATTATTTCATTTTGTTAATGAAATTATTCCTCATGTAAAGAAAAAAAAAACTGAAACGAAAAGTATAAAGCTATTAAAAATGAGATATTAACTTCGGTAATCTATAATGCAGGTCACGTTTGGTAATCATTTGACTTTTAATTTTTTATTTTTGAAACTTGTGATTTTTTCCTCACAATTTCTTATTCATAGTCTTCATAGGTACTATGCAAACATTAGAGTTCTTAGCCGATTGTCAAAAACAAAAATTACTTTTAATTTTCAAAATTTGACTACGAGTTTAAAAACACTGCCAAACTATATATAAACAACTAAAACATATAGAAAGCAATGAATGAAAATGGAACTTATAGGGTTAATTTTCGAAAAAAAAAAGGAAAAAAATAACAAATTGATTACCAAAACGGGACACCATGCATTATTCTTCTTGAGGAGTGAGAGTTTAGAAATTTGAGTTTAAAAGCTTCTTAGACTAACATGGTTGTTTTGTTTGGAAATTTTGTCCAACTCATATTGAATTAGTTTGATTTATTTTTGGGAAAAAAATATCTTTTCCATCAAAAATATAAAGAATAATGAAAATTGGTGTCTGATTTCTGATGTGTGTGATATTATTTACATTCATATAGAAAGTTCAAAATCGTTGATACCATCTATTTCATATTAAAAGACTATTTACGTAATCAATTTTTATCCATTAGTTATTACATCAATTTTTTTAATAATATTATATATGATATTAGGCATATAATATATATTATCCTTTCTATTTCTACACATTAATCGTTGACATCTTATTTTAACACCAAAGAAAAAAAAGAGAGGAAAAAAGAAAGAAAAAGGAAAAAAAAAAAAAAAAAAAAAAAAA
>QLSR01000005.1:3912888-3926242 GCA_031780015.1 Citrullus colocynthis | reverse complement strand
TTTATAGAAAATGGTTATTCTAAATTTTATTCTTAAAATTATTATTTTGGAAATAATTTTTAAGTAGGATCTAAGACTTTAAAAGCCTAAAGATTTTTTTGTGAAAATTAAGAGAGAAAAGATGACCCATATGATTAAAATATTTTTTTGAATATTAGGATATCTCACTAAATAATGCTTTTCCCTTTTGGAAGAAAATGATCTAACCAAACATTGTTGAAAAACATAAATTAGAAGATTAATCAAGGTATAATTTATTGTAATATGGAACAACCATTTTAAAAAATAGAATAGTGTATTCATGTTAATATAGGATTGAATATTTGTCTTGGGTGACTTTGGTTCTTTTGCCAATCCCATCCACCAACCACAAAATCATGTGCAAAAGGTCAATAGATTGACCTTGTCCTTGATGCAGATCAACAATTAAATATTTGTATTTGATTGTTAATCATTTTCTTTTAATTTAAATCTTATTTTAGACACTAATTTAAATTAAAATAAAAAATAAAAACCATTTCCGCTATGATTTCCGAAAATGAATTTTAATTTGCAATCAAAAAATGTTGATAAATAAGTATATTAATTTTATTTAAAAAAAAAAATTCTAAAATCAGCTCTAAGCAATTGTCACAAGAAATACAGTTTTTAGTTACGAAGTTAAAATATCGATAAAGTTACAAAATCATCGTAAAAAACCTTCAACGACTAAAACTTCTTATAAAATGAAAATTTATCTAGTCATAAAGTTATAAGTCTCTCAGACAATATTTATCCTAATAGAACACAATATAGAGATAAAAATTTATATGTTTTATTAAAATTCATAATTTAAATTAAGACAATTATATGGATTAGAGTTTTAGCTAAAAATCTCCTACTATAAATTCATACCCTTCCTTTCTCTTTTGATGATGATTGATGTGTACTTGTATGTTGCTTAATATATAGGACACTCATTTTCATTATACTTAACAATGTAGAAGACTTTAAAAAAATAAAAAATAATAAAAAAAATGTAGAGAATTAGGGGAAGGACCCCACAAATAATAAATGAAGAGATCAAAAGTTGCAAGAAGAAATAATGAGTTTTGTGGTTAGACATGGAAAATTAGCTGAATATTTTATTTAGATAATTACAAAACCTAAATGGAATATGGCTTTATGTCTATTTACCAATTCTTTTTCCTAAAGTTGAGACATCATACTCTTTCAAGATGGGGATAAAACAATGACCCCATAAGAGGACGAACTACAAACACACACACAGATATATATTATTATTATTATTATTATATATATATATATATATATATATATTATTATATTCTTATTTAATTCAAATATATCTATATAAAAAAATATTAGTGTAATATGTATGAAGTGTATTATATAAACTTCTCTATGATATTCGTTAAAAGAGCTCCAAATAATTTAATTTAACGATAATTGATATGTATTTCTTTAATAGAAGAATACTGATCTTTCGTCCTCACTATTATTATACTCAAACAGTTATCTAAAAAATATAAACATGTTGTTATAGGACTCTTCTTACTCTACCAAATTTAATTTTCCTCCTCCTCTGCTCTCATTTTTTTTCTTCAAGAATTTTTAAAGTAAAATAAACATGGCTATTATGGGACATTTACCAAATAAAATTGATGTTGCATATGGCTGAAAATATAATGTCTAGTTTAAAATATGGTAAAAAAACATTTATAATTCTATCTAGATCGTATCACTTAGTTAAGAACTTAAACTAATAATTATATAGACTTTAGATTTACACAAATGAATCAATTTAAATTTACTATTAGACTATTAAGGCATAATTGCACATGTGCATAAGACTTCTCAACATGCAATAATTTAACAGAATACATAAATTTTGAAATCAAAATAAACAATGATTTTCATAGCTGGTTATTCCTCTATTTTTCTCGACTTATTTAGGAAGAACTATGTTTTTTTTTTTTTTTTTAGATTTTATTAGAGTTTTTTTTAATAGAGCCAAGTGAAAATAGCTCTAAATCTATGTACATCTAACTTGATTCACTCACAAAATTTCAAGGTTTAATACAATTATTAATTTGAAGTTTTAATTGATACAATCTCAAAAATTAAGATTGATAGTTTTAAAATATAAAATTAAATTTCAAGTTTAATTCCTAAACTTTAAGGTTTATGTTTAATTATTTGGTACCTAAACTTTCAAAAATATCAAATACATCCCTAAACTTTTTAACTTTTTGTTTAAAAAGACTTTAAAACTTTCATTCTAATAGATCTCTAATAAATACAAAATTTTTTTAATTAATTGATCTATTAAATACAAAATTAAAAATTTAATAGTCTATCGGATACTTTTAAAAATTCAGAGAATAAATAGATAGAAATATGAGATTTGCAGGGACTAAGTTGGTAATATAACAAAAATATATATACGTCGGTCGGGAAGAAAATATATATTTTGTTGAATTTAAATTCTAATTTATTGTAAAGAACCAAAGAGAAAGGGACCATTGATGAGTGTGATCTTCCAACCGAAGCTAAGACTTTTATCTCTCCTTAGAGTCTTTCTATGAAATTAAGAGAAGCTAAGGGAAATCACAAACGGAATTTCAGCTGAATCTGACCAAAATTTCAAAGTTTTGTCAAATTTTTTTGAGGTAAACTTAAAAAAAATTAATTATTAATAATATGTGGAGAGAGAATCAAACTTCTAATCTCGAGTTTTTTTTTTTTTTTATAATATGTAAGGTGGGAAATCAAACGTCTAACACGAGACTGATAGTATAAGTACTATGTCAATTGAGATATGCCCATTTTGACATGTTCTCAAGGTTGATATTACATTATTTATGTTGTTGAACTATGCTCATTTTGACTTATATTTTAAAAATTTTATCACTTTTTTTTTATTTATCATAGACTGAAATTATTTTTCCAAATGAATTTATTGATCTTCATGTTCAAAACATAAATCTTTGTTTTTCGGAAAAATACATAATTTTAAGCCCTAATAATTTGGCCCTAATGCTAATTTGTTATGACAGAAACAAAACGACATACAAAGAATAAAAATAAGAAGAATAACGACACACAAATTTACATGGTTCACTAATAGTATATTAGTTATATCCACAAGGAGAGAGAGAATCCCCTTTTATAAGTAAATATACAAATTTAAGGCATCTCAACACCTACACTATTAACTCTTTTTATCGAAAGATTTTCATATTTTTATGAGTTTTATTTTATATATATATATATATATATATATATTTTTTAGTATAATTAGAGGTGGAGGGATTCGAAATACAGACTTTTTAGGTACTAACACACTCATATATCAATTTTACTCGATTTGGCCCATGAATTTTATTGAATTATATGTAATTTGATATATTTGAAATATGTGTGATTGAATAAGCTAGGTTAAGGATTTTTTTTTTTTTTGTTTAAATAGAGATTTTGGATGGAGAATTAACGGTTTAAAATGAGATTTTGCACAAGTAATTAACTATCTAACTGAAAATTTTGTAAAAAAAAAAAATTATTTTATTTTATTGAGATTATTAAGGAAAGACTTTTTTTTAATATATATAATGAATACGGTGGATCAGGGGTGCACCCAAACATCTCCACTAGGTGGACACCTTCTTAGCACCTTCATCATTTCCATTTTCATTGATATTCAATAAGCGCAAAGGGATTACAAAATAAAGGGCTAGAGATAAGCCCAAGCAATCTAATTTGTACAAAAAGCATTAAGGTAATTAAAACAATGGTTGAAGGATTGTTGTCCTTAAAGATGTGCGCTCTAGATGACCATAAACCTGCAAGTGTGCAAATGTTTTCTCATATGCTCATGTTGCTTCTGATGACATCTGAGAAAGTTCTATTTTTCTCATTCCAAATAGTCCAAAGAATCGCCGCTATCAGGTTGAAAGTAATGATCCTGCCTTTGAATTTTTTATTTATTTCAAACATATCTCTACAAAGTGATTCCACAGAACTGCGTTGGATTTGCCAGCCGGTTTTCGATGCCACTTTGGACCATAAGTTGGAGGCAGTGTTGCACCATAAGAATAGATGATCGATGTTTTCATTTTGTTTCTGACAAAGGATGCACCAGTTGAGGTTTAAGTTGAGGCTTGGAAGCTTTCTCTGTAGCTTTTCTATTGTATTGATACTTTTGTGAGATAAGGCCCAAAGGAATACTTTGCATTTTTTTGGAATGTGAGATTTCCACCTTCTTGTATTTGTCAGCTTTAAGAGGAGGAGATGGCCTGGGTGATTGATTAAAAAGAGCTTCTTTGACTGTTGAGGATTTGAAAACGCCATTGGAATTAAGATTCCATATGGGTTTATCTCTGCCTCTATTATCATTTGGTATAATAAATGTACCTTTGAGCTCATTCCAAGCGATTTACTCTCTTTCCTTTAAAGATCTTCTAGGTTGTATATCCCAATCCATCTTATTGGCATTCCATGTGTCTTTGATGGGGCCATTTGGAATTTGAGACAGAGAAAACATTCTGGGAAAGTTTTCGAGCGGAGGGCTTCTTTCATGCCATCTTCCTTTCCAGAAAGAGATGTTGTCACCTTTATTTATTTTCCATGTCTGATTGGAGTTGAACCAACCTAGACTTTTGACGATGGAGGTCCAGGGGGATTTTGCACTGTTGAATCTGCTTGTTTTAGGGATGTCCCCCACAAAGTTGAGCTGGTATTTGACCTAACTTAGCCTCTTCCAGATGAGGTTTTCCTTTTCATGGAATCTCCAAAGCCATTTACAAAGCAAAGAGAAATTTGTGTCTTCTATTCTGTTGATGCCAAGCCTGTCATTTTCTTTTGGGGAAGTAACCCAAGTCCAGTTAATGAGGTGGGTTATGTTGTCCCCATTTGTATCTTTCCATAACAAATTTCTCCAAAACTTTCCAATGCTTCTATAAACAGATTTAGGAGCTTTGAATACCGACATCATGTGAAAATTAAGGAAAGACTTTTTTAAAAAGCTAAACAAAAATAATAGTGGGAACCCGGACATCTTGTCCTTACAAAACACAAAACATCATTTACATGAACCTAATATTAATAAGGTAGAAAATAATTTGTTAAAACGAGCATAACTCAATTGACATATAAATGTGTTAGTGATCAGAAGGTTTGTAATTTGAATCTCTTGCACTCGTTATTATACTAACTTGTTACAAATTTAAAAATACAATGAGTAAATTGTCGGTCACAAACCAAAATGCAAAAAGTAAACTATTACTTTTATGAAAATTTAATAATTGTGGACTCTTTATTTATTAATTTAAATACTTTGTTTATATTTTTACGTTTATAATTTTTTCATATATATCTATCGATATCGACATTTTATCAATATCATCATCAATGTCTCTATAAAATTGAGACCTCAACATTTCAACGTTGAATAAACCTTGTTGTAGGTCAAGATTGATGAAAAACAGTCAAAAAAATTTGTTCCGTTATGGAATCTATCTCTACCAAGCATAGCTTTTTTTAGGTATGATTATTTAAAGTAAATGCTAGCTATATATCCCCCCAACCCCCACCCCCCACCCCCACACAATATATATATATATATATGGAAAAAGAAAAAACCCTATACCTAGCTAATTAGCATATGAAAAAGAGTTTGAGGTCTAGTAAAATTAGATAAAGTAGCAGCCAACTTTGGATGGAGCTCTTTGCCCAATCCTAGGGTTAGACTTAGCATAGGGAGAAAAGAAGAAGAAGAAGAAGAAGGAAAAAAAAAAAAAAAAAAAAGGTTCTCCTTGCCTATATATTATACCATGAAAAAGTATTTGTTAAATTATAAAAACATAAAATAAATAAAAGAGGCTTACAACCTTAGAATAATTCGTAACCAAAGATATTGATGAATTTATCATTTCCTAGTTGAAATAGTGAAGGCATGGTCATGAATAAGCTGTAATAAGGATTCTATATTTGGGAGAATATTATTTTCATGGGTGCTTCTTAATGTGCAAAATCTTCTTGCTTTTGTAATTATGATATTTCTTGTATTTCTTTAAATTGGATGGCTTTTCTGTAACCTCTCCTCCAATGTTTGTTCTTTTGACTGACTTTGAGCTCTTCTCTATCTCTCGTTTATGTAATTATGCTTATATTTTAATGCATCATCTTTGGATTTGGAAGAATGATAAGAGTGCTAAAGATGTGTGTGTCAACTAGTTGATATATCTGGATACACTTACTAATTCCTACCTCATCTCGTATATTGTTAAAAAAAAAATTGGAGATTGTGCTCAAATTTGAGTAATGTGAATTTAAAAAAGTGTACCAATTACTTACCAGCTTGTTAAAGGCATTATAATAAGTATAAAAACAACTTTTTTGTTTTACATATATATATACATCTTTAATTTATGCAGATTTTCGTGGTTGAATTTACTACTTTCACTAGATGAACTTCAAAAGGAAAAAAAATAATAATAAACTATTTAACTTTAAATTTGCACTTGGGATTGAAATTTAAATCTCAACTATTTTTAGTGTTTGATAAGTGTGAATAGATTAATTTAAAGAGTGTCACATTTTAAATTAAAAAAATTTCACGTTTAAGTTTGCCTTCTATCCGACACTAATTTAATTCGTTGTTTGATTTTCATAAAAGCATGGTCGCATGCATAGACTAATATCTTAGTTGTGTAAGTTCTTCATGTGAGCTAAATTTGTTTGATATCAATGATAAATTACATACAAAATAAAAATTCAATAACGATCATTTGGAATGACTTTTCAAATGTTGGAAAAAAAAATCTATTTTTTATACAAAAATTTTAATTTTATTCTAAAATCAAATATTGGTAACTCCTCCAACTTTATGTCTCTACCAATCATCAATAAAATGACTCAACTGATCTCAAGATTCTAACATTCAAGTATGACATTAATAATTTTCACTTATGTGGTCTAGAGATATAACTATTCATTCATTGCATATCTAGATAGATTACATATATTTAACTTTATATATCTATAAATATGCTCTCATACCTATTCTAATAAAGTATGTTTTATGCTCAATATTAATATATATAATCTCAATTTTGATGATCTACTAAACTCTATCATCTATAAAGTTATGATATCCTTGTCCATATTCTTAGGTGTACGTCTTGATTTAAGTTTGTTTACTTTTTTTTCTAAGAAAGAAGAAACGGCACATACGACAAGAAATTACATAAACAAATGTCAATTTAAGAAAATGCAAGAATAAGAGTAAGCTTTTAGTATGATAGAAGCAAGCTTATAATATGGATAATGGTTTTTCTTTTTCATATAATTAAAATGGATAATGGTTTCTCATGTATTTATATATGATAGGACCAAGCTAATTAGTTCCTCAATAATCATCAAAAGAAACTATGGAAGATCTCGTTTAGTAACTATTTGGATCGTGATTTCATTACTTTGGTTACCAACACTCTTTAATGGTTGAACTTAATTTTTTTTTTTTTTTTTTTTGAAATAGTTTAGCTTTAACTACAAAATTGACAAATGAATTGAGAATTTCAACAAAACCGTCCCTACTAAAAAACATAACTCAAGTGATTATTTGAAAGTTCAAACATTAGAAAATGCATGTAGATATGAAATATTAAACTATTCAAAGCTATACTTAGTTAAGGGAAATGAGTGAGGCCTATTGAAAAATAATAATAAATAAATATAAAGTAATCTCAACTTTGGATGGAGCTCTTTGCACAAACTTATAGGTTAGGCTTAATCAACTTTAACATAAGAAATTTCTTCTAGAAATTACAAAAATAACTTAAAAAATAAATAAAATAAAATAAAATAAGATAATTGATTTTTAAATTGCAAATAATAATAAGAGGGTGCTTTAGCATCTAAGATGATTTTGCCTTATTTTTTTTTTCAAAAAAAATGTATATATATTATTAATGTTGTAGCCTTGTTCTTTAATTTTTGGTACAGTTAATGGTTTATAATAATGTAATAAAGAAATAGACTAATTATGCTCTTAGAATTAAAATAGGATAAATTTTTTAATACAGATTGTCACACCCTATTCCGGATTATTCTTCTTAAATCTATAATGAGTTGGGATGACAGGAGATCCCAAGAGTCCAATAGAAATTGTCATAATTTTTCTTATCTTCAAATTCAAATTTTATTTTTGCTATTATTTTCAATTATTTACAAACTTCTTCTTCCAAACAAAATATTTCAAACAACTTATACTATAACATATGTACTCAAATAGTAGGAGACGTAAAAGTGGGTCTTATGCTAATTTTCAGATAGTGCAAAAAAACATTTGATATAAAGAAGAATAAAATTAACAAATATCAAGTCATATATAAACACAAAATAGGAAAAAAGAAAAAGAAAAAATTGTAACTTATTAGTTTAAAATTATTTGATCTACAAAAATACGAATTTTTAGGACATATTTGAAAATAATTTTGAAATTGTTAAAATAAATTTTAGCATTTTCAAAAGTACCTACAAACACGTGTTTAATCATTCAAAGCCAATTTTGATGACATTAAAATTATTGTATATAAAAGTGAAAAATAAATATTAAATTAATTTTCAATGAATGAAGGTATATTTTAGAGTTGTTTCAAAACATGTCAGACAAAAATGATTTTAATCATTTCAAAACCACTTCCAAATATGCACTTAACATTATGCATAACCTTCCTTATTAAATTTTGGCCTCTTTGTGAGATGATATCATTAAAATATCTTGAGTATGTTTTCTATCAATCATATGAAATTATTATTCAGTTTTTAGACTTTTATTTTGAATCTATAACGTTTGTATTTAAAAAGGGTGCTATATATATAAACTCTAATTCTTATATGCAAATCGCCCATAAAAGTAGCTAAAACAATATTAGTAAACTACTTAAATATGTATATTGATTTCTTCTTGTTTAATTCTATGCTTGTCGAGTATTTTTGTCATAATATATGTAATGTCTTTTACCTCTCACCAATCAAACAACTAACTTGATTATCTCAAGAGATCATAAATTTGGAGTATGACAATTTTCACACTTACGTGATCTACAATATAATTGTTGATTAATTTCGTATTTACGTATTTAATGCACTCAACTCTTTATCACTATAATTGCACTTGAATTCTTTTACGCTCTATCTCTTAATATGTCGAAAAGTTGACTTACAATGTACAAAGGTAGGAGGTGTTTTTTTTGGTGTCCCCTCTTCTTAGCCTTCTAGGTTTAGATAGGGCTTGCATTAAGGTCCATATCTAGTTTTGGTATTTGGCCATGAATTATACAATGGCTAAAGTGTCTAAGTCACACTTGTTTATCAAATTTAGCTTCATACACAACCCCATAGGCTAGGTCCGACCTAATTTTATTCCAACATAAACTCAAATGATAAAGCATTTGATTGATGTTGTCACTTATAACATTTGTTTTAGTTTAATTATTTTATTTTTAGTTTTTGAAAATTAAGTTTATTGGCACCTTTTTTTAAGCACGGAGTTAAATTCTTAGTCAATTTTCAAAGACAAAAACTACTTTTTTTAGTTTTCAAAAATTGGTTTGGTTTTTGAAAACTTCAATAAAAAGTAGATAAAAGTGAAAGAAGTGCTCGTAGGCTTAGTTTTCAAAAACTAAAAACAAAAAATCAAATATTTACCATACATAGCCTTAATTTTTTGTTTTTTGTTTTTGAAAATTAGGTTCATAAAAACTCTTCTACCTTTCAATTTCTGACTTTGTTATCTACTTTCTACTAATATTTTCAAAAATTGCACCAAGTTTTGAAACTAAAAAAAAAAAAAATTACTTTTGCTTTTAAAAAAAAATCATGCTAATAAATAGAGAGAAAATAAACTTAATTTTCAAAAATAAAAAATCAAAAACCAACTAACCATTTTTGAGAAGTCACACTTAGATATCATTATTTGTTCCACGAGAGTTTTATTTTTACAAGAAAACTTCCCAACATCCTACCATAATAATAAGAGATTTTATTATTTTCTAAAAACAAAATAATAATGATAATAAGATATTTTATCAACAACAACCCATCTTAAAAAAAGAATTATTATAAATAGAAAAAACATCAAATTATTTATAAACATTAAAAAAAATTACAAGAAGCCTATTGTAGTTTTCAAATTTCATAACCAATAAATAAATAATTCATTATAACTTACATTTAGCGTTTTTTTCATTTATTTTATTTTAAATTTTAAATTATTTTATTGCAATGCATTTGTAAATTCGTTTTTTCCATATTTTTTCATACCACAATTAGAATAATATTTCTTTTTATTTCACAAAAATACTTTTTTTTTCTTTGGTTTTAAGTTTTAGTTTCCATTTGATCCTTAAGTTTAAAATGTTAACATTTTTAAATTTTGAGTTTGATTTCAATTTAGTTCCCAGATTTCAAAATACTACTATTTTACCCTTTTTTTTAAGACTACTTTACTCATGAAATTTGAGTTTTATTTCAATTTGGTATCTAGGCTTCAATATTTACGCTTTTAACCTTATTTTGTCACTAAATAATCATTTCAGATTTTGGTGAATGGATATTAATTAGTTTTAAATAATTATGAACTGAAATTTTAAAAATAATTTTAATAATGATGAAATAAATAGTGTAATTTGATTAATTCTTATATATAATTTTTTTTATATCTTTTAAATTGATTAATAAGCATTAACAAAAAGACTGAAAATGAATATTTAGTGAAAATCGAGGTTAAAAGTGTAATTTTTGAAATTTAAAGACCAAATTGAAGAAGAAAAAAACTCAAAATTCAAATCTCACGCGCAAAATTGTAACATTTTGAAACCTAAAGACTAAATTGAAATAAAATTCAAAACTTGGAGACTAAAAATATAACATTTTGAAATATAGAGGCCAAATAAAAACTAAGTCCTATAGACCAAGAAGGTTGTTTTTCTCTAGTTTTTTTTTTTAATTTGGATAATTATTTTTGAACCATTGTCTAAATTTAATCTCTAATTCCAAATGTATCCCTTAATCAATTATTATTTCTTTAATATTTGTATTTCTATTATATGTTGTCAGAAAAAAGATATTCGTATTTTTATTATTTTGAGGACTTAAGTTAGTAAGTTATGTGTTATTTGACCTATTTAAAGCATGTAAACGTTTTGTTTTTAATACTGGAATTTGGAAGGTTTTTTCTAATAATTTCTTATTTCATTTAAAGTATTCTGTGATATATTATTGTAAAGATTCTTAATTAGTATTTTTTATTTATAATATTTTTGCTTTTATGCAAATTTTTTTTCTTGCTTACTTTTTTTTTCAATTGAGTTTGTTGGAATCTATTTATTTGTTTCGTAATGTATTTTAATAACTACTAATTATTCAATAATATATATAAATTTTACAATAATATGCTAATACGTGATCTACCTTTTCAAAAAATAATGAGAGATTTAGAGCAAAACTCATTACAGAAAAATCGTTGGAAAAAAAAAATTGTTATGAATGAAGAGGTAATTTCACATTTCTTATCTATTAATGCTTAATCAAAATACAATTTTTTTTTCTTTAGATAAACTATAGTCTATATTTAATAATATAATTGTAGCATTGGTTTTTTTTTCCTCCTTTTTGCACCTCATTAAAATTAATATCTTGAATAAACAATCATTAATGCTAATTTATAAAGTAATGCAAGTACAAAACTTATCCAAAATACTAAAAAAAAAAAAAAAAATAATCAAGTTAACATTTAAATATAATAGTTTTACAATATAATATCCACACGTACAACACATGCTAATATTTTCTACTTTATTCAAAGTACACATTTTGTAAGAAATTATATTAAAAGTGCTATTCTCATCACATATACAAAATCCACATTAATGTTTTTAGTTTATTCAAAGTACATAATATTTAAGAAATTACATTAAAAGTCCTGTTGTCATCATCAACTAAACATTGAAGTCGACTATACGGATAATAGTTTAGTCAAATTTAGGAACTCTCACATTCCTTTCATGCACCACCCACCAAGAAAAAAACAAAAATGGAGTCAAAATTTAAAGGAAAAAAAAAAATATATATATATATATATATATACACATATATTAAAAATGTATTAATGCACTTGGAAAATATATATAAAGTAGTCTTTTTAGAAAAAAGTTGAATTACAAATTTGGCCCCTACAATTTAAGAACGCATATATAGAATTTATTCTCTATTATTTTAAAAATTGGAATTTTATTCCTATAATTTGGAGAAAATTAAAATTTAGTCCATTATAGTTTATAAAAAGTTAGAATTAGACACATTTTGAGGAATATATATGCTAAACTCTAACTTTTTTTTCAAATTATAGGGACTAAATTTACAATTTAGCGCATATATATATATACACACACGCGGGTGTCAATTTCAAGAGAAAGTGCAATCCAGTCCATTTGTTAATTTGCTATTACTTCCTTTTCCTTTCACTTTGGCTCTTGAGTCACAGCCGCAGTAGCATCTTTAGGCAAAGGTGGAGGACCACCTCCTTTTTTCCTTTTTTTTTTCTTTTTTCCTTTTGATTTGTTAATTAATGAATCAATAGAAAACACTTAAGTCTAGTCTTCCTTAAACTTTTAAAAGAAAATTAATTAATTTTATATCTAATAGATTTTTTTAAAAAGATTTTACATTCAATAGATTGAGTTTATATGAGTGTCTAATTAATAGGTCAACATGAGTATTACTCAAGTAGCATAAAAAAACATCTACCTCCAATCAAGAAATTATTTGAATCATCGATTTCTTTCACAGATTTTGAACTAAAAAAGAAAAATCTCTAATAAATCTCAGTTAACAATGTCCCTACCATATTCTATATACACTAGACTAAATATTGATCAAATATGTTAGACACTAAATTGAAAAAATAGAAGCCTACTAGACACTATTAAAAGGTAGTGAATGAAAGGATAAGGGAATTGAACATTAAACCTTTTGATTAAGAGTATACATTTTATGTTAGTTGAACTATATATTACCTCTTTTAAATAGTAATTAACTTTAATTTTATGTTAAAACATATTTTGTCTCCAAACTTTTATGAAAGTAAAGAAAATTTACTTCTTCAAACTTTAATAAATAACAATTTTGTCTCCATACTTTAGAATTTGTAACAAATTAGTCCTCTATCCTTCTTATATCCTTAGATCACTAAACACAACAAGATCAAATTCTTTTATAAACAGAATTTATTTTTTAGAGGTTTAACTATAGAATTTTTTTTTCTTTTTTTTTTTTTTTTTTTTTTTTTGGG
>QLSR01000005.1:3855517-3912524 GCA_031780015.1 Citrullus colocynthis | reverse complement strand
TTTTTTTTTTTTTTTTTTTTTTTTTTTTTTTTTTGGGAAAAAGCTATTGGAATAACAAGGTCATTAGGCTCACCCGAATTTCAAAATAGTGTCTGTTGGAATTTAATACTTAAATTCAAATATTTTAATACAATCTTTTTAAACAAAAAATCATACGTAACATTATATTAATTCAAAACTATTCTCATTTAAGTCATTAGTAGGAATAACTTCAACCAAACTTTGGAGAATGAAAAACTAAAATAATAAAACGAGATAGGAAAAAGTGAGAAGTGGGGTCCCACAAGAACAGGAGAGAAACCAAAGAATCTGGCGGGAATCAAGAGAACCGGCACGTGGCAGTGAGCCGGTAGCCAAGAGAACAAAACTGGTCTTCTTTCTTCTGTCTCCGACTGTATAATATAAGATAGAGTGATAGAGAGATGGAGAGCATTGACTTTGTGGAAAGCGGTTTTGGAGAAAGTGATTTTGAGGTTGGCGATAATGAGTGGAAGAAAGGAAGAGGAGGGAAGTGTGAGTTTGGAGGCTTTGAGGATGAAAATGGCAGAATTTGCTAAGGAAAGGAATTGGGATCGCTTCCATAGCCCAAGAAATCTCCTTCTTGCTCTGGTATTCTTTTCTATTTTTCCCTTCTTCTCTTTCAATTTCCTCATTTCACTTCTCTTTTCTTTCTTTTTCTTTTTTCTTTTTAATTATTTTTTTATTCAATTTTTTAATACTACCTCTAAAGTTTTGAGATACGTTGATGTCAATTTCTGGTGACAGAGAAAAGACAACTTGCAAAACAAAGAAAATAACTCTGATATAAAACTTATAGACCAAAATTGAAGAATAAAGACAAAGTCATAAGTTTTAAATTACCTCTTATGAAGTTATGATGATGTAATTATAGATAAAGTTGACTTAGGTTGTTTCGTAGATTTTGAAGTCGCTTTAGGATGATATAACCTATCATGCTAAGAGACATGCCTAATTTTGTATTTAGCTTTAGTCTTGGTCGAGGTCGAGCATCTTTCTTAAACCATATTCCAAGCCTAAAATGATATCTCGGGTTGGGACATGCTTTACACATGCCCCGTTAGACATTTAACAAGACTCGGCCTTGGCTCAAACTAATCATTTTTTTCTTGGTTCATTTTGGTCTTATGTTATCACTTTTGGCTTGTATCATTCTCTTTTCTTAGTCGTTTCTATTTATTTTAGATGTCAATTATATCCTTCAATCAAAAATCACCTATAAAACTAGAAGTTCAAAAAAGTTTATTAAATATTTTTTATAAATCACAGTCTAAATAGATATAAACTTAGAAACTTGGGAGAGACTAAACTCATAATATATATATATTACTCACTTATGAAATTTAATTTATGTATTTTGTCAAAGTCTAATCCAGTAATTAAATGAATTTCATTTTTTCCAAGTGACATATGTCTACATCTCCAAATATGTATTGATAAAAACTATAATTTAATAACATATCCTACCAATTTCTAACGTCTTCCATGTGGAAAGACTTAATCACTTCTTCTTTTTAATACATTTGAATCCAACTTTTAAACTCTGTACAAGTTATTTATTATCAAGTTGTTACGAATTTTATTACCCAATTTTTTAATGAGGTTTGTTATGTTTTAATTAAAATGAAGTTATAAATTTAATTTGAAAAAAAATTAGAATTTAATTCTTATAATTTTAAAAGGTAAATTTTATTTTATTTTTTATAAAATTTTATAAATAGTTCCATAAGATAAAAATATCAAAATTTGGGAGAGGGACCAAATTTATAAAATTGTTAAAAGTAGTTAACATTAAAAAAACAAAATAACAAAATAACAAAAAAAACAAAAAATTGAAAAATCATTCCATTGTAGATTTTTATTAATGAATTAAATTACAAGTTTATCCCTTTAGATTTTTAACATTAGATTTTTAACGTTGTGTCTATTTACAAGTTCCTTGTTTTAAAAGTGTCTAATATATTTTGTAATTTTAAATTTATGTCTAAAATATCTTATAACTTTTGAAATTGTCTTAGAAACGCTTAAACTTGCCGTTTTGTCTCAAATTGGTTTCTAAATTTTCTTTATTGTCCAAATAAGCCTTCAACTTAACCTACTCAATTGGAAAATAATTTATTTTTCAAAAAATAAATAAATATAAAAGGGAAAAAATGAGAGTTTTTTAAAAAAAAAAAAAAAAAAAAAAAAAAATGTATACAAATTTGGGTATATTTCTTAAACTTAGGAAAGGAAAATGGAGAAGGTACCAAATGCATATATTTTAAATATATACATATAGGTGAAAATGAAAAATGAAAATATTACCTAACAACGTCTATGTTTTTTGAATTTTCAAAATATTAAATTTAAAAACAATTTGAAACTTTTGTGATTTGTTAAGTGCACAACTCTGTTATGTTTTCTTTTTAACTTCTATATGTAGATGCATTTAATTAGATACATATAGATTATATATTAAGAACTACAAGATAGTAAACATTATTATCTAAAATTTAATTAAGGACTTGGTAAGAAGAAGGAAAAAGAATACTTTTCTTGAGAACTTCGATTGACTTTTCTTAATGTATACTATTTATATTAGATTAAGAAAACTCCGGTAACATTATTTCTAAACACTTCTAAAATAACTTGAATGTAAAAAAATAAAAAAGTTAAAATAATATTTTCATCCCTTTCCTCTAAATTTTTCTAATTTTAATCTATATACTTTTAAATATTCAATTTTAGTTTTTTACTTTCATTAAATCTTAAATTAAGTTTTTATAAAAAAATTATTTTAAAGAAAATTATTATAAATAGAAAAAATATCAAACTATTTATAAATATAAAAAAAAAATTCACTTTCTATCTATGATAGACCTCGATAGGCTCTATCTATGTCTATTTGGTGAAGTGATAGATGTCTATCTGAGTCTATCACAGTCTAACACAGACAAAAAGTAAAATTTTGTTATATTTGAAATTATTTTAAACGGTTTTTCTATTTTTGAAAACATCCCTTCTTTTAAATTAAGACTTATTGCTAATTTATTGGTTGACTATTTTAAAAAAGAAAGATGATTTTTTATTGATCTTTCTACTCTAAATTTTGCGAACATATTCACATAGTGTTTTTTTTTCTTTTTTTTTTTTTTTTTTGGCATGAAATCATTATTGTTAAACCAATTTCGATAAAAGTTACAAAATTTTAATAGTATAGAAATTAAAATCTGACTTTTGATAGTATGAAGATTAAATTGAACAAGTCCCTAGATATATTCAAGGAAAATGATAATATATTTTACCATAAAAGAAGAAGAAGAAAAATCACTTATGGATCAGAATGTGTAAAACATACACCAATTCTAACGAAAGAATACTCGAAGACTCTGCCAAGAATATAGAACCAAACATCAACATCAAAATGATTTACGCTAGAATTTAGCTTCTACCTAAAATACTCCTACAAAAAGCACTTCCAAGTTCCAATAATCCCATTCTTTAGGTGTTTAATTTAATTTTGAAAAGAAAAAATGGGCAGGTGGGAGAAGTGGGAGAATTATCAGAAATATTCCAATGGAAAGGTGAAGTACCAAAGGGATTGCCAGAGTGGGAAGAAGATGAGAAGAAGCACTTGGGAGAAGAGCTTTCTGATGTGCTTTTGTATTTGGTCAGACTCTCTGATATATGTGGCATTGATCTTTCTAAAGCTGCCTTAAGGAAATTGGAGCTTAATGCAATTAAATACCCTGTTATTAATTCCAATAATAATCACTCTCCTTGACCTAATTTTACAACAACATTATTATCTCTCTATTTTACTTCTAAATTTTATTGCTAATAATTATGCCCCCTTTTAATTTATTTATACTAAAGTTTGCTGCTTATTCTTTCCTTTCTTTGTTTAAATATCATTTGGATAAACTTTTGCTCTTCTTCGACTTGTTATGTGTATAGATATATATATGTATAATTTAAAAAATACGTGAATTAAATATTGTTATTGACGCCTTTTAATTAACTCAAATTTAAAAGTTTGTACACCAAAATAAAATTCATTTGAAATTTGTTATGAAAATACATTTAAACTTTTTTTTAGTTAAATTGTCATTTCGGTACCTTTCATTCCATTTTAGTTCACGTAGTTTTAAATTTTCAATTTTAGTCCATGAATTTTTAATAAATCTTAAAATTTTACCAACTCAATCATGTTATATGATAAGAATATATCAAAATTAAAAAAAAAAAAAAAATCTTTATTAAATTTAAAATAAATCTATTGACTAATATCTAATTCAAATCCTTCAAACTTTTGTATATTTAAAAAATAAGAAAATACATGTGCATTGGATATGGTAAAAATACTGTATACAAGAAATAGAGGGTATAAAGATGTTGAACCTTCAATTTCAAAGATTATATATCTATTACTATTAAGTTATGCTCACTAAAAAAAATCATTCCCTTTATTAAATTTCTCTATAAATTTCTCCTTTACCTCTAACACATTTTTCTCTTTGAAATTTTTCTCTAGGTCTCTATTTTTTTCTTTTAAAACTTTTATTTCTCTTATATAATTTTCTATCTCTAATGTTTTTTCACTCTCAAATGTAATATTTCTTTTCTTTAGTAATTTGATGGTTCTAAAATTACCTTTGAAAATAAATATTAATCATTTAAAATATTTTAAATTAAATTTAAATCATTTGTACAAATATGGAACCAAATATTAACATGATTTATCAGACTTTTACAAAACTAATTATAATTAAATAATTTAACTCAAAAAACTTATTCTAAGACTCAATTCCAAATATGTTGTTAAGTCACTGGAAACCACTTTTAGTTTTTATTATACAAAATTACTTTTAAAAGTATAGAATCAAATATTAAAATAATTGTATGAAAATCACTTGTTAACCAATTTTTTTTTTTCAATAGTTAAAATCACTATTTTTAGAAACACTCCAACATGCCCTGACCAATACTTTTGCCATAGAATTTCAAACCATCATTGGCTAGTTAAATCATCCTGTCACATCACTAGTTAAATAACAATATTAATCATAGCAACTTACTAGAATCAAAAAATAAAAGTTAAGGTAGATTACAGTTAAAGAAAAATGTTCCTAAATTTGGATGAAAGTGAATATTTAGCTCATGAACTTTGGTTTATCTAACGATTAAATTCTAGTACTTCAATTTTGTAAGATTTTTATTTCTAAGCTTTATTATGTAACAATTTAGTTTGCATGCTTTAAAATTTGGAACCTTTAAAATTTATAAAAATTTGTCCCTATCTTAAAAATTATGTCAAGATTTAATGAAATTTATTTCATGAGTAGATCAATAAATTAATTGGAGACTAATATGATTATAAGCTATACAACTCTAAATAGTTAAATAATAAAATTTGAAATTTAATTTTAAAGAAAATTTGTTAGGATGGGATTAAATGGTTAGAAATTTAAAAGTATAAAAACTTATAATTTAGCTTTCCCTTTTTAGTTTTTAGGTTGCATATATAGTTTTTAAAATGCAAGCTTGAGTAGACAACACTTCTCTAGCTAGTAGTTTTAAAATAACTTTTTTTTTTTTTAATATAATAACATCTCTATGGGGTTTAGTTTTAGAAGCTATGTAGAGCTCTTCAACAATGGGATAGAGAGAGAGAGTAGCAAAGTCAATGATTGTCCAAAAATTTACTATTACTAATAAATAATTGAAATTAGGTTCATTTTTGTGATTTTAATTTGAAGTTAGGCATGGGACCAAGAATAATAATTAATAGAGTAACATTATATTAGTTAGAGCCTATGATTGTTGGTAAAACAGGCATATTTGTCAGCATCATAGGCATGTTTTTTCTAGTGATTAACAATCATAATGATAGGTCAAGTTTTTCCATGCTTTATATATATATATATATATTATTGGGGCTATATAATTAATATTCTTTGTTTGAATTGTGATGATTTAAATTTAGAAAAAGAAAGGAGAAGTTAGATGCTCTTGTTATGAAAAATATTTTACTTTGCATGTTCAAGTTCAACTTTTCACCCATTGTGTATTCTCTATTTTTCTCCTCTTTTGAACCTAAAAAGGATGAGAAGATTGTGACAATATTTATTCTTTTAGATGTCATTAAAAATTAAATGAATTTTACTTTCCATGTTTCCCATTGTTATTCTCTATTTTTCCCTTCTTTTGTAATTTACAAAGGATGAGAAGACTATCATAATTTACTTTTAGAGAAAAGTTGGATGTCTTGTCATGAACCATTTAATTTTACCTTGTTTTTTCCCCTCCCTAAATAGACTAATTTAAACTCCAAAAATGAATAACAATATCTTTATCGTTATAAATTCAGAAAATCACATTTTCTTTCTTTTCTCTCATATTGATTGTCCTCAAAATTAGGACCGACTCTACTCTCCATTTTTTTTTTTTTTTTTTTTTACTAAACTCAAACAATATATTTAAACACACTCAACTTTAAGACACTTTTAAGGTGGTTTAGTAATTTCATTATTCTTTTTTTTCTTCTTGTTATACATAACTTAATTGAAAGGATAGTTTTAAAAATTGGACGAGAATAGAAGAAAAGATATAAAAAAGTGTTTTTTGGTTTAGTAATTGTGGGGATGGAGGATCGAACCTCCAACAGTTAGAGAGGAAAATCATGTCAATTACGAATTAAGCTCACTTTGACGAATAAAAGAGTATCGAAAAAAATAGAGGGAAAACAGAGAGAAAATAGAGAAGTGTTAAGTGTTAGACTAATGGAGATGAGAGAGAAAATGGAGAGGGAAGTGATGTGTAAATAAATTATTTTCATTCATATACTAACAATAGGCCATTAAAAAAAATTGAAAGGTTAGGTATTTTTTAAATGATGTACAAATGGTTTCTATTCATATACTAATGGTAACGATATATATATATATATATATATATATATATATATATATATATTTAAGTTTAAAATTATTATTCAAACTTAGTTTTAAAATATTATTGAAACACAGTATTAATAATTTCTGCCTAAAATTAACAGGAAGGTATGATTGAATTTTTGTTAAGAGGTTAATGAATGGTATTGTTAGAAACTCGTAAAAATTTAGCCTCTTGTTTTTAATATAAAGTATAAAATTCAAAAGTATTTTATGTAATTTGGTGTAGTTGGTATTGATGAATGGAATGTATGGGGGTTGAATGTATAGCCCTCGCTGTCCATTCATTTTTAGACTAAGATAGTGTGGGGTTTTGTTGTTATTAGAGAGTATTCTTGATTGTTAGGAAAAAAAAAATGTATTATTCAAGGACTTCACAACTAGAATGAGTGTGGCACGCATCATTTAGATTTATTTCTTTTCCATTTTGATTTAGTAGTTTTCTTGTTCGGATTTGTAGAAGAGGTCTTGTTTGTATTTCGATATTGAGTGCCTGAACTTTCTTAAAGATTTGATTATTATTTGGACGTATTGATTATATTTTAGTTCGAGAGAGTAAATTTTGGTTTAGATTGTAGGATGCATGCATAACTGTAAGAAAAACTTGTACGAAAGTGAGATTGGTCTAATACAAACTATTAAAACAATATTGTTAATATCTTATTTGTTTATAGAATATAAACAGGAAGGTTGATTTTATAGATTAGTAGGAGATTTAACTAAACTCGAAAGAAGAAGTTAAAAACATTAGTATCTTCTTAGCTTATGTTTGTTGTATTTTAAAAGTAGGTATATTAACCTCCTGAGTTTATTGTCCAATGCATGAAACCACTTTTATAAGGCACCTAATTTTCTTATTGTTGTCTCCACTTAGTTAGGTTTTAAGAGTAGTTTAGATTAATTTTCACTTTATCTTTGTAGGTTCTTATAGTAAAATAAAGTGTTAAAGTAACTACGGTACTTAATGAAACTAGATACCCAATTTTGAGAATGACGCCCAACACTCAATTCGCTATACTAGAATTTGACACTGTACACTTATAATTTTGCAATATGGTATAAAAATCACGCAACACGTACATATACTCAAATTTTTAATACTAACAATATCTTTAGAGGTAGGTTTGTTCATTACATTCCATGTTTGGTCACTCTTTTCAGCATAGAAATAAAGACATGATTGAAAGATTTCATACAATTGTTTTTTCCACCATAAAGAGGTATTAATTACGTGTATATTACATATCCCATCCATTCATGTCCTAATTTTGAAATTTTTATACCTACCCCATCTCACTTTTCTCTTTCTTTTTTTTTCCCTCTCTCTTCAAACATCTCTTCACAAAACCATTTTTTTCTTTTAGGGGAGATCATTTTTTTATAAGTTGGAATCTTCCTTACTCAAAAGGTAATTAGGTATATGATGCTCATATATAAAGTGGATCACTCAAAGTAATGAGGCAGAATTTAATAATTGGGATTTCATCATAACTCATATTCTAAAGTTTCAATCTTAAGCCTCATGATCTACTAAAGTTAATCATGACTGCCACAAGCCTAGAAAAAGAAATCAGAATATAAAATAAGTCCTTATTTGAATCAAATTAAAGCATCAGGCCTTCAATGTAATGATTATTATCATTGTAGCCATTATGACCATCATTATTAACCTGAAGAGCCTTTATGCAATCTATATATATATACTATCACATTATGAAGATATTCATATTCAAATTCAAATTTCAAGTTCACAAAAATATCACATTATTATTGAAGCTAGATCAAGAACCAACTCTTTAGGGTATGTTGAGGAGAGAAGCCATGGCCATATCCATGTGCTCGAACTCGGGTGGGTTAGTCGGATGGTGTCGCCCACGACGACGGTCGCGACGTCGACGGAGCAGCACAATACGACTGGGAAATCGGCGGCGAGGGTTTTGTCTCGGGTCGAGGGTCGTGGTCGGGCCGTTTCGGATGCTGAAGAGGTTGATTTTGGAGTTGGCTCCAAATGAGAAGTTGTTACAAGCTTACTACTCACTTTTGCCATTTTTACGTCCAACTTTGTTTCCTCTTAGTTGATGAATAATATGCTTATTCTTTAATGAATGAAGCAATTTTTTTTCATTTGGATGATGATCTTATTGTCTTTCATTTTTATGTATACTTTGTACAATTTCTTGTTCTGTGAACTGAAGTGAAATCATAATGATTTTCAATATGGATTTACTTAGTTTAGTTATAAGTTAATCTAATTAGTGGTAATTTGCTTTATTTGTAGCCTAATATTTTGAAGGGGGAAAAAAAGTGCATGTTTTATGAGATACTAGCAAAAATTTCAAAGTAAATGCTAAAATAGAAGTTAGGAAAATAACATGGAAAGGAGGAAATTTGGAGTGATCGTAGGATTTGTGAGGAGTTAAAGTTTATAATTTTTTTTCCCAATTTTACAATGATAATTAACTAATTATTGAATTTAACCAAATAATGTGATTTCCATAATAACTAGATAAGATTTAGTAAGTATTAAAATGTGAAAACTTTAAAATATAGTCTACCACTAATAGAAAGATTTTATTATATTTGCAATTCTTTAAAATATTGTTGTACACTTAATTATTAGTTTAAAAAAATTATCAATTGCAATTACCTAAAAATATATAATGATAATAATAACTATACACGAGGTTTTTTTTTTTTCAAATTTTTTGCAACGGTCAATTCGGCCGGTTTGAGATCTCATGAGTCAGTTTTGCTATCGAATAACGATCTTCGATTCGGACGGCTTAATTTGGATCAATTTTTCAATGCTTGCTCAGTTTTAAAAAGCAAGATTAAAATAAAATGAATCTCAAATTTCAATCAAATCATGGTATTTTAACCTTTTAAATTTTCTACTATATTGACAATAACTTTGTATCTAATAATGATAATAACTATATTGATGAGAATGGAACTTTTAAGCTACGGAAAGAAATTGAAACCAACCACCAACAATAAAGAGACTTAGGAGGCAATTTCCCTGCATAAAAATATGCAAAGCCAGTAAAAAATGAATCAAAACATAATGCTTTTTTGCAAGAGGAAAATTGTTACAAACATATATCACAAAGTGTTCAGTTTAGTGTACAGCGGAAGGATCAACCATAATCAAATTTTCCCTTCTAAGCTACAAAAGACTGCGCCTTTATACAACAAAAATACGCTGCATTTAACATAATCAAAATGTTCGACAAAAAAAAAAACTTCCACGTACCTCGGCATTCTGCAGCGTCTAACACAGCAAGATAAACAAACTAAACAGCATACATATAAACACGAGACGTCAGGCACGAGTAATCGATTTACCTATCTGGATAATATTTGTTTCGAAACAAGGTAAGGCCTGTCTATTTCCTCCCAAAGTATGAAAAGAGGGTTGATTGGTTGTCATTACCAGTCTTCAGGCTTCTCTTCTTTCTTATCTTCAGACTGCTTCCTACCTTACTGTAGTCATCCACGCCACTTTTCGACTCGGATGAGATGTCTTCGCGGTCCCGTTTTATTTGACATGTTCGTGCAGTATCGGATGAACACTTTGCAAGACAATCCTTTGATTCTACAGATGAAGCTTCAAGATTTACATCTCTTTTGTGTTCTTCTAGACTTGGCGATGCCTCATGCTTAACAGATGTGCCACAGGAGGTTTTCTCTTGTGAGTCTGAATGTTCCTTTTTAATTTCTTTTGCAGAGAAAAATTTGGAGATGAGGTTGCTTCCATCATTCTTTAGCTGTATCTACACAAGAAGACATAACAATGTTACTTGTTGATCTATATGAGGTTAATCGTTAATGTAAATCAACAAGGACTATGACTATCAATTGAAATAAAAGCATACTGATTAAAGCTACATTCGCAATTGTTTTTAAAGAATACTAAAACCATAATAACTTCTACAAAAATGCATGCTTGCAAATATTTTAGAAAATGAAGTTACTATTCAAATTTCCCAAAAGATAAAAATACAGATGAGGTTTGAGAGACTTTCATGTTCATTTGACCGATAAGAAAGCCCATTAAAAAAATTTAGTTTCTTTCCATAAATGACATAAGTGACCAATTTCAGCATGGGTAAGTAGCTAAAGATGGCATAGTATATGTGTAAATATAGGAGCTTATTAGTCTTTTGTCCTTTATTAGGACTTTCATATATGCCTATAATATATTGAACTCTAATGTAGAGAATGAGTATGATTCTTCCATATTTTGGTCCCACGATAACAAAAGATATTTATAATCTTCCTTAAGGTCAAAGTTTTAATACCCATCCCACATCAACACTGTGAATCTGTAAGCCTACACTGAAAAATTCAATGTGAACATAAATCCTAGTGATTTTCATTATTGATGAAGCAAATTTCAAGTGTCATTTCACCAGAAGAAGAAGACACGTGCAAGTCTAAACAAACAAATTGGTATACAAATAAAATATAAACTCCAGTCACTTTCATCTTATTCCAAAACAAAATTGAAGACAACATTATGCTATTTGAACATTTTGTAGAACTTTTTGTTGGCCCAAAAGAATGTCTCTCAAACGAACTCCATTTCATGTATCAACAATACAACATTCGTCACATTCACATCAGAGCAGGTTCCCTATCAACAAACTCAATCATCACTTTGGCGCACAAACATTTCTTCTAATATCAAGAACAAGAAGAAATCACATCATTGCACAAGTAATTTTTTGCAAAAACCCGAATAGAGGCATTAAAATGAGCATTGATCTATGTATTATATCCGCAACTTCAATCACCACGGCAGTACATTTCTATACAGATAATATATAGGTTCATCAATCATGAAACCGGAAAACAAAATAAAATTTAGAAGAACAAACAGACAAACTAGCTGAAGTGATCCACTGGAGGAGAGAAATGTGAATAAATAAGTATACGATCTCAGATGAACTGTTCCTAAAGAAAGTAAATCATCACATAATCTACAAGAGTAATGTAACTCAAATTTTCTCCAGCAACATGCTATAACTTTTAAACTTCAACCAAGATAGAAAAGCTATCAATCAAGTCAATAAGAACAGGCTCGATGAGATACCTCCTTAATGCAGTCCAGCCCATCAAATGATGGCTTACCCATGGATGGAGTTACAGGGTACCATACCTAACATTTAAATTTCAAACATTAATGAATTATTAACATAAGTCACCATTTTGCTTTCAAAAAGTTCTTACCAAATCAGGAGCCCCATATGGTTTAAGAACAGTATCATACTTGGACAACGAAGAATCATTCAACCATATATCCATCTGTTCTTTGTCACCCAAAATTACAGGCATCCTATCTAAACAGATCACCCATCAGTCACTAAACAATCAAATTCTCCCTCATCTAAAATTGATTATTTTATCAATTAGTGCCAATCAGGAATAATTTAAGGCCCGGTGGCTTGATTGGGTAGATATTGTATTCACTTCTTTTAATGTTAATGGGCATCCATTTCTTACCTAAACAAATTATATGCTCCAAAGAATCATGGCTTAGCCTATATGTATGATAGTTTCAAAAGGAGGGAACATAAAATATTTATTCATATCTTGCGAATATTTATTCATATATTGCCCCCTTACCAAGAATTTGGGAGAGTTTTGGTATATCCTTTGACAGTAACTTCAAGCAGGCAGCTCATATTACCTTTGTCAGATTTTCTTCCTTTCCTATGATGTGACAAGCTTGCAGAGAAATAAAATGGCTACTATTTTATGGGACGTTTGGAAGTCTAGAAATAGATGTACTTCTAATGATTGCTTCTCAGGAATACTAAAATCTATCACCTATATCCTAACACTCTTCTGTTTTTTACCGAGGCTCATACAAATTCCTTAAAATCCTCAATCCACCACTCGGGTTAATTTCAGCCTTGTACAATTTGGCATTAATACTATAATTTTTTCAATTAGAAAATAGAAACCATTGCAACCACATTAGATATTGACAATAAGTTCCATCACATCCCTGTTAATGTTCAAATCCAGTTGTAAACGTGATCTAAAGCAGCAATAAGAAAAGATAGGACTGACCATGCAACCACTCCAAAGCTGGAGATGATGAAGTTGTAAGAATGGTAAAAGTGTAAAGTACTTCACCTGCCAAAAACAATAATAAATTAATCCATTGGTCAATCAAGAACATTAGGTCCCCCTAAGATGCACATTGAATTTCTGGTCAACAATTTCAGATATCAAATCCAGATATCTAAATTACCAGATATTGAAGAAAACTTCAATAAATTAGTATCCAGTCCAGAAGTTCAAAAAGAAAAAAATGGATACACCGACTGAAACTAGTACAAGAAATTAAAACTTCTATTATTATGAAGGAAAAAGAAAAGGCAATTGCCTAAAAATAAATAAATAAGGAGTATTAGGGCAAAGTTATCGTTCGCTTAATCATAAAATAAACGTACCTTCAGGATTTTCCCAACAATCATATAAAGCAGCAAGAACAAGTGGCTGCCCATCCTTAAAATGGATATAATACGGCTGCTTTTTTGATCCATCCTTTTTCCACTCATAGAACCTACCATAGAACTGAGGTTGTAAGGGTGTTTGTGCAAGAGTAAAGACAGATGATGAACACAAACACACATTCACATTAATATAAAAGTTTGAGGTTCTCCGAAAACATACCCTTCCACTGCCACAAGGCACCTTCTTTTAGGAACTAGACGGCGAAAAGAGGCCTTCTCACGTATGGATTCTGAGCGAGCATTGAACTGCACATTGCAGATACTAGATAATAAGGCAAACATAGATTGGCTAGTGTTCATAAAACATTCATTTTAAATAATACAAATTCTTAACACGAGCCTAAGAAGCATGGATACGAATGTGAGACACAAATGCAATGCAACACGATACGAACACAATGAGACGTCAACGTTTTAAAAATCTAAGATAAAGACACAACAAGGACACATTTATTAAAATATATATCATTTCCATACAAGGAAATTCAAAGACAACAAGTTTATGCATTAAAAATAAGTTTGATGTATTTTTATTTCAAACCTTGTATCTATTTAGCATACTTACCAAGAGTATACATGCCTAACAATGTTGAATCTATATTGACTTTGTACTACTAGTGTCTAACACATATCTATCGTGTTAACTAACAAGTATCAAATACATGTTTGATTAGTGTTAGAATGTCCAACTGCCCCTCACATGTCGGACACTGACACGCTAGCCAAACTAAGGTGTTCATCCTTCTTAGACACAAACTAAAGACAAAATAATACTACAACCAAAGAGTATCTTGCCAAAATCATTAAGTATCAAATAACTAAATTTTCTGTCTTCAAGTTCCAAAACTTCCTTGTAGTATACCAGAAGGCAAAAGCATGAAATCATAAGGTGCAAAGGTGCAAAAAAACTTGGAACAACCACAAATAGCTAAAAAGGGAGAAGGCAATGGATGAAGAGAAATGGAGTGATATGAAAACCCTAGAACTTGTAAATTAGGAACCCTTTGATGAACTCCTAATGACAAATTCCAAAACCCTCAACTCAATTGATGTCAATTAAAAACAAAGAATTAAAATTGGATTACCTTTTGATCGAAGACCAAGAGATAAGAAGAACTAATTCCTTACTCCAAATTCGAACACTCTACAAGCAAGATGATCAGACTTACTTGAATGTTCTTGGCATGCAACCGTGAATTCAAGAATTGCAAAGAATGGTAATGAGGCTCTATCATCTACCAGATAATTTTCATTCAAGAAAACCCTAAAACTCAAACATCAAATTTGCGTATTGTGTTCTCCCTTTTCCCCCTTAAAACTCATCCTACTTAATCAAAGGGACTTAAAAAAGCCCACTCTACCCCTAATAAAAACCCAAATAAAACATACATGGGTCCAATAATGAAAATACCCAAAAAAAAAATAATAATAATAAGGTTTGTTTGCAAATATTAAAAAAAACGTGAATTAAAAATTTAACAAAGTTCAATTGGTTTCATCTTGTAGCATTATTTCAAACCAATTATAGAACTTATGATCGAATGTTGCTACTTGAATCCCCTCAATTGAGTACATCTCCATTTGTATGCGAGAATTCAATGCTAACTGAGCTTCTTGGCTCTTGAGCTTGTGATTGGTCCTGGAGGCAACACAAGGGCATCCTAGTTCATATCATGGAGGCAATGGTTAGGGAAGGAACAACGAGAGCTAGAAAACCAATACGAATGTTACTTGATCATGCCACCTCTCAAATCCATGCAATCCTCAAAGAAGAACGAAGCAAACATGTCGCGTGGCATCACCTATATGCACCCCCACATGGGCATGCCCACACACAACTATGGTCGCCATGCTCAAATTGCAAGCCTCACCCACATGTGCCTATGCCCTATTACTGCACCGTTGCAAACCTCACTCACACCGTTGGCCTCAAACAATTGGATTAGAAATTTAAAACACTAAATATTCCAATGGTGTTGAAACAAAAATACAAGCATATCAAATTGAAGGCAATTTAATAGCCTTCAAAGTCTTACAAGGAATTCTATCCTCGGTTATAAACCCTTACATTAAACAGAGATTACTTTCACAATAGTTAAGCATAAATGCATGTCAAAAGATTATATATATGTTTTACCAGGGAGCCAAAATCACTATATCAAGCACTTATATAGGGCTTTTCTTTTTATGGAAACAAAACTTTCATTCACAAAAGAACAAAAGCTAGATAAAAAGGGAAGATAGAGATATCCATACCATAGCATGAGATTAAAGAGTATTCCAATTGAAGAAGATTTGCAACAAATCATAACTACAAAAAGTATTAGAGATAATGCACCATGAAGAAATAAAAAATTATAACAATATCATAAAACAATTCATAGCAAAGGAACTCCCATGAAACATCTTTTTGTTCCTCTCAGACCACAACCTCCAAAGAAGAGCCATAACAAAGAGATTGTGTTGACACAAAGCTACAAATGGGCAAATGAAGAAAACATGTGTGATCCTCTGCTGCACATCACACACCAAGTCGCCATAGATGGAATTAGACATTCTTTTTTGGATTTTGCAACACATATTTGGCCTTCCAAGAGCAAAGAACCACAACAAGTCCTTTCGCTTTTTCGGGCACTTTAGCATACTGAGCCACAAAGGAGTGGATGAGGAAAGCATTCTTAATGGAAAGATTTGGCACCAACAATCTAGCGATAAAGGCACCTCTTCCTTTGAGAGTCCAAATTTTAGCATCTTACTTATTTCTAGGAGCACAATTCGGCAAGGAGACCCATTCCTCCACTCCAAGATCAAAAAGATTTCTCCTGAACTTGAGCTAAGGTCCACCCATTCACAACTTCAAACCAGCACTACTAGATCAAGAAGCATTTGGATTTGGCAACCCTAAAAAGCCTTGGTAAGGCAACAGTAAAGGTCTTAGCAAAATTTATTTTGAGGCCCAAACGTATCTCAAACAACTTGTCCACTTCATACAAGTTATTGAGCTTGTTGACTCATCGATTGAAAATTGAAGCGTGACATCAATGAACTAAAGGGGATTTATATGAATATGGTCTGCCCAGCATGAAGCCTTGGAGGCACTCTTCACTTAGCCCTTTGTCAAGAAAGTTAAAAAGAAAAGGAGCAAGGGGATAACCTTACCTTAAACTTCTTGAGACTTTGATCTTGGCTTGACTTTCACAAATATCAAAAGGTCTTTAAGATAGATACACCCTCAAATTAGTGCATTGAGTGCGGCCCTATTGCTAAGGCCCATGATCTCTAAGTAACAACTACACAAAGGTTACATATTCAAATCTCCCAGTGAGCTTAATAAAGAAAAATCTTGTTGTTTCCAAAGTGGGGGCCTTGGGGTGGGCGCAAACCTTTTGAAACCCTTGAATAACTAGTACCAAACCCTTTTCTGCAAAGCACTTCAAGGAGAATATCCTGGTCCATTTTATGACACGTCCTTTTAACTTCTTGGTTTAATGTTCATCCACAAACTCGTGATCACACAAAATAGAGTCTAAAATTTGTCTATCATATAAGAACAATGAATGATTCTAAACTATGGCATGGGAAAGCACTCTTTTCAATCTTTTGGCATGGACCAACCATCGTGGGTTAGCCTAGTGGTAAATAAAAAACATGGGTTTGATAAAGGGCTAAGAGGGGATAGGTTTAATCCATGGTGACCACCTACCTAGGATTTAAAATCCAACGAGTTTTCTTGACACCCAAATGTTGTATGATCAGGCAGATTCTCCCGTGAGATTAGTCGAGGTCCGCGTAAGTTGGACTAGACCTTCACGTATATATATACACACACACACCCCAGAAAACAAACAAACTTTTGGGCATGGACCTTCACCTTGGCTACCTTTTATATAGGCGCAGGCTAATGAGTTGTTAGTCAAAAACCTTTGGAACTCTACTTTTCTTTATAATCAATCGAAGGCCAGTCTCGTTTACGGAAGAGTTAAGGTTGTTATTTTCAAAAATTTCTTAAAGTGCCTTTTAAGATATCCCCTTTGATGATTTCAAGCCTTTTTCACAAATTCCCCCATAAATTCATCTGGCCCAAGGGCATTGTTAGCTCCTAAATCCAATGCCACTTTAAACTCATCTCATATTCAATAAATAGAATTTCCAAAACTTAACTAAAATCTGAAGCTTTTTCAAAAATAAAAAATGAAAAATAAAAATCAGAATTTTGAAGAAATACGTCTCCAATCTATAATATCAAGATGGAAGGAAGGGCCTCCACTTAATATAGAATAACAATACAAAGAACGGGCAACNAGTACAAAGGCTCCAGAAGTGCAAGGACTAAAATACTATTTTTTGACTTCTAATAATCTATTCTGCCCAAGAAGAATTAACTCAAGCTTCAAGGTTTTTGCTGTCTTTTTCTAATGTCTACTCTTCAATGTAATGGACTGATTATGTCTCTCACCATGGCTGCTAGTGCTGGGAGACGGGGAGCTGAAGAAGGCCTAAGTTTCAATATCCAAGGACACAGGCTTTTAAGGAAGATCTCAGGTACAGTACAGTACAGCTGCTTATATATGATTTGAAATTTTTCACTAATGGCATCCTCCTAGAGGGGAAGGGAGAGTGTTCTCTGCTAGTACTAAAATTTGTATGTTTTGTTTGTTTCCTCTTTGCGTGCGTGCGTGTGTGTGTGGTGGAGGGGGGGGGGGGGGGGGGGGGGGGGGGGGAGCGGACCTCAAGCCAAAGGATTACAAGGGTTTCCAATTGGCCAACAGAATTTTCCACACACAGGGGAGCCTTTTGATACTTTAATACAAAAAGGCTCCCTGTGTTGTGCAAAAAACAAGACTATTGGTTAACTACTATTTTCTAAAGCAAAAGCCAAGAAGTACTTAAACCAAAACAAAACTACAAAATTGCTACTAAATACACTACATCAAATCCACAGAGCAGATTAGGAAGTGCAAGAGTTAATGGTGTTGTAACAAAACACACCAAGACAAAGCAATCTGGCAATGTACAACTCTATTGACCCTTTCTAATCCTTTCTCTTTTGAATTTCGTATATCAAATAAATCATTGCTTACCTAAAAATTAATACACACACACAGTAATAGCGTTTTGAACTATATTCTAGAACTCGAGAATACAATCTTAAAACCTATAGAATAGATCTTGTTCGTAAATATTTTGAAAATTGGTGTCCATTTTTCAGTCGAAAATCACAACAGCCTACAAATGCTTACTGATCACAGGTAACAAAAATAATAACTGTCATTTCAAAATAAAACTCCACACAACACAAAGACAAAGGCCAAAAGACAAAAGAGGAAAAATCACCATCTTGAAGTAATTAGGTTTCTCGGATTTCTCAGTAAAACTAGGAATCAGCCCCCATTTCATGCACTGGAGGACGACCTCTCCGCCACCAGATTCATCGTCTCGACGAACAACCGGCAAATCCGAGCCCGGGGAGGCATTGAACAGCGGACGAAAACTAAATAAAAATAATATTAAATAAATAAAGCATCAAACCCGGTCAGTTCAGAACCTTCCCACTGGCACTAGACATGGAATAGAGACAGAACACTCAAATACAGTTGAGCAGGACGAAATAAGAAAGAAGTGAATGATGTTACCGGTCCATGTTGAGGGTACGGACGCGGGCGCCGGTGCGGTGGCAGGCCCTGGTGATATCATCAGCTCGAAGAGTACAACGGGCTCTTCCGCACATCCGTCTGTTGTATGCTTTGCTACACTCTGTATAATGTTCTACTGGAAAAGAAAGGTAGAGTTCAGAAGCTTGACTGTTGGATGGCTATGGCGGATGCCTTGCCTTGGAAGAGGTGGTGAACCTGAACGGAAAGTTCTGGCCGTGGAGAGACGAAGAGGCGGGAAGAATCAAACCGACGAACTCCCCCACCAAAAACTCATATAATTTCCTATATTTTTTAATTTTATTAAGTAATTATGGGGACTCCTTTCAAATATAACAAAAGAAACCAAAATATTTACAATATAGCAAAATTTTACTACTATAAATTGCAATAGACATTTAATCTATGTCACAGGTCTATCGCAGATAAACGACATATTTTACTATTAGTTGTAAATATTTTCAGCAATTTTGTCATTTAAGATAATTTTCCTAATTAATATTAAAATCACTAAAATTACATGATATGTCCCAATTTTAAATTAGCAAGAGAAATGGGAGTGTTTAATCACTCATTTGGTCCAACGAGTTCAGAAGTAGGGAGTTGGGAACTCCACTCTTGATTAGCCTACAAAGTTGGTGGGTCTCGTCGGTAAAAAAACATCAATTTTATTTTTTATCAACTTTTTATATCCTTGTTATTCCACTCTTTATTCTCAAGGTGTTTGGAGGATTAACATGAGTTGAGTTGTGTTTTAAACTCAAACTTAACAATTGGCCCATCAATCTCACAAGTCAATGTTTGCACGAGGAACTTCATCTTTCACTCTTTCTCTCTCCCTCGCTTTAATGTTTATAAAGACTCCATTCGCCAACCACCAACTCTGGCAACAGTCATAATTAGTGACATGCTCTGACACTTCAATAACCAACTCCAACAATCATCTCCAACGATCACCCTTTAATACCCAACTATGCAACAACCACCATTGGCGACATACTTCATCAACTCCCTGGACGACCAAACTCCTACCACCGTTTTTGTGCGACTACCTCTGACTATCATCTTCAACAACCACCTTTGATGTCCAACTCCATGCAACTACCACCTCCGCACAACCAACTTTGATGATCACTGTGATCATCTCCAAGAACTAACTCTAGTGACCAACTCAATTGATTATATACATAATAAAAAAGTGGTTAGTGAAATCTTTTTTAAAATACAAAATTGAAATGATTAGTTCATGGTGTTTAATAGTCGTCTTGTATAGTTTATACTTTCGTGACTCTACTTTTAGTTTCACCCAAGATGTCTCGTATGATTGGTGATAATTGTTTCTCTTATACACTCACGATCATCCATTTATTTAGCTAATATAGGGCTTTGATTACATTTCCAACACCAACGCACGTGCATTATAAATCCTAACCTACAATTTATCTTAAGATGCCATTAAAAATCCCTAAATCCCCTTACCACCTACTTTTCTTTTTTTTTTTTTTTTTGTGCGCGCGTGCGCACACACATTACACTCATACATTCCACAAATTATAAACATTACATGCACCAATTTGTCAAATGATGGCTAAAAAATGAAATATATGATCAAAAAGTAAATCCTAAACCCTATTTTTCAAAACTCTCCACAAATACATGCATACTCCATGCAAAAAATAAATACATAAAAGAAAACCAATCCATGTTTATTTTTTATAAATTAAAAAAAAGAAAAAAAAAGTGCAGACTTATTAAATAAAAACATTAAAAAAAGATCTTCATTAAAAAATAAATAAGAAGAAAAAAAAAAACTTAATATAGATACCCCTAACTTTAAAACTCAATCAAGCACTCCAAACACATATTTCCTAACTTAGACAAAATAACTTTGCATCCCAGACACAAACATATAAACTTCAGATTTCAAAACTCAAATCAGCACCCTAAACAACCTACTGTCCTTCTCAAAGAGGGTTGAATATGTGTTAAGTTTGATTTGATTCAAGATGTTAAGTGTTGGTTATGGTAAATTGCAGGCTTAATCTGGATTGAATACGACTTAACTCGTCTTGCTTGAATATATAAACTCATTTTGCTTGAAAAATAAATATACGGGCACATTGGGTCGCATGCCATAATATGTCAAGTATAGCCAAACAAAGCAACTTGTGAAGTGTTTTTTAAAACTAACTTTTCTCTCATCATCTTTCCACAACATTTTCCTTTTTAGTGTTTTTTTTTTTCCTTCTTATTTCCAACACTTTGCTTCTCTTTATTATTTCAAAGCCAACAATCAAATCCAACCATTTTCTCCGTTAATTTTAGCTAAAAACTTTTAGGAGATATTTATTTGTAAAAATTAATTATTATACTTAATTGTCTTCTGATTCGATACTTTTCACTTTATATTATCGGTTGACAATGCATAATTGCATTTATGAATTGTTGTTCTAAGGCCTTAATAGTAGCTCAAACAACTCCTAAAATGAGATTCAAATATTTTAACCATTATGTTTTCTTAATTTGGTCTAACTTTTTAAAATTTTCAAATTTTACTTGAAAGCTTTAAAGTTAATAAAAATAAGATTTATATAGTTCAATTAGACGTGTTAAAATTTCTTACAATTATTGTTTTGTTTGAATGTTTGGATGGGTATGCATGCCATTTCAACATATCATTTGAAAAAATGAAAAATAGACTTTGTGATTGAGTGAGTCTATCATACTGATAGGTAAGTTGGACTTTTCGTGTCAAGTAGCATCTAAAAGGCAGTTCAATGTTACCTTAAGAAATAAATAATTTCACAGTAATTTAGTTTTCGTTTTGTAATCATTTCATTTTTTGTTTTGTTTTTAAAAATTAAGTCTATAGACACTACTTCTACCTCCAAATTTATTCGTTTCTTGTCTAGTTTTTACCAATAGTTTAAAAAACCAGGCCAAAATTTGAAAACTTAAAAAAAAGTAGCTTCTAAAAATTTATTTTTGTTTTTATTTTTTGAATTTGGCGAATAATTCAACCAATTTACTTTAGAAATATGCAAATTATTGTGAGAAATGTGGAATACATAGGCTTAATTTTAAAAAATAAAAACAAAAAAACGAAATGGTTATCGAACAGGGCTTTTAACTTTTTGTTTATAATATATGTGTCTATCAACAATAGACAATGATAGATGATATTAGTCCTTCACTATCTATCTATCACTATCACTATCTATTAGTGATAGTAGTATTTCTTTTGCTATATTTGAAAATATTTCCAATTGTTTTGTCATTTAAAATAATTACCAAAAATCTAATTGATAATTGTTTATACATTAGGATTAAAGTGGATAATTTTATTGGATGAAAGAGTTAGGAATATATATAGTTTTATCCATTTAACGTTTGTTACTTTTTATTGTAAATCGGACTACAACTACCAATATGAGCAACTATTATAGGGTCAAGAAGCTATTTATGGAATTAATCGAGGCGTACACAAGCTGATCTGAACACTTGTGAAAAAACATGAGCAAATCAACCAAGATATTAGCATATTGTATGTCAATTTTGTCTAAATGACTTTGTTTGCTTTATGGGTCATTTGTTTTACTAGAAATGTAGATAACTATAATATTTAGATGCCTAAATTATAAATTTTCGACATCTTTAGATAACCATGTTTTGTAAGAACATTTCTACAAATATTTGGAAATACTTGAGTAAGTATATTTGTTTGGTAAGATTTTTACTAGAAAGTCCTAAATGTATATAATGTTGTAAGAATGTCCTTACAATTAGTCATTAATTTATAAATAATTTAATGTAATTTAAATTAATATAACATTTTTCTAATTTGAGTTTGTTTTTAAATTAATATAATCTATATAGGTTATTTTTCTCAACAAAATAATAAATAATTATTCAACATTTTATTTTATAAAATATTATTTTAAAATTAAATATGAATATATTTATAAAAGATTAAAACAATTATAATATAACCAAGAAAAGTGATGTACATAGTTGAAGATACTTATCTTAGCTATAAAATGCAAATAAATAAGATTGTTATACATATGAGAAAAAATAATGCTAAAAAAACTAAAAAAAAAAAAACTCTTAAGGTGGGACTCTAAAAGATATTAATGTTTAAGGAGGACATTCAAAACTTTTGGAGTTTTCTTTTGTAAGGGTGTTTTGACTCTACATCAGTGCAACAAACGCGATAATTTGGATGTACATCCCATGAAAATTTATGAAATGACTCCTTAAAGTCCAATGAATGGGAGTGTGAGAGGCTCAATCATTAACCTTATGCCATTTATGAATAAATTATGCTTATTTTATCTAAATAACGTTACCAAGACAAAAAAATATTGACAACAATATTAGCTGCAACTAAGATAAATATAATTCAACTGACATAAATTTAAATTATCAATCTCTGAATGAGTGGCGGTCCATGTCATTAAAAAAAAATAATAATAATAATATTAGCGAGGGAATGGCCAGCCGGTCGAAGAAATTCCTACCAAACACCTTCTCCCGCCAATTTCCGCGGATTTCTCTCCACTCCATTCCCGATCTTTTTTCTCCACTTTCTCAATTTCTCATTTTCATGGAAGCAGATTCTGTTTTCATCTGAAGTTTCTTCTTCCACGCCGGATTTTTGTTGAACTACTCCTTACTTCTAGTCCCTCAATTGAAGCCCTAGTTCGTCTCTTCAGGTGACTCTTCGTTTACCCTTTTCAAAATTCTTCTTTCTTGATTGCTTAGCTACACGCAGTTTCCCTAGTTTATGTGAATATTTATTATACTTCACCATACTTTTCTTTCTGAGTTTTTTCCCCTTCTACGTGTAAGGTCTTGCACACCATGCCGTCCCTGATTTCATCCGGCAAGATCCTCCGATTGGAGCTCGAGAATTTCAAATCCTACAAGGGTCATCAGACAATCGGTCCTTTTTATGATTTCACTGCCATTATTGGCCCCAATGGAGCTGGGAAGTCCAACCTCATGGATGCCATAAGCTTCGTGCTTGGTGTACGGACTGGGCAACTACGTGGGGCACAGTTGAAGGACTTAATCTACGCTTACGATGATAGAGAGAAGGAACAGAAGGGACGGAGGGCGTTCGTTCGGCTTGTTTATCAGATGGGGAATGGGTCGGAGCTTCAATTTACCAGAACAATCACAAGCGCAGGCGGTAGCGAGTATCGAATTGATGGAAAGAGTGTCTCCTGGGATGAGTATAATTCGAAACTGAGGTCACTTGGAATACTTGTCAAGGCTCGGAATTTCCTTGTTTTCCAGGTTTACTCTGCAAACTTTGTTTCTCATATCTTTTTTATAAAAAGGTTTGTTCCAAGCTTTAATATGCTTGTGTAATATATTTCATTAAACTTTATAATCGCGGGCGATCATAGTAATTTTAGTTAATTGTTTTTCGTCTCACAGTTCTATTTATGAAAAATAGCTTAATTCAAATTATATATATAGTTTTCAGAAAATTTGTTATTCTGTGGAGCCAAATTTATAGATCAATCGGTTTCCTGAGTTTTGTTTTATTCTTTTATTCTTTTAGTCTCTTAGATGTCTATATGGCAACTGAAAATGCTGAACATAGCAATTGAAAACCCGAGATAATTAACTACGGCCCATTAGATAAAGGCAGATTTTTAAGATGGGCAGTTATATGGTTCTCTACACGATCATGGAAACAAAAATTCTGGACATAATTTAATAATGAAAATAACAACCATGGGTCAGCCTACAGTCAATTAGAGTCAATAAAAACCATATAAAAGATAAAGGACTTATAAGAATATGTTAAAGTCATGGTAGTCACCTAACTAGGGTTTGATATCTTACGGGCTACAAGTTACTTTGACAAATAAATGTAGTGGATTAGAAGACTATCATGCAAGAATAGTTCAGATGGGTGCAAATTGGTCCATACATTCACAAGTATAACATAATTTATAAAAATAGTACAATCTAGTACAAATTAGAATTGGCTTGGAATATTAAATATAAGAGTTAGGGAAAATGAGTTAGCAAACAATTTTTTTTTTTTTACAAATCAGAAGATGAAAATTTGAAAAGAAGATCAACATTAATTTCTTTTTAATTATTCATTTTTTGTGTAGATAAAATCAATATTTGATTGAGAAAATATGAAAGAGTGCAAGGGCACACAAAAAAATCAACTCCGGAAGGAGGTAACCTAAAGAAAAGGGTTCCAATCAAGCAAGATGAGACCCAATAGATAATTACGAAGTTCTTACGTAAAGCCTAAAGAGAGGTTTCAATCAAGCAAGATGAGACCCAATAGATAGTTACAAAGTTCTTATGTAAAGCCTAAAGAGAGGTCTGAAACCTGACAAGGCACCAAACTTCCTCCCTAAACGGCTCCACACCTTGAAATACTCTATTGTCTTCTCTCCCTAAAGACCCCAAAGCAGAGCACAAATTCCAAAAGCCCGCAAAAAAAGACCATTTCACTAAAGGGCGAATGCTACGAATCCTCAAACAAAGAATCGACAAATCTAGGCTGACCCACACTAATGTCGAAGGTCTGAAATAAATGATAGATAACCAAAGCATAATCACAAGACCACAAGAGGTGAAACGTGTCATCTTTAAAACGTCCACGCCTGCCCAAAGGCCAAAATGTTGCATTTAAGAAAGCCCACCAGCTCCTGTTCTGTTCACAGGCTCAACCTTTTGAGTCTTTTGATTCATATATGTGTGCATTTTTGTTGATGATTCCATCTTGAGCCTTACATTTGTCACATTCCTTGTTAACATACTTTTTCATTTAGGGCGATGTAGAGTCCATTGCATCCAAGAATCCCAAAGAACTTACTGGACTTCTTGAGCAGATCTCTGGATCTGATGATCTCAAGAGAGAATATGAGGAGTATGAAGAGAAGAAAGCCAAAGCTGAAGAAAATTCAGCACTTGTATATCAGAAGAAGAAGACTATTGTGATGGAAAGAAAGCAGAAGAAAGAGCAAAAGGAAGAAGCTGAAAAACACCTCCGTTTGCAAGATCAACTGGTATACAACCTGAGGTTCTCTATACATTGAGCATGCTAAACAATTCATACATTGAACAAGTGTCAAGCGTGCAGATACATAATATCTGTCCAGCTAAATACCTTTTTTTCCCTTGTATTGAGATAATGTCTTACTTATTCTCTTGTATGGTAAAGTTTTAGGATTTCGTGAAACTTTCTTTAAATGATTAAATTTTTTAATTTTTTCTTTCCATTTTTCTGTCTGCAGAGATCTTTGAAGAAAGATCACTTCTTGTGGCAATTATTTGTAATAGAAAAGGACATCGTAAAACTTAATGAGGAACTTGAAGCTGAAAGGAGAAATCGTGATGATGTCATGCAACAAATTGATGGCTTTGAACATGAAGCTTTGAAAAAGAGGAAAGAACAAGCTAAGTTTTTGAAGGAAATTGGTAACTGCGAGAAGAGAATTGCAGAGAGAAGTAATAAGCTTGATAAGAATGTAAGTATGCCAGCTTTCTTTTGTTGAATTCATTTCAAGACATGTAGAAATGAATCATCTCAAAAATGTAAGTTTGATGCTTGGAGCTTTGCTTCTAAGGAACTGTGTGTAGGACAGTATACATTATATTTCTGTTGTAGTTGTGGACCCCTTTTATTGCTTAATGCTTAATACTGTTAAGGATTATTTTTTTTTGAGTGTCTGTGATCATTAATTTTTTACATAACATGTGTGCTAGGGTTATTCAACAAACATTCTCTGTTCTATTTTATTTTATTTTTCTTTTATTGCCATGCTTTGCAGCAACCTGAGCTTCTGAAATTGAAAGAAGAAACATCTCGAATAAATTCAAAAATCAAGAGAAGTCGAAAAGATCTTGATAAGAAAATAGAACAAAGGAGAAAACATGCTCAGTATATCAAGGAGTTACAAAAAGGCATACAGGATCTCACTGCAAAGCTTGATGATTTACATGAAAAAGGCCGAGAGAGTGGTGAAAAACTGCAGTTAGATGATCAAGAGCTGAGGGAATATTGTCGAATGTAAGTCCTTATTTATTTATTATTTTGATAGAATATGCGTTTGTGTTGATACCATTTCCTCACGCTAAAGATTTTCATTGCTCACTAGATTTGGGCCTTCTCTTGAGAATATCCTTTAAAAATTGTGCTTCTATAGATTGTGTCCTTGATGCTTGCTTGGTAACGTAGTTTCTTATGCATGGGTCCATGACATGAGAGTTCTTATATATACACATATAACTTTTCCCCTCATTCTTCCTTCCTTTCCCTCTTTTCCTCCCCCTCTCCTTCCTTTCCCCTTCTTCATTTTCATTATGGAAAAAAGAAAATGAAAGTGAACTCCCTTGTTCAAGGAGCTTCAATGTTGAAGCATGGTGTTGATCGTGCTAGTTGTGGATCGTCGGATATATGTTGACTCCTACTGCCCATTGTCAATCCCCGACGATTGGTTTTTGTTTTTTCTTCCTCTAGCTTCTTCTTCACCTCTCTTCCCTTCTTCTTCTTCCTTCCTTGTTTTCACTAAAAAGCATAACGAACTCTCTCCGTTCGTAGCTCCAACCATTGAAGGTGGCATCGATCATGTTGGTCATGGGTCTGTGGATTCTCTTCACTACCCGTTGGCCGTCACCCATTGCCAGTCATCGGCGACCAATTTTTTTCTTCTTTCCTCCTCCTCCCTTTTACCCTTCTTCATTCTCACAAAAAAAAAAAAAGAAAAAAAAAAGAAAAAAAAAAGCAGAAGCGAACTGCCTTGTTCTACGAGTTAGAGCTCCAACGTTGAAGTGTGACGTCGATTGTGTTAGTGGTGGGTTCGGTTGTCGCACTCAGACAACAAAGAAAGCGAAGGGACTTTGTCGTTTGTTCATGCTGGTCATGGATCTCTGATATGATTTTCTTTTACTAGGAATGCAAGAAAGAAGGGGAGAAATTTAGGAGAATAAAAAAGAAGAAAAGTAAAATGTAAAGAGAGGAAGGAGACCATCTCCAATGGTAGTGGTTGTTAGTGATGTTTAAGAAAGAAGATGGAAGGAGGAGAAGAGAAAGAATGGGTGAGCAAGAGGAAAAAAAAGTTAAAAAATACCCTTACTGCTAGTATATGAACACAAACTATTAATGCTCGTTTTAGAAATATCCTTGAACTTAAATGCCCTTACTGCTAGCAAGAGCAACCTAGTTGAGATGCCTGGATGCTCCCGCTGATCCCTATTTTCTCTTATTTCTATGTTTTCCCATGTATTTTTGAGCATTAGTCTCATTTCATTATCTTAATGAAGAGGCTTGTTTCCATTTCAAAAAAAGAAATATCCTTGAACTTTCAAAAGTTGCATTAATACTCTTACCCTTAGAAAAAAGAAGTTTAAAACTGGTACTACCATTAGTATGGTGATCAATTATTTGTTTCAAGCTTTCTTGAGTTCGAAAAGCACCAATTTTAAAACCAATTATATAGTTATCCTTTTTTTTTTCCCCGAAATAGATACTCTCCCACTACAAGATATAAACCAAAACTTCAAGATATAAACCAAAACTTCAGGTTAAAACATAAAATCCTAGAAAATATCACAAAATCCCAAAAAATCTCACAAAATCTCAAAATCAATATCTCACCTGAAAACTTACCAAATTGATAAATAGCCTAATACAAAAAGGGCATATTTGATTATTAACACACACTCGACTACTAATGTAGAACCGTTGGAGTATTACTACATCTACTTTTTGCGGACGACATTCACCTCTTTGTGGAAGAAAATGATGAATAGTCGGGAAACTGCTACCAAGTGATCAAGGTGTTCGAGGCTGCTACCGGTTTAAACATAAATTGCAACAAATCTGTTACATTTGGAGTTAATGTTAGCAGTAGACATACTAATGAAGTTGCCAACTGTTTGGGCATTACTACTTAGTTTCTTCCTATCGGTTATCTTGGAGCTCCTCTTGGTGGGAAGCCTACATCTTCTCATTTTTTGGAGAATATTAATTATTATGGAGAAAATATAAAAAATTATGCAATTGGAAATATTCCTATATTTGAGAGGGTGGCAAATTACTCTGATTCAGTCCTCTCTCACTAGCCGGCCAACCTATCTTTTATCCACTATCCCACCTTCAAAACACCAACATATGTAGATAACCGAAACTCAAGCAGTAGTTACTTCCTACCTGTCCCTAAACACGAGTGGCATAAACTCAGGCTTCCAAATCCTGTACTCTAAACACAAACATTTGTGATTCATAGGCTTCAGAATCCCCTAAAATAAGCCCTCAAGCATTTGTTTCCCAAACTTTTGATTCCCAATCTGCTCGCCAAATGCCCCCTAAAGAATTGGATTTATTGTTTGGTAACACAAGGGTTTAAACAGATTTTCAAAACAAAAGAGTGGAACTATGTGAGGACTTGACTGATTATAACTTCTGAACTACTATCCAGAAAGCCAGATGCGCCCCTTATTTAGTATCCAAATTGTGGATGGAAAGAAATTGGAGACTTTTTCAAAGCAAGCATCTGTTTGGGCTTAACAAATTCAAATCGGTTTGAAGTCATCTCCAGGGTGCTCTCTCTAAAGGCTTCTGTTGGAATGCCTTTATATATCCTTTGTAATTTATTTTGAGTGATTGATTGTTTATTTTTTCGTTCTCTTTTTCACTTCCTCGTGGAGTTTGTAGTTTTGAGCAATAATCTTTTTTCATTTCTTCAATAAAAAATGTTGTGTTTTGTTAAAAAGGAACATCTTGGTTTCTTATGAAAAAAAATCTGAGACAGTATTTGGCTTATTTTCTTTAAATTGGCCTTTGGTTTTCCTGATATCGTACATTTTCCTTCCCCTTAGTTTTTATTGTAGTTGGTAACTAGTTTCTTGATGTTGCAGCAAGGAAGAGGCTGGGATGAAAACTGCAAAACTAAGAGATGAAAAGGAGGTCTTAGATAGGCAACAACATGCTGATATTGAAGCTCAGAAGAATTTGGAAGAAAACCTTCAACAATTACATAACAGGGAAAATGAATTGGAGTCACAAGAGGAGCAGATGCGAACAAGACTGAGGAAGATTCTTGATAGTTCAGCTAGACATAAGGATGATCTTGCAGATCTGAAAAAGGATTTGCATACTATGAAAGATAAGCATCGAGATGTCAGGTTAAGTATTTTTAGTTATTTCTTTTATACTGACGATGATGTCTGTTATAGTATTCTCAAGCTCTTATCACTGGTTGGTGATATTGCTTTCTATTGCATGCTTTGAAGGTTGTCATTTGTTACATACATATTTTAGTTAGGTGTAGCTGAATGTCACGAAAAAAATCTTATGCTATAATTAATTTTTAACTTGATCCAGGAATAAATATGAAAACCTAAAGTCAAAAATTGGAGAAATTGAAAACCAACTGCGTGAATTGAAGGCTGATAGATATGAAAATGAAAGAGATGCTAAATTATCTCAAGCTGTTGAAACTTTGAAACGGCTGTTTCAAGGAGTTCATGGGCGCATGACTGATCTTTGTCGTCCAATACAGAAGAAGTACAACCTGGCTGTTACTGTTGCAATGGGTAAATTTATGGATGCCGTGGTTGTTCAGGATGAACATACAGGAAAAGAATGTATAAAGGTACATATTCCAGCCCCTCTCCTCTTTTTCGTTCCCCAAGTATAAAAATAGTAACCCTTTCATTTGTCTTGGTCAGTAAACTATTTGTTTTTGTTTTTGGTTTTCTAATTGAAATGACGACTTTTGTTGAGATAAAAATGAAAGAATACAAAGGTGTACAAAAACTAGACCTACAAAAGAGGGAGGAAATCCTTTCTCTAGGGGAGTTGCTTATGTGGGCTTGTTTTTTTTATGCCCTTGTATTCTTTCATTTTTTCTTAATGAAAGTTGTTGATTCTATAAAATAAGGAAAAGGAAAAAAAGGAGGAAATCCTCTGAACTCTAGCTATAGAAAATAGAACTTGTAGAATAGTTACAAAAGGTCTTTAAAACCGAAGTCCAAAGAGAAACATGAATCTATCAAGGGACCAAACCTCAAAAGATTTTTTCTCTTGCCCTCTAACATCATGTTATTCTCAATCAAAGGAGAAAACTAGTAGCAACAAAAACTTTTTGTTTGCTTATTCTAGATTTAGACCGTGTAATCATAGAATGTGAAACATTGACAGGCTGCCGTTCTTCAAATTCAGGACAAGAAACATTTTGGATAGTTGGCAATGAATCCTCAGTATGATTATTTGTAGCTGCAACACTTGGAGATTCAGATATATGTTGTGATGAGATATTAGTAGATGGAGATAACATGGTGGAAATTAGAGGAACACCATAAGAAACCAAATCTTTAACAAGTGAAACAACTGATGTATCAGTTGACAAATTCACAAATGGAAAAACATCCTTCTGAAAAATGACATGTCTTGAATAATCATTTTTTTAGATCGAGGATTGTAGCACAAAAATCCTTTATACTTGAGTGTAATCCATAAACACATGTTGTGCAGTTTTAGGTTGAAGCTTGTGAGTATTATATGGTTTGAGGGATGGAAAACATGCACACCCAAATATGCGGAGATGAGAAATATGAGGAATAAAGCCAAACTACTTCTGAAATGGCGTTATAAACCTAATTGAGGTGGATGGAAAACAATTTAGTAAGAATGTAGCTGTGGCAAATGCATGAAACCAAAATTTCATATGTATGGAGGCATGAAACAACAAAGTTAAGGTCATATCAACCATGGGTCGATGTTTATGCTCGACTCCTCCATTTTGCTCTGGCATACATGGACAAGACTGTTGATGTAAAATTCCCTTGGCAGAGAACAAATTATGCACATCACCATTTATAAACTTACCCCCTTTGTCTGATTGAAAGGCTTTAACACTCTTGGAAAATGAGTTTTCAACAAACAATACAAAATGCCTAATAATAGAGAGCACATCAGACTTGGAAACTAAGGGAAATATCCAAGTGTATTTGTTGAAATCGTCAACAAGACTTACTTAATAGTGAAAACTAGATATAGAAACATGGGTGAAGGCCTCCTAACATCACTGTGTATTAAGGCAAAGGGTTCAAAAGTTTCAGATGTAGAAATAGGAAAAGATAGTTTCGACATTTCCCCTTTCAAACAGCTAACATTCACAACTGTTTATCTTTGAACTATGAGAAATGCTGAGATCAGAGTTTCAACTTGTGCGAATTGAAGTACGAAAAGAATTGTATTCAGATGACAAACCGTTAAGCATATAAAGTAGATCTTTATCATTAATTTTCACAAAGACTGAAGCCAATTTTTCAACTAATTCTTTAATTTGAAGAAGGTAATCATCAATTGACTCGCCAAGATTCTTTGCAATAGTGTGAAGAGCAGACTTAAGCTCATGAATGTGGGATCTGGAAAGAGAATAAAACTTCTTCTCTAGAGTAAGCCATACCTCTTGAGAGGATTGACAGCTGATAACAATGAATAGCTATCTTTGACCGTGTAGCATTGATGAAGTAATTAGTGCTTGGCCTTGAGCGATCAACTATGAAGCACAAACACAAATAGAGATAAGATAGGATATGGTGATACGTTAGTTTCTGAAAAAACTAGGATACATATCCATTGAGGATACGGTTTTTTTTTTTTTAAAAAATTCAGGATATATGTAAATTTAACATAAAGATACTAAATGCAATCTACTTGAAAGCATAAAATGTCAAGTTAATGACAATAATACAAAATACAAAACAAAAGACAGTATCAAAGATATTTAAATACAATAGTCAATAAAATACAATAGAAAAGGTTGGTGGCGCATCGAAGTCAGATCAATTAGAGAAACAGAAGATTAGAGGGAGAAGTACGAAGATAAACGAAGAACTACTTTGTTGAATGGTTGAAGATAATCAAGTGGGTTATTTTTTTTGCACAACTTTATGGGAACTGAAGATGAAGATTATATGATTCTATGGTTTGGTTTTTTAATTTTTTCGTTTAGTCTTGGATTGAAGCAGTGGGCTTTTTAAATAGGCTGCTTATTTCTGGGAGGGGACATATGGGCTGCAACGGCAAAAAAAAAGTTCTGGAAGGGGACATGTGTTTTCGATATTTAAAAAAGAAGGCGCACCAATTGCGTATGAGATATGTAAGTAAAAAGTATTTGGGAGTATTGATATCTAATACGTATTCAATACTAATTCTCTGCTTCACATGAAGTATCTGTGGTTCTTAGGTGATCCACATAGAAAGAGTAGGATTCGGAGTGGAAGAGGGAGTAACGTCTTCATTACTCAGAAATTTTGTAGGATGGGGAACAAATCTATCAATAATCCCAAATAGCAAGTGTGCTATGAGCACTGATTCAAGTTGAAAATGCCATAACAAATAATTCGTCAAATTGAGATGCATTGCAACGAGATTGCAAATGTTTGATGGAAGATGGTGAATTTGCTTGTGAAATTCCACTCTGATTTTCGAAGACAACTACTGTTGATGAAGAGTTTGCGGCATCAAAGGAGTAAGAAGATGCCATTGCCGTTTGTCAAAGGCTCTAATACCAAAAACAAATTCAAGAAATGTATGATAAAGTGAATTTATTCACTGATATTTTATTTCAGTATACAGATGATGTATTTATACACAAAACACTTGGAGGTTGTAGAAACCAATTAACGGAATATTGTTACAGGGACAATTAGGTAAAAGACTAATTTAACTAATATTCTCTAACAATGGTGCTGTTAGGTTTTAACAAATTTGGATATTTCATTCGTTCAATGAAATCATTTCTTATCCAGTGAAGAAAAAAGAAATTTAGGTTGCTTAGATCCAAAAGAGTGTTATTCAAGTGGAAGAGTAGGCAAACAAGTGCCAAAATCTCTCATCTCTTCACTTGGGCTTCCTTTCTGTCCGTTTTTGGGTTCTCATGATTTTGTTCTTACCATTTCTGCTCCTTCCTCTTCCATGCATTTTGGTCTTTAAAATCATTTACTCCCTCATTTGAGTACCTCTACCATTATGGAAAAAAGTAGTTGCTGTTGAAGATGTAAAGACATGTATTGATAGGGATGAGCGTCAGTCGGGCGACATCGGTTTTGGACTCAGGCTGCCGGTCACCAACATTTCAGTTGTTTGTTGGTCGGTCTTTGTCGGTTTTGACGAATATGGTAGCGCCGCACGCTCGAATACTTGGATGGTCTGTTGATTTTTTTGGTTCACGTCTTCGGTGAGGTGGTTGAAAAAAAAAAACGAAACCCAAAAGCCAAAACAAAAATTTAGGAAGTAGAAAATAAAACAGAAGAGAAGAAAAAAGAATAGAAAATGTGAGAAAAGAAAGGAAGAAGAAAGGAGAGACGAAGAATTGGGAGGGAAAAAAAAAAAAAAAAAAAAATTGATGGAGAAATGAAAAGGAAAAGATGAAAAATGATCGGGTTTTCAAAGGAAAAAAAAGATGAAAAACAATGGAGAGGGATAAGGAAGTGCTGAAGGAGAAGAAGAAAAAAAAATTAAAGAGAAATGAAATGAGGGAAGGAGAGAAACGAAAAGGAAAGAAGGGGAAAAGAAAAACAAAATTGAAAATAAAGTATTTATTTTTCTTTTCTATAAAAAACTTGGTAATGATTACCTGTAATGTAAAAACTATGGATGGTTTTAGAAAGTAGCCCATGTTTTCACCATTTTCATAATATTTTAATATTTTTAGCTTTTCTATGTACCCTGCTTGCAACATTGAGTATGATATTTTTTTTGAAAAAGGAAACGAGCCTCTTCATTAAGATAATGACTTGAGACATACAAGTGAAAGGGATACAAAGATAATCTAATCTAACGGATCAGTGAGTGCACCCAGGCATCTCAACTAGGTTGACACGCCCTTAGCACTCTCATCATCTCCAATACAAGAGCTTCTTTGGGCTTGTTGGCTGGCCGATTGGTCGGTTTTGATATGTGCAAAATCGACCCCGGCTTCCACTATTCCAAATTCGCCCGCTTGCCTTCGGTTTGGTCGGTTTTGGTCAGTCGGCTTGATTTTTCGGTCATTCCTTGCTCACCCTTATGTACTGATGCCCTATCCCTAACTTGCCAGGAGACTTTTGATGGAAGGGGAACCCTTTGTTTTTCCAAACAAACATATGACATCCATTTAGAATTCATATTTGGTCTTGGTAATATTCCATGTTTCTCTTTGTGTCTGGGTGCCAAAGTTATTTTGTAATGTTTCCTCTCATGGCTTGATTGTTTTGAAGCTGCAAGATTTAACGCTTCCACTTGGTGTTCTCTATTTAAGTTATTTTCAAGTTGTTAGGTGCAAGATATTTGAATTGGAGTGCCTTTCTTAGATTAATTTTATTTCTTCTGTATTCTCAGAGTGCTAAGCTTGTATTCTTCTAGTTCAAGTTTATTTCTAATTGTTTCTTTATCCTTGTAAATTGAGCATTAGATTCTTTTTATTATATCAATGAAAAGATTGTTTCCTTTCCAAGAAAAAAATATTATCCAGTTTTTTTTTCCCTAATCAAGCAATTATCCTCAAGTCTTATTTTACTTGATTTGAGCCACATTCTCTCTCTCTGAATACAAAATGCTGATCATGTCATAGCAAGAAGGATATAGAAAAGTTATCATTGAGAAGTTTTCACAAATAGAATGAAAATCTTCAACATATCCTTTAAAATTTTTGGCATTCCCTTTCTTCCTCTTATTTTGTCTCTACCTTAAATGATAATTTATCCGTGATCTCAATGCTTTTGAATTTTTTGTTCTCAACCTGTCTGGCTCTATTCAAGACATTTGTTTAAATTGGGGAGCATTTATTTTCTTCTTCTATTAATTAGTTTTTAATTTAGTCTTGCTATGTTCTTGGAGCTTCATATTTTGTTTAGTATGCTTTTATATTTCCTATCTTGTATTTTGAGCATTTGTCTTGTTCATTAATTCAATGAAATTTCTGTTTCAAAAAAAAAAAAAAAAAAAAAAAAGTCTGGCACTGTTATCAAAATTTGATGTAACTTTATCAGTTTTGATACTAGGGGTTTGGGGTACTTTATATGTAAATTCAATACCTTTCCTGGCTGTCCTGCAGTATTTGAAAGAACAAAGGCTTCCTCCTCAGACATTCATACCTCTTCAGTCTGTTCGCGTAAAGCCCATCATTGAAAGACTACGCGATTTAAGTAAAAGTGTGAAGCTGGTGTATGATGTTATCCGATATCCTTCTATGATTCTATTACTTGGTCGCTAAAGGAGAAACACTTGTTACTTTCCTATTTTATAGCGTTCTTCCATCTTCTGTCTGGTTTATGTTTGGAGATAATCTTTTTCACAAACGTAAAGGGTACATAAGCTATGTATTAAGTTAAACATTTGTCATGTTACATAAACTATTTAAACGAGAAAATAATCTTTACCTTGGTACATAGTTAATTTTAACTAACTGGGGAGAATTATTCTAACTTCAAACTCTCATTTCATGAAATTTTAACTTCAAACCCCTCCACTTCTGTTTCCTCCATTTGTACCACAGTTCAGATATGTGGTTGCAGTCTGTGGCCTCAGTTTGGCCGCTTTTGGGCGAGTCTTGTATTATTTTGGAGTTCTGCTTTAGTTTTGCTTCAAAAACTTCTATGTTGATTGGAGGAGGGACCTTCGTATCTGGATGCCTTCCCCTCCCCAGGTTCTTCCTTCTAGCTCTTTTTCCTATCTTCTATGTATTCCCTCGCTTGTCCTATCACCCCATTTTCCTTGCTTTGGTAGGTTAAGATTTCCAATAAGGTAAAGTTCTCTGCCTAGTAGATCTGGCATGAGAAAGTAAAACGTTCATACTTTAGATTAGGGTGTAAAACCTTAGTGGTGTTCCCTTTGCAGAGGTACATTGGAAGACCTTGGAGGCTTTTGGAGTTTCTTTTGCGTGGAATAGGTGCTGCAGGGTTATGATGGAGGGGTTTAATTGTATCCTTGGTGAAGGGTAGAATTCTTTGGCAGACTTGTTTTTGTCGTTGTTTGGAGGAGGATGGGGAGGAATTATATGTTTATTTAAAAAGGGTGAGAGATCTGTGGAGGGAGTTGTGAGAGATTGTTAGGTTTAACGTCTTGGCTTGGGCCTTCGTGGATAAGATCTCTTGATAACGTAATTATCAGTTACTTGGATATTTTCATTCTTTTGTCTAGAGAAGGAGCCACCATTGCAAATTGCTGGAATATGGAGCATCAAAGTTGGGATTTGGGCATTAGAAGAGGTACTTTTGACAGGGAGATAGGAAACTTGTTAGCTCTTCTCCAACAGACTTACACTGTCCGGGTAAGTGAAGGTAAAGACGTGGCTCTTTTGTTGTTATAAAAAGCAGGCTCTTTCTCAATGAAGTCTGTTTCTATTTTTTAAATTAGCTCAAAAGCCTGTTTGTGTGGAGTTTCCTCTCGTGGACCTAATTTGGAACTTCAAGTATCCAAACCCATGCCCAAATTCAAAAGAAATTCCCTAGGTGGTCTTTGTCTCTCTTGGCTGCTTGTTTGTGGTACAAGAAGAAAGAAATGTTAGACGACCTTTTCTTTCACTGTCCATTTGCATACAAATGGGGTGGTCTATCATTTTAAAGGACATGGGTTTGGAGATGATTGGTTGGTCGAAGTTTCTCTTCAAGTTGGGGCCTTAAAGAAAAGGCTCTTTTGGCTGATTTGGACTAAAGTACCTTTGAAGATAAGATTTCTTCTTTTGTAATTGCGGCCTTCTTTCAATTGTTACAGATTGGAAGGCATAATCTAAAGAAGGGTGATAAATGGAGGGTAATAATCTGCTAAATATGATTCACTATGCTAAGTATATGGGTAAGAAACTTTAGGAGTTAAAAGTGGGATTTTCCCTTTGAAATAATTTTGAATGTATGGTCTAAATTTTTTATTTTTAAGAAATGGAGATCCATTATTTGATGTTTGGTTTTCGCTTTGTATTGCACTCGTGTAATTCTAAAATGCTAGTGGGTATTGTTCTCTTAGTTTCATTTACTTCTTACATATCATTGTAATTTTAGACTCTTTTCATTTCATCAATGAAGCATTGTTTCTGTTTCAAGAGAAAAATGATAGTGGGTAATAGGCAAGAAGATCTATGAATTTTTATGCTTAACAATCACACTTGTGATTTTGAATTGGGGAAAGACAATTTGTACGCTTAACAACCACACTTTTGATTCGACATTGGAGAAGGCAATTATATTTGCTGTGGGGAATACGCTAGTTTGTGACAATCTTGATGAAGCCAAGGCTCTAAGCTGGAGTGGAGAAAGACATAAAGGTATGTTTAATTGGTTCAAAACTATTTTTGTATAGCTTCATCAGGTTTATCTTATGGCTACTTTGTTTATGCTTGAACTAGTCGTTACTGTTGATGGTATTCTGCTTACGAAATCTGGCACAATGACTGGGGGTATTAGTGGTGGCATGGAAGCAAGGTCAAACAAATGGGACGATAAAAAGATTGAAGGTACTCAATCCATTCATTGTTTAATATTTTTTGGAACTTTACCATTTAGTGTTGCTGTGTTGTAGGGCTTAAGAAAAAGAAAGAGCAGTATGAAGCAGAGCTAGATGAACTTGGATCAATCAGGGAGATGCAACTAAAGGAGTCTGAAGCATCTGGGAGGATTAGTGGACTTGAGAAAAAGATTCAGTATGCCGAGATTGAGAAGGTGATTACCTGAAAAGTATTTCTATTACATATTGCACTTCCATGTGAATAGCAATATGCCCTTTTAAATCTCTCTAACATACTTGGCCCACTCACAATGTAAAAATTATCTCTCCCTTTGGGTTTGGCTATCCTCCACTCTCATGTCTCTCTTTGCTAGTATAGCTCTTTTGTCAATACTTAACAATGAAATTTCTGTTTTCTGTAAAAAAAGAAAAAAGGGCAATTAACTCTGACAAACATGGAAACAGAAACTGACAAGGAATTGAAATATCCTACATATGTGAATTGCATGAGATATGTGCGACCTATCAAAGTTATACAAAGTTATACAAAGAAATAAGGGAATGAAATAAAGCCAGCTAGGAATTTGATTTGATTTGCTTTGATTTGATTTTTTTATTTTTTTGAAAAGGAATCTGATCGTTAATAGAACTCCAAATGTACGTCCAGATATTTTCATACTCCCCTTAATGCTAGATCACAAATTTTCAACTTTCAGGCCCTGGATGGTAATGGTACAAATTGGGAAGGCTTTCTATGTGGTTATTTTGAGAACATTCATAATTATTTTACAAAATCATTAGAGGATTTGGTTTTTTAGGAATATTAGACTCAGAATTTTCTACGAGAGGAGTAAACCATCATCTTTCTTGGTTTGGCAAATTTGAATTAGCATGTATAAAGTCATCTTCTTGGTGATCTCTCTCAAAGGCTTCTGCTGGATTTTCTTTATAGAATATTTGTCTTAATTAGCTTGGATTTATTTCTCCGGTTACCCTCTCTGTACTGTTTGTTTGTTTTAAATTTTTGTTTTATTGCTGTATTATTCACTCATTTTTATCGTTGAACATTAGTCTCTTTTTATTTCCTTAATGAAGAGTTTTATTTCTTGTTTTATTTTTTATTTTTTTTTTATTATTATTTTTTTTTTGTTTTCCTTTCTATCATAATTTCATTGATGGTATGAAATTACAAAATGGGCAACAAGTGCCGTGACAGATTACATAATGCTATTCCATTGAGATATAAGAGATGTGGGATTGTACTTTTGTTCCTTGGGTCCGGTGTGTGGTGGGGGAAGGGAGAGAGACGTATTTTTTGGGAATCATTGGGTGGGGGAGAGACCTCTTTGTGGTTCTTTCCGCAGGTTATACCATTTATCATCTCTTAAGAATCATTTTGTGTTTGATTTTCCTGTGTGGATAGGGAGCTCTTGCTTGTTTTCCTTCGGGATCCGTCTTGCTCTTTCCGATAGGGAAACGATGGATGTTGTTACCCTCCTTTCTCTTCTTGAGAGCCATCTCTTTCGCCTTGGGAGGAGAGATTTGAGAGTTTGGAGCCCTAATCCTTTGGAAGGGTTCTCGTGTAGGTCCTTTTTTCCAGTGTTTGGTTAATCTGTTTTTTGGAGGATGAGTCTGTCTTTTCATCGTTATGGAGGATTAAGATCCCTAGAAAGGTGAGATTCTTTACTTGGCAGGTTCTCCATGGCCACATTAGTACGTTGGATAGGCTTGTTAGGAAGTTGCCGTTGTTGGTTGCGCCTTTTTGTTGTATCCTATGCAAGAAGGCGGAGGAAAACTTGGACCATCTTCTTTGGAAGTGTGATTTCACGAGCTTTGTCTAGGACGCTTTTTTTCAGATATTTGGTATGATGTGTGCTCGTCAAAGAGGCATTAGAGATATGATCGAGGAGTTCCTCCTCAATCCACCGTATGGAGAGGGGCTGTATCTCTGGCTTGCTAGCATTTCTGCTATTGTTTGGGTGTTGTGGGGTGAGAGGAATAGCAGGTTGTTTAGGGGTATTGAGAGGGATGTTAGAGATATTTGGTCTCTTGTTTGGTTTCATGTTTTTCATTGGGCTTCGATTTCGAAGGTCTTTTGTAATTAATCTATTGATATGATTTTGTATAGTTGGAGTCCCTTCTTCTAGTGGGATTTTCCCCTCTTTTTTGTGGGCTTAGTTTTTTTGTATGCCCATGTATTCTTTCATTTTTTCTCAATGATAGTTGTTCTTATTAAAAAAAAAAAAAAGAGATGTGGGATTGTAATTACAAAAAAAGAAGTGAATGTTCACCAAGAAAGAGATATATACAAAAGGTGATAAAAAACTAAGTGAATTTTGTTTCTCTATCTTTAAAGATAAAATGATTCCATTCGATTCAGATGAGCGAAAAGTAAAACCGCTTGATAGTTGTAGCAGGACAAGATTCTCATCCAAAAAGATTGGGCAAAGTCACAAAAAACCATAATGTGCATAATGGTTTCGCCACAATTGTGACAGAGAATACACCAACTTGGGGCAGACACGAATAAGGAGCCTTTTTGATAAGAATGTCGGTCGTATTAATGCTACCATGACTGACCTCCTAATGAAAGAATCAAATCTTTTTTGGGATGGTACCTCTCCATTTTTTTTTTATAAAGAGTAGCATTCTGATTATTACCACATGATGCAAGGTGTTGGGTGAGAGGTTTGGTAGAGCAGGGACCGGACTTGTCAAGGTTCCATCTCCATGAATCATCCACCAAGGATCTATTAGGGGGCTTTGGCAAAGTGGATAAAATAGACCATTAAGAATCTCGGCTTCATTAAGATTGCGCCTCAAACCAAGGTCCCATGATTCATAATGATGTTTCCAGTAAGAAGTCATCTTCTTGCTGGAAAGACCAAATAATCTAGGAAAAACATTCATAAGGGGAGAAGTTCCCAAACGTGGTTTCACTGTTGCAGATGACATTGACAATATTCTCATGAATGAGATCAATCCGTTTAGCTATGTATATCCATGGGCCTTTTGATTGCTTAAAGTATCTATTGACAGACTGAAGAAAGGGTGTTGAAATCCTCTCACAAGCAATCAAATAAAATTTATAATTACCCAATTGTACAACCTATACTACTGAGTAGTACAAGTGGCAAGTTCAGGTCAATTTGCAGGTAAGCGTGAATATAGTTTTGAACGAGTTAGATTCTCTAGCTAAAGCGGTAACCAGGGGGGTTGAAGTGGTTGAGAATTGAAGGCGAGGAAAACGAATGTGGGAAAGTAAGGTGCAGGAATGTAAATGGCGGAAAATAAAGGCGCAAGAAAAGTAAAAATGCGTAGCTTAGGACTTAGGATCCACCCAATGTTTGATTGATCATAGGATTACTAAGAATTATTTCTCATGATTTAATGTGCTTAGTTAACTTGCCCAGAAAGGCTGAGTCAAGCGCCTTAATTACTAATTAATTAATTAAACTAGATGTTCGATTAACTTGGTCCAATAGCATCCATGAAAATCTTACATCCACTGTAATTAATTCTTAATTAGACTGATTGTTCAATTGTTTGGGTTTGATATTATCCATAACAAGTAAACAACCGCATTAAGCTTCGAGGTCCAACTAAGACGATCAACAACCCGGATAGCCTAAGTTGCTAATCAATTTTATTATTGAATTGATTAATCATGCAATGCAGTAAAAGGATCTTCTTAGACAACCTTGAATTTACAAACAAACATGCTTTAACCTTTGCCCTAATGAGATTCATACGCATAGATGCATTTATCTCTAGCCTAATAAGGAATATACGAGGATGGGCCACATCAAGCATACATTCTAAGCATAGAAATTATTATGCATTCAAGATTCACACAAATTCAAAGAGAAATATAGACTCACAGTGCTAAGGAGCAGTACCAGGCCAAAGTGGTCGCAGTGCAGGGGTTGCGCTGCGGCGCGTGGGCGCCCCTTTTCCCCATGAAAGATCCGTGGTGTCGCAATGCCCTTGCGCTACTTTGCTTTTGGAGATCACGCCGAGTGCGGCGCTAGCCTCCATGGGGCATTTTCGTCTTTTCGCGCATTTTCTCTTTAGTTTGACTTGGTTGCTTCATTAGGGCTTTGAATTGATCCGTTTTAGCTCCATTTGTTCCCCAACGCTCGGTTCTACCTCTTAGATGCTCGATACCTACGAAATAACATATTTAACACATAAAATAGTACAATGATCTCTAGTTAGGTTGAGGAAAATATCACCAAGGTGCTATCCTCTAACTTGTGGTTGAAGGGGGGAGCCATATTTAGCATCAGTAAGGCGTCTCCAAAACACATCCTTCTCAAAATGGTATCTCCAAATCCACTTGGCCAATGGACTTTTCTTGTTCTTTAGATTAGTCAAACCGAGACCCCCTTCAGAAACAGGGAGTTGAACTTTTTGCCATTTGATGGAGTGAGTTCCTCTTTTATCGTTATGGAAGAGAAAGGTTTACCATTTAAGGGAAGGCGGAGATAAGTAGAGGGCCAAGAGCGAACTTTGCAGCTGAAAGCATTGACCAGATATTTGACTATGCTATTGTCTAATTAATGCTCATGAACTCTGATTTAGAGTGGCTGATGTGGAGCCCAGAAATCTGTTCAAAAGACTGGATAATCTCAAATAGTCTTGTCAACTTTTCCCTATTCGTAGTGGATAAAATGATCGTATCACCATAAAATTGCAAGTGGTTTATGTGAAGACCTGAGTTTTTGATACCAAAACCTTCAATCAGATTAGAGTTCGACCCCTTTGTGAGCATTTACTAAGGCAATCAACCACCAATGTTCATAAAAGGGGGATAGAGGGTCCCCCTGCCTGATCCATCCACATATTTTTGTATTTAAAGTAACTAAGACCCCAATTTTGCTCTCCAAGAGTGAGATGCATCGGGAAAAGATTAGACGTGGGTCGAGGTAGACTCTTGACAATGTCACTCTTGAATTTATCAATACAAGAGCTAGAAATAAGAAAGCGATCAATGAGATTGCAATCATGAATGAATCTGTTGAAAAGATTCATATTAGCAGTTCTCGGTTTGCCATTGGATTTTTCAAATGACCATCTTGAGACATTTAAATCTCCCCCAATAATCCTATGCTCGTTACATAAATGTGAGAGATCACAAAACTCCTCCCGAAAATGTACTCAGTCTTTGGCTTTAGATGGGCCATGTACCCTTTTCAACCAAAAGTGTACCATCCATGAGAGAAATCCGTAAAGAGAGAGAGAGAGTGATTACCTTCTATGACTTCATTTACTTGTGTTGGGGGATCGTTCCAGAGGATGAGGATCCACCAGGCTTGTTAATGGCGTCCAAGGAGGCCAAAGCTATATTCCTTGAACTCCAAATGGATTTGATGAATTATCGATCGATATCAACCTTTTTGGTTTCTTGTAGGATGACAAAGGTGGCATTGGTTTTGTTGAGAAGATCCTTGATAAGAGCTCTTGATAAGAGCTCTTTTCTTCCTCGAGCAGAGGCCTCTAACATTCCACGAAAGGAAAATCATTGATGGACATATGACCCATCTATTAAGGGAGCAATGAATTCCTGTTCTAGTTAATAGAAGAAGTGAGGTTTTTCAATTCCCTTTTCAATCTGGTGGATTTCACATTGGACTTGCCTCCCTTCTTGGGTTTGTTAGGAATTGCCATGATACAAAGACTGTTTTTCCAAAACCAAGGTGCTCGTGATTGCAAACTCGGGTGAAGTAAAGAATCAGTTCCATCGACTTCTCCCTTTGTATCTAAAGTGTTAAACTTCTTGTCACCTTCTTGAGGGTGAGAAATTGGTAAGTTCTTAGTTACCTTTGCTTGATGATTGGGGGCCAAGCCATCTTCGTCGAAATCAATCAACTTCTTGAGTGTCTCGTACCCCTGAGAAGGAAGGTCTGCTTTCCTTCAATAATGACAGCCTGGGTAGCAGTGCATATGGCTAGCATGAGCCTTTTGGAGTTGCACGAAGTCGAGTTGTTTGCAGGGCTAAGGCTAGAGGCAGATGTTGAGGGGGAGAAGGCTTTTTAGTGAATGATGGTTGATTGGATGGACCCATAGGAGGAGGCCCATTGGTGGGTGGTGATTGGTTGGATGGAGATTGGTTGGTAGGGCCAAAAAGAGATAAAGGAACATTACATGGCAAGATGCCTGACTGCTATGATTCAAATTAGTAAGTTCCTTTTTGCTTGTTGATGGGAAATTCTCTCTACCATCACGTAAGAAGCCATCATGCATTCATTTTCCTTCTTAGAAAGTGTTGGTAGCTACCCACTTCAAGATAGCAAATCGAAGGGTGGGTGATTGCTATCTTGAAGTGGGTTCCAATGAAAGTTAGGTTTCTTTCTCTCTCTCTCTCTCTCTCTCACTTTTTTTTTAAAATTTTTTTTATTTAAAAAAAACCTTGAAGTGGGTTCCTCTTCCTGCACTTTTAAGTAGAGTAACATTTGACTTATAAATTCATTTTTGCTAAGATAAAAGTAAAATATTCTAATATTTGACTTAGAAAGTTAACATTGAGATTTGAAGTTGGTGATAGTCTTAAAAAATCATTTCTGTAAAGCATTGCAAGTGATGGATGAGAGAATGTTATTCTTGACTAGATCACCATACATATAAATGCTATCAGGTTGTTGGAATAATCAAGAAGAGTGATAGTATTTGTGTGAAATGAGCACTTCCTTAGTGTTTAACAATCATCGAGAAGTTAATATGTAGTGGTCTTCCAGACATCGGCAAAACTATGTTTTTGTTCAAGTTTTCTTGTTCTACTCCTAACGGAATCCCTGTATAGAAAAATCTAATTCTTGTAAAGAAGGGAAAATTAATGTTCATAATGCAGAGAAATGGATGTGATATTGATTATGAGATGTTATTGCAGCGAAGTATTGAAGACAAACTTGCAAGCTTGAGGCAAGAGAGAGAAATTATAAAAGAAGAAATTGATCGAATAAGTCCTGAACTTCAGAAGGTAATATTATGACCACTTGTCAACCTATTTTGTAATTCAAGTTGTAATGTTATATATATATATATATACACACTTTTGAAAGGCAATGAGACCTTTCATTGATCTAAGGTTATATTATTTCTATTGTAGTTAAAAAATGGGATTGATAAGAGAAATGCAGAAATTAGCAAGTTGGAAAGGAGGATCAATGAAATTGTTGACCGGATATATCGAGACTTCAGCAAATCTGTTGGAGTGGCAAACATACGAGAATATGAAGAAAACCAACTCCAAGCAGTACAGCATATGGCTGATGAACGCGTTAGCTTGAGCAGTCAGCTATCAAAATTAAAATGCCAGTAGGTTCTCTTTTTTACTCTTGTCATTCCATGCTTAGAGTACTTCCGGTTATATGTTGAAGAAAATAAGAAACATGCACAGTGTTTTTGTTTCTTATACATTTTGATTGGGTAGATAATGGGCATGGGTCTCATCTCGTAGGTGCAAAATTGTTCTAGGGATTCATAATTTTTCATTTTAGAACATTTTTATTTTAGGAAAAATATTGTTGTAAAACCAATTGCTTGAATGTCGAGTAAGATAGCATGTTGCACTTGAAGATCACATAGCTTTTGTGCTCTCCTAGAAAGATAGGGTGTTGCATTGTTTGTAAATGTTGCTATTGCAAGAGAATATCTTGAATCAAGTTAATTATTTTTTGTATTTTTGATCAATCAGTACAATGGGTCAACTGAGCTAACCTTTCAACTGAACCTCAGCTCTAATATTGTATATAAATGAATAATTCGTTGACTTCCAATTATTTCTATGAAGAGTTCTCTCTCTTGTTAAAAAGAAACAACTCACTGCTAATAGCACATATTCTGTTCATGACATGTAACACAGGTTGGAGTATGAACAGAATCGGGACATGGAATCACAAATTAAAGAACTAGAGTCTTCTTTGAGTTCATTGGAGAATGATTTAAGAAAGATTCAAAACAAAGAGGCTGATGCCAAATCAACGGCAGAAAATGCCAATAATGATATTGATCGCTTGAAGGAGGAACTGGCTGGTAAGGTCTTGTTGGACAATAATCTTTCATTATGATCGTCAATTTTTAAATTTTATTTATTCATTTATTTTACAAAAAACTAAAAACTAAAAAATAAAAAATAAAAATAATGATGCCCGTTGCAAACTAAACCTACTTTTTGAAAATTTTGAATCTATTTGCAGCATGAGCCTACTGTATCAGATCTTCTCTATTTAAACTCTGGAGTAAAACAGTTCTTGCATATATTATAAGAGATCTAACTTTTATTTGTTCCTTTTATCTTTTTGGTATGGCTCTACAGTTGTCAATCAGAGGAATAGAGAATAAAGGTTCTAAAGAGTTTGTTCTGTTTCTTTTTAAAATGAAAAAAAGAAGAGTTTTTTTAAGCATTTATGCAGCAAAAATGCATCAGCCGTCTATGTGGGCACTGAAACTTTCATCAAAGCTTAGAACCTTGAGAACTGATTATTTAGTTTGATGTGTAAGTTGCAGGAATACTGATCTTGCCAAATATTCTGTGGTTTTACAATTTTAGTCTTCCATTTATGGTTGTAAATTGGGTAATTGGTAAGAAACTCGAATATCATTTTAGTTTGTGAAGAAGGTCAATGGTCATATTATAGTGAAAAGATGTATATCATAAATTTATACTGTAAGGCTTTTGTGCTTCATTCTCAAGAGTAGCGTGGTTTTGATAAAAAGAAGAAAAAAAATAACGGTAGCAGGTGCAAACAATTTGAGATCTTGACCGATGTTTTTGTGAAACATTCTTTTTTCACAAAGAGTTCATTGGGAAAGAATAAAGTAAAGGAAAGAAGATGCTGAAGGGACATAAGATTTAGTTTTGTTGAGAAAGTAAAATCGATAGAAAAAATAAATGTTGGGAAAGCAAATCAATGTCCCAATGTTTCTTAAACAAAAAGAAGAAAATGGGAAATGAGAGTGAAATTCAATTGATGAATAAACTTACATTGGTAATACCCAAAATTGGGATGCACAAAATGGTGTACAAGAAATGTGATACAAAAAATGTTGTACTACAATTATGATGCTTACTTTACGTGGAAGTTCACCCTTATATAGTACTAATGTGAACCACCACTAACCTACAATTCAAAACAACATTAAATATAGAAACTCACAAAACATAAAGAAAACTTAAGGACAAAAAACTGATCTAACATCGAACAAAAAACTGATCTAACATCGAACAAAAAACTGATCTAACATCAACTTAAAACATTAAACTGAAAATTATATCTAACAATAAATTTAAGTAACTTGAAAAACAAAAAAGTGAAATTTAATGATGAAAAAGCTCAGATCTCAACAAGTCTTAACTCACTTTACTACCCTGAATAATATATGTTATGATCTAAATATCCTATCTATTCTATGCCTGATTGGTAGAAAACTTCACTATGCCAACTAAAAGACTAACATGCCACTTTCAATTACTACTACCACACAAAGGTCGCTGGAGATGTATTTATGTCTTCAAGCGGATCCAGAAAACAGTCTCAGACACAGACACCCTGCTAGGAGATGTGGGATAATATATGTATATTTAGTATCCTATATTTCAATTAAAAAATGATTGGGACTCAAGAATTGAAGGACTTTGTTTTTTTTAAAAAGGAAACGAGTCTGTTCATTAAGACAATGAAATGAGACATACAAGGAAAAAAGATACATAAAGAAAGCTAACGAATTAAACCATCATCGGTTGGCCTAGTGGTAAAAAAGGAGACATAGTCTCAATAAATGACTAAGAGGTCAAGGATTCAATCCATGGTGACGACCTACCTAGGAATTAATTTCCTATGAGTTTTCTTGACACCCAAATGTTGTAGTGTTAGGCGGGTTGTTCTGTGAGATTAGTCGAAGTGCGCGTAAGCTGGCACGGACACTCACGGATATAAAAAAAAAAAAACTGATTAGCGAGTGCACCTAAACATCTCAACTAGGTTGACACCCCCTTAGCACTCTCATCATCTCTAAACTGAAGGACATAGTTGCACAACCTATAGAATAGATCTTGTTCAGGTAAGGTTGTAAAAGAAATTGAGACCTTAGTTATGCTAAATGTTGATGATGTTAGGTGGCTATACTAACATTTTGCTATTAAATGTAACATGAGTTTACTACCTATGTAGTGAACATTGAGATATTCCTAGAAGTGACCTTGTCCTTAAAGTAGTAGCAAAGAGTGAATTGCTGATAAAGATACACCTGCTAGGGTTTTTCTTTCTGTCATTTTATGTCTCCATGCAATAGAAAAAGCACGATTAACCATTATGGGTTGGCCTAGTGGTAAAAAATGAGACAGTTTCAATAAATGGCTAAGAGGTCATGGATTCAATCCATGGTGTCCACCTACTTTGGAATTAATATCCTACGAGTTTCCTTAACACTCAAATGTTGTAGGGTCAGGTGTCTCGTGAGATTAGTCGAGGTGTGCGTAAGCTACCCCAGACACTTGAATATTAAAAAAAAAAAAAAAAACTTCCAAAATGATACGGCCTCTGGGTGGATTGCTTTACACAAAAAGGTTCTATTGTAATTTAGTTTGTTGATGATTATTAATGATCGGCAGCCTCATATGAAGTAGTCGGTGAGGGATTATCTCGACTCCTGCCCCTAGGCCGTTGCCTTTTTGAATGATTTTTTTCCTTGTGAGGTTTTTTATGCAAAGAAAAAAAGAGACATTTTTTTACTTCCTAGTTGCTGAAAGTGCAATGATTCAGGGTTCAAGTTGAAATGGTACGTTTGTCATTTAAGCAACAAATATTTCAGTTTTTAACTTAGAGCATTTCATGTATAGAAACCACAGATGGAATTTTTCCTCATGTTGCACTAATAGGGTGAACTTCATTAACATGGGCTATTACTTTTTTTGTTCCTCTAGTTAACAACTCTAACTCTTAGTTAGAGTGACTTTGGGATAACTTTTGGGTGTAGTGCTCTTATGTGATAATATCGTTGGTTCTTTTTTGGATAAGAAATAATATTGATGGTATGACATATGAGAGACTACAACCAAGGATTTACCAAAAAAAAAAAAAGAAACAAAAAAAAAAAAAAACAAAAAGAAGAATAAGTAGTAATAATAATAATAAAAACTTGGATAAGAGGGTAGTATAGCTATAATGACAAAAGAGGGGAGCATTTACACCCAGAAACAACCAAAAAAACTATCTAAAAAGACCTACTACTACAAGAGCACTCCTTTTCTTGGAAGATACTTATCTTCCTTTCTTGCCAAACATTCCAGCGCAGAAGGTTCTCTTGAAGTTCATCCAAAAAACCGTTTGTTTATATTAACATAGTGTTGAAAAAGGAAAATATTTAGGAGATATTTTAGAATTTATCTCTTTCCTTATATATGTTTTCAATATTTTTTCCTTGTTTAAGTTTCTTATCTCTATTTATTCTTCCTCTTGTAATTCTTTGATTGTATCAAACAAATAAAGAAAAAGAGAAACTTCTATCGTGGTTTTTTCTCCCTAATCTAGGGTTTTCCACATACACCTTTGTGTTAGTTTTCAACCCAAACGCTGCTGCCGCTTTTGTTCAGAGCCTACTGCCGAAATGGGAAAACCCTAGTGCCGCGCCTCCTTGTATCCACCCGCCACCATCTGAGAATGTCGGGCTTGCTACTCAGATCTACCGACAAGCCGCCGGCCATCCCGATTTGCGCCTCTCGTCGACCGTCTCTGCCGCACAGTCGCACGTCGAGGAGGTCAGATCTGCGTCTAACCCCGATCGGCGCCTCCATTTGACTAGCGCTACTACACAGCTACCATTTGCAGAGATCGGAAGTTCGTCTGGGTGTCTTGGGCAGCCGAGAGTCGATGCCGGCGTCGGTATTCCTCCGACCACCGCGGCTACCACCGGATCTAGTGGTTTCTTTTCTCTTCAACAACAACTCGCCGATCTTCAAGCAAATTTTCAACAACAAATCGCTGCTCTCGGAGCCACACTAAGTGCTTCTACTCGTATGGGTCAAAGTGCAGTAAATTCGAGTATCCCGTCAGATTTATCGTTGTATCCAGTGCATCCAGTAACTACAATCCCGACCATTACACCGACATCTTATTTGTCTGGTCCAATAAGCAATGCCACTGGACTGACTATTGGTGAAAAATTGAATGGTCAAAATTACTTCTCCTGGTCTTAGTCGGTAAAAATGATTCTTGAAGGGCGTCACAAATTCGGGTATTTAACTGGCGACATACCAAAACCCAGACCAGGAGACCCGCAAGAGCATATTTGGAAAGGAGAGGATTCCCTACTCCTGTCACTTTTAATTCACAGTATGGAACCTCAAATTGGAAAGCCCTTACTGTATGCTGCCACAGTTCGAGATATTTGGGATGCCGTTCAGAAATTATACTCCAAAAGACAGAACGCCTCTCGACTCTACACACTGCGGAAACAAATCCACGAATGTAAACAAGGTACTATGGATGTTACATCATACTTTAACAAATTGTCTCTGATATGGCAAGAAATGGATTTGTGTCGAGAACTTGTTTGGGATTGTCCGTGTGGGGGAGTTCAATACTACAAACTTGAGGAAGTTGACCGAGTATATGATTTCTTAGCCGGCTTAAACTCCAAATTCGATGCTGTACGAAGTCGAATTTTGGGACAGAAACCAACACCAACTTTGATGGAAGTCTGTTCTGAAGTTAGGCTTGAGGAAGATAGAACGAGTGCTATGAATACTGTGGGTACCTCCATTACTGACTCAGCTGCGTTCAACGCAAAAATAACTAGTACAACTGGAGACAAGCAGAATGGGGACCTCCTTCAGTCTGTGAACACTGTAAAAAACCATGGCACACGAAAGATCAGTGTTGGAAGCTACATGGTCGGCCTCCGAATGGTAAACGTCGACCTCCAAACAACAAACCTAATCAGGCCTTGATAAGTGACTCGGAACCATGTCGTCAAGAGAACTACTCAGCTGACAATGGTACCACTACTCTTGGGGCAATTGCACATTCAGGTATTTCTCCATCCTTGAGTTTACTCAGCGTTACTGGCCAGAAACCCTGGATTCTTGATTCAGGAGCTACGGATCATTTGACTGGAACTTCTGACGATTTCCTATCTTATCATCCATGTGCTGGTAATGAAAAGATTCGAATTGCTGACGGGACACTTGCCCCTGTTGCCGGCAAGGGTCATATTTCTCCTTTCGATGGTCTAATATTACAGAATGTCTTGCATGTTCCCAAAATCTCATATAACCTACTGTCTGTGAGTAAGATAACCAGAGATTTAAATTGTCGTGTAGCTTTCTCACCCGATGATGTTCTTTTTCAGGACTTGAGCTCGGGGAAGACGATTGGCACTGCCCAGCACAATAGGGGACTCTATTTCCTTAATAATGATACTTCCTCTAGGCAAAGCTCTAGGACTAGTTTGTTATCTTCCTATTTTTCAACTTCTGAAACCGACTGTATGTTATGGCATTTTCGTCTTGGCCATCCCAATTTCCAATATATGAAATATTTATTTCCCCATTTGTTTAATAAAGTTGACATCTCCTCTTTATCTTGCGATGTGTGTATTCGTGCAAAACAACACAGAGTCTCCTTCCCGTCTCAACCTTACAAACCCTCTCAACCTTTCACCCTTATTCACAGCGATGTTTGGGGCCCCTCGAGGATTACCACCTCGTCGGGTAAACGTTGGTTTGTTACCTTCATTGATGACCACACTCGTCTTACTTGGGTCTTCCTTTTAACAGATAAGTCTGAAGTCTCCTCCATTTTCCAACAGTTCTACACCACCATTGAAACTCAGTTTAATGCCAGAATTGCCATTCTTCGAAGTGACAATGGTCGTGAATTCCTCACTAATACCCTCCAAGCGTTCTTATCCACTAAAGGTATCGTTCACCAGAGCTCATGTGCCTATACGCCCCAACAAAATGGAGTGGCTGAAAGAAAAAACCGTCATCTTCTTGAAGTTGCCCGGTCTCTTATGCTTTCAGCCTCTCTTCCATCTTACCTGTGGGGAGATGCCGTATTGACTGCAGCTCATCTTATAAATCGGATGTCTTCTCGCGTTCTCCACTTCCAAACCCCTCGTGACTACCTAAAATTGTCTTATCCCACCACTCGCCTTATACCTGATGTTCCTCTCCGCGTGTTTGGATGTATAGCATTTGTCCACAGCTTCGGTCCAAACCAGACTAAGTTCTCCCCTCGGGCTCAGAAATGTGTCTTTGTTGGATATCCCCTCCACCAGCGTGGTTATAAATGTTTCCATCCCACTTCCCGGAAATACTTCATCTCTATGGATATCACCTTCCTAGAAGATCAACCTTTTTTTCCCGTTAGTCCTCTTCAGGGGGAGAGCAATAATGAAGAGACTAACTATCCAAATTCTCCAAATTCCCTTTATGAACCTACTCTAACAACCCACGACACTATCCTACCCACCAGACAAGTCCCATGGATAACGTACTACATGAAGAATCTTAGAAAGGAAATGGCAGCCCCTACTGATGTGCTGGCTCCGGTCCAATCATCCGAACCGACACAAGCCCAAGGTACAACTGATCCTGAAAATAATACTACTTGCGTTGAAAATATCTGTGTTGAAAACGATATTGTGGACCTGACAAAACGTTCGGCAGAAGAGGGTAAAGATGATATGACAGAAAATAACCAGGTTGCTGAAAATGAGGCAGTGTCAACAACAGTTGAGGAGAATGAAAAAGGGATAGAACCCCAAAACCCTACTGGAGAAGAGCCCGACAAGACAGGAGAGGGTGATACCAATCTAGACCTGCCCATTGCATTAAGAAAGGGCACAAGATCTTGCACCAGGTATCCTATGTACAGCTTCCTTTCCTATAATAATTTGTCTTCTAAGTTCAGAGCATTTACTGTTAGTCTTGATACTGTAACCATACCGAAAAACATATATGCTGCTATGGAAATCCCTGAATGGAAGACTGCTGTTATGGAAGAAATGAGAGCTCTTGAGAAAAATCATACTTGGGAACGTGTTGCTCTTCCGAAAGGGCATAAACCAGTTGGATGTAAATGGGTATTCACAACAAAGTATAAATCTGACGGAACTCTTGACAGATATAAAGCCAGGCTTGTAGCAAAAGGATTCACTCAGACTTTTGGGGTAGACTACTCCGAGACTTTTTCTCCTGTCGCAAAGTTGAACACAATCAGAGTCCTTCTGTCAGTTGCAGTAAACAGAGATTGACCTCTCTATCAGCTAGATGTGAAAAACGCCTTTTTGAATGGTGATCTAGAAGAAGAAGTGTATATGAGCCCCCCTCCTGGCTTTGAAGACCAATTTGATCGATGTGTGTGTAAACTTAGAAAGGCCTTGTATGGATTAAAACAGTCACCAAGAGCATGGTTTGAGAGATTCACTACCTTTGTTAAGTCCCAAGGCTTTACTCAAGGACACTCTGACCATACCTTATTTACAAAGAGGTCTGTCTCAGGTAAGATTGCGGTTCTGATTGTATACGTCGATGACATCGTTTTATCTGGAGATAATACTGCTGAAATCAACAAGTTAAAACAGAAAATGGCAGACGAATTTGAAATTAAAGACCTAGGAAATCTAAAGTATTTTCTTGGGATGGAGATAGCAAGATCAAAAGAAGGTATCTCAGTTTCTCAACGCAAATACACTCTTGATTTACTGAAAGAAACAGGTATGACCGGATGCAGGCCTGCTGACACTCCGATCGAGTCTAATGCCAAATTGGGAGAGTCTATTACCAAAGTTCCTGTTAATAAAGAGAGATATCAACGTCTAGTTGGGAGACTAATCTACTTAGCACACACTAGACCAGATATCTCCTATGCTGTCAGTGTTGTGAGTCAGTTTATGCAAGCTCCCTACGAAGAACACATGGAAGCTGTAAACAGGATTCTAAGGTATTTGAAGAGCACACCAGGAAAATGATTGATGTTTAGAAAATCCGACAGAAAATACATCGAAGCCTATACAGACTCTGACTGGGCAGGATCAGTAATTGACAGAAAATCTACATCTGGGTATTGCACCTTTGTGTGGGGTAACCTTGTAACGTGGAGAAGTAAGAAGCAAAGTGTAGTTGCTAGAAGTAGTGCTGAAGCAGAATACAGAGCTATGAGTCATGGAATATGTGAAGAAATCTGGTTGAAGAAAGTTCTATCTGATCTTCACCAAAGCAGTGAACTACCTATGAAACTCTATTGTGACAATAAGGCTGCTATTAGCATTGCAAACAATCCAGTTCAGCATGATAGAACAAAACATGTGGAGATCGATAGGCACTTTATAAAGGAGAAACTGGAAAACGGAAGCATTTGCATTCCGTATATTCCTTCTAGTCAACAAGTTGCAGATGTTCTTACCAAAGGGTTGCTTAAGCAGAACTTTGATGCATGTGTAAGCAAGATGGGTCTAATTGACATTTACGTTCTATCTTGAGGGGGAGTGTTGAAAAAGGAAAATATTTGGGAGATATTTTAGAATTTATCTCTTTCCTTATATATGTTTTCAATATTTTTTCCTTGTTTAAGTTTCTTATCTCTATTTATTCTTCCTCTTGTAATTCTTTGATTGTATCAAACAAATAAAGAAAAAGAGAAACTTCTATCGTGGTTTTTTCTCCCTAATCTAGGGTTTTCCACGTACACCCTTGTGTTATTTTTCTTTCTCTCTTTCAATACATAGTTTATTGTTCTTTATTGTTCCCTAGTTAAATGATTCATTCTCTTTGTACTTTGCAGAGTGGAAATCCAGGCTGGAAGAGTGTGAGAAGGATATGCAGGAATGGAAGAAGAAAACATCCGCTGCTACAACTAGCATATCAAAATTGAATCGTCAGATTAATTCTAAGGTTCTTTTCATTAGATTTTGATATGTGTAGAAGTATTGACACTGACATGTGTAAGATCTATGTGCCTGATACCGAAGACATAGACACTCTATCACTTATTAGATGTGTATCAAATAGCACAATAGTTAGATAACACTCAACAAAAGGTCTTAATATTTAATTTGTTGGTTGGCATACAAGAGATTAACCAAGGAAACTAATTGCCAACTAATTCAACATCGAATTCCTTACTTTTGACCAATTAAAAACTGAACTCAAATTAAAATTACCGAATTATTACTAACACTATTTCGAGGGTGCATTAAAACCCTTTTTTTTTTTTTTTTTTTGTCGTTGGAATACATGTAAAAGTATTAAGTGTACTCTTTTACACGTATAAGTGCATAATCATACCGAACTCCCTTTGTACTAAAAGAAAGAAAACAAAAAAAGACAAAACTCCTTTTTATTAGATATGAAGCTATTGAGAAAGATATTAAGTTAGTTTAGATATTTAACATGAATGCATAAACATAGCTAACTCCCTTTCTATATGTTCTGACTGTTCTAAATGTTCTTTAATATTGTATTGCGTTATTTAAATGAGGTCATGTGTGATAGTTTCAACCCCTTGGTGTATTGCATTTTCATCACTCACTTCACCTTTCTTTTTTCATATGAAAATATCATACATAAAATCTTTAACATGAAAATTGCAGAAACATTTTATATAATAATAATTGTGTCCTTGCTCTCTTATTCAGTTTTTTTGTGCTTCTGCTCTTAATTCGTTATATAAGTATATTTGAATAAACCATGATGGCTATCCACCATATTTTTCTTCCAGGAGACAAATATTGAACAACTGATCACCCAGAAGCAGGAAATAGTGGAAAAGTGTGAATTAGAAAATATAGTCCTCCCCACTATCTCAGACCCCATGGAGACTGAATCCTTGACTCCTGGCCCAGTTTTTGATTTTAGCCAGCTGATTAAATCCTATGAACTGGATAAGAAATCATCTGATAGAGATAAACTTGAGACAAAGTTTAAACGTGAGATAGATGCCCTGGTATCAGAAATTGACAGAACTGCACCAAATTTGAAAGCACTAGATCAATATGAAGCTTTGAAAGAAAAGGAAAGAGTAATATCTGAGGAGTTTGAAGCCGCTAGGAAAGAGGAGAAAGAGGTGGCTGACAAATTCAATTCTATTAAGCAAAAGAGGTGACCTTTTTTATTTGCATCTTTATGTGTCTATTAGTTACATCGAGAAGCATGTTCTTAACTCTACTGACTTATAGTGACCCATTTCTTCAACGAAACTTGTAATTTGTCCCGAAGGTGTCTATAACTGTAATATGACATGTATGTATGTCTGTATAATTATCTGGGGGTGTTCAAAAGGCACTATCACTCTTACTCAAACTAATCCATTATAGGGTTGTGTTGAGTTGATTCACCTAACTAAAATCAACAATTGTGTTGTGTCATCTTTTTTTTTTTTTTTTTTTTTTTTTTTTTTT